>MU403128.1:0-320632 GCA_022695765.1 Annulohypoxylon moriforme | reverse complement strand
TTATTTTTTTATTTTTTAATTTCATTTCGTAATAATATAATTAATTATTATATTAATTATTAAATTAAGTAAATTAAGTTTTTTAAACTTAATTTTATTAATATTTTTAAAATCTTTTAAATAAAATATTATTTTTTTTACTTATTTACTTTTAAAATTTTTATATATATTACTTTTTAAAAAAATATTTTTATATAAATTATATTATAAATCTTAAACCTTAAAATTAATTTATAATTAAATATTAAAATTTAATTTATATAATAATTATTAAAAACTTAAGAAACCATTAATAATTAATTTTCATTAAATATTTTAAAGTTTTTTAAATAAATTTTAATATATATTTATTTATTTAAATAAATTTATATTTTTTAAATATAAATAAAATTATTATTTTATTAAATAAAAAGTTTAATTATATATTTATATTATGTTTTATATATAAAAAAATTTAAAACTTTTTATATAATAATATTATTATTTTTTTATTTTTTAATTTTATTTTATAACATATTTAATTTTATTATTTAAAATATTATAAAATTATTAAATATTTAACTTATAATTTTTAAAGTTTAACTTATATAATAACCGGTTAAAACCTTTAAAAATAATTCGCAATTAATTTTATTTAAATAAAAAGTTTAATTTTATATATATATTATATTTTATAAATAAAAAAATTTAAAAAAAACTTTTTATATATTAAATTTACATTATTATAATTTAATTAATTTTTAACACTTATAATATTATAACTTAATTCAACTTATAATTCTTATAATAATATGTAATTATATAGCATTATAAACATATTAAATTATACATTATTTAAAGGTTTTTTGATTTGGCAGGATTTGGCGGTTTTTACAACCTGGCCCACCATACTATAGAAGAGAGAAAGTGATGGATCATGTGCATTGCACGGATAATGGAATCTTACTTGACCCGGCAAACAAAAAGCAATTGTTGCATTGTAACACCGTGGACCTGGGCATTACCTATGATCTGATAAAAGCCCGGGAATCTCACGCTGTATTATTCATGGATGATGCAAATAGATGACTAGAAGCCACGCATGGTTGTGTTGTTCCGCCATATTGGTGATTGTCTCACCTCCATCCCACTTAAGAACCTCTTTCCTTTTGCTTGTAGTCTTGGCGAAGATCGTGTACATTACCATTATTTCTGGTATGTAATAGCAGGAACACTCTTCTTGTTCGCGCAAGGTATCGATCGATGAACCGATTACCTTGGAAGTGGCCTACGATACCTAGATACTCAAACATAATCTCAGTTATGTGCGACTCCTATCTAGTTGGTTCGCGAACTGTGGAGCCCTATAATGGATATTTATCCAGGCGTTATTTTATAGGTAATCAATTTCCAGCCTCTCTTTTCATCTTCATGTTTGTCTAGGTACCTATCTACGTACATTTGTGCCTGGTAGATGTGTGAACGCATGGTAGCTAGGTAGGCATTAGAAGTGGCTTATTCACACAAGTGTTCCGTTACGTTCTATCCATCTACGATGTTAGGATGTCAAGATGTGTACCGTACACAAACTGGGCGCCTGCGAGATGGTGGAGCCGACCGAGCTACCTACAATAGGCATATTCCGATGGAGATGAGAAATTCCTCAGCGCTATCCGCTGGGTGTCGGGCGGAAGTATGTAAATCTTAATATGTACAGATCTGTATGTACTGTAAGTGTTGTCGGTAAAGCACCAGGTTCCAAAATGAAGCCAGGTCGAGCTGGTCGAGTCAAATCAAAAGTTAAATTCCAGGCCCCGAGTTCTCATCGCCAAGTGGTGCGGTGGTGCGCTACCGCAATCCTAGCCCGTCTACCCAAGCCGTCTTAAGGCAGGTAGATACCCTACCTCGCAGTTTGTGTCATTCGTTGTCTGCCTTCTTGGGGGGTTGATTCATCGAATTCGACGCCCGCCTCAATAATTTCTTCGTTGGAGACACAAAGGGTGACAAAGTGACAAAATGACAAGGTGACAGACAAGATGACGCTCACTCGAGTGTCGGAGAACAAAGTTTCGATTGGCCAAGAGATAGTCTGAAGCTCTCTAGCCGGTTTACATACGAGGTCGAGCTGGTCTTTGACTAAAATGGCTAATGGAGGCTTTACGCACGAAGCTTATCTGCATTCTATTCCAGAATAATAATAAAAAATGACGACCCGGCGGAGGAAGCTTCTGACGAATTCGGCTGTCCTGTGCCAGACTTTGCACTACACAAAGCACGCCCGTCCCCATTGGCACATGGGGCACCACTTAGCGGACAATTTCGGTACTAGGCTGGAAGCTCGAGACATGATCAACCAGTGATGAAAAATGGCGAGACGGAAAAGAGAAAAAAGTCACCCTCAAACGGAAAGCCCGTTGGCGGTATCGAAAAACGTCGATGACAACCCTCCAGCTAGATAAATAAAATACTTAGGTATTGGATGTAAGTAGTAGATAGGCAAGTAAGATACATGGGAAATAATAATTCGATCGAGGTACGGTACATGTATGTAGGTAGGTAAGTAGGAGGTAGGCATTGTAACCGATTTTCCCTCAGGCCCTCTCTCTTACTCTCCGTTTTCCCTCTCGCCCTACGTACCGTACCCAGAAGGCCCATCTACCACCCCTTGCCCGTTCCCTTGTGACCGTCTGTCTTCTCTTTTCTCTCTTCTTCCCTCTCTATTCTCTTCTCCTCACGCTTTTCTTCTTATTTCTCTCCCCTCGTCTATCTCCTCTTCTTGTTTTTTCTCTCCATATTCTACGTCGTGCGGTCGTTGGTGTTCTGTCCTAACGATTCCCACTTACATGAAAATACCCCAAAACGGCATTGGCGCGGATCGACTGATTGTACCTATGTACTATCAATGGAGATTTCTCGACCAGGGAAATTCGAATATGGCGACACGGAGGACTAATTCATTTGTTACGATCTTTACCTGACAAGATAGAGTCATGAAGCTGTCTCCCTTCTCTTGATCAACTCCTTGAGACAGGAGCTGATCGAAAAGTATGGCCCTGTACAATATGGATGGGCACCTAACGTTGCGCAAACGGCCATGACCAACGATGGATTCTCGACCAGGATAAGAAGTCTCCTCCATAAAGCTGCAAGGATCAAGTCATCAGAACACCAAGCGACGACCACAGCAATCTCTACAGAAATTAACGTAAGTTCGTACGGACCAACGAGTACCTTTCTAAGCTGCCGTAAATCCTCTGGCATGAACAATTCTTGGGATCAGAATTTCGACTTATTCAACGACCAAACAGTACCCATCCAGGCACTAGGTCCGGCAACACCATACACCACTTACACTCACTCCTACTCACAGTACATGGTACCTACATCTGGGGTTTCAAAGCTCTTGCGGCGTGGAGATTCCCATTTTATCCCCCGTGGCACAAACGCACGAAACTCGTGCACCAGGCAATTTTCGGGTCAGACTAGGCCTTCATACCTGGTACTGTCCGAGAAGGAGAGAAGAAAAGAAAAAGAAGAGGAGAGGGGATTTACTCTATTGATCGGCAGGCAAAATTGCAGGTCGAATCATTCGCACTTCTACCTACCGAAAAAAGTGTTCTCTTTCATCATTTGGCCGGCAACCAAGGGACCACCGCATTTCTCATTGACCCTTGCAACCCGTAGCAATGGATCACCGGAGCATTCCCATTGGTCCCACATGCAGCCATCACAGCGGGATCGCTTGCGACTTACATGCATTCATACAGAGTGGGATGTCAGCGTACATATCATACGTATGTACCGACCCAGCCCTGCACGTCGATATATAATTGACATCTGGGTGCTCGCTTCTTTTTCGACGAAGAAGACCTGCCGAAGAATTATTTTCGTGGCGCGCTCGGCTATGAGCGTCGCAGATTCACAGGGTACCGAGAACCTGAGTTCTGCATAGACATATATACTCATGGTCTGAGGGTTTCATTTCTAAGGTCTATGAAGCACCTTGATGATGAGTGTCTATATGCACACTGCGCACGATTAAGCCGCCATGGTGGCATGGGCTACGCCAAACTTGGACATCCTAAGTGCTAATCGCTAAATTGAGGTGCACAAGGCAAGCCTCCACCGGAAGGAGCACGACTTACTGCGAAAGATGAAATCGGAAAACTGTTCTCGTTAGTTTCCTCGCCTTCGTATGGATCTGGACTGGACCTTGCGATTACTCATACGGAGATCGATGTATAGTGTTTGGATGTGTGCTGGAACCCGTACTGCGTATAAGGCTATCCGTTGATATTGGGAAGATGGATACAGTTGCCGTCGCCGCCGCTATCACCTCCCCGAATATAGACAGACTTTATTGCAACAACACCTCAGACTCTTAGCTTGGCGTTTGGAAAGTCCTAGGATGCACTAGTGATCAGGAACGACCGCACGATACGTACCCAGTACGAAACAATTGAGGATAACCTGATTGGATACTCTAGGAACTTATTGGGACTTGAAAGAGTTGGTATTTGGCTGGGAAACTTTGGTGGCTTCGCGTACGGATAGAGGTGCTACCATAATCTGAGGACAGCTTGACATCGATGGCGAGAGTGCATTCTGGGTTGCCGAGATCTAGTTTGAACACTCTGTTCATCCCCTAATTGTTAGCGACTGGCCGTTTCCTGTTCGTTCGGGCGACAAATCTTCCGGCATAAAGCTCCTTGATGAATACGACTAGGAGGCGCTCTTTTCACATTGAAATGACAGAATGCGTCGAGGTGAGCAGTTGTTCAGTTTCTGACCTGATCTGACCAGATCTGGCCAGAAAACATTCTACCATCGTTTTCACTCTTTATATTCCCTTATCAAGTTACCTATGACATACATAGCTATCTACTGACGTAGATAAGTGGCTAGGTATCTAGGTTATACCTAGGTGAGTGCCCATATGTTGAATGAAGACATCCATAAACCAGGCAAGGGAGCATTCAAAAAATGAAGACCGAAGATTGAAGCTCAAAAATGCGCCAAGATCTTATTGGTTTACAGAAGCCTAGTGGGTCCCTGATAGTAACCGGATTTGTCACTCGTTCTTGACTTGTCGGGTACCTGGGTACAGTTCCTGGGTAAATTCTTGAGTTATCCGACAAAGTCACTTTTTTGGGCTTTTACCTATTTTTTCCTACTGATTTATCCTTGGGGGTACATATCTTTGTATCGAGCTGATACGTTTACTTTTTCTACCAATAGCAATGGCTTCCGGTGCATGAAAGTGGATAATTGGAATGGATCATTTAGCTTTGATCTTGTAACCAATCAACTTTCAATATTCTGCCGGGCCCCACATCATCCGTCTCCTTTTCCCTCTGACCACTGAGCTTCTCTCATTTTATTTTTCCTCATTCATTTTCCTTGAACGCCCTGAACGCCCTAATCGCGCATAGACCGACATGGACGCAGGATTTTCTCGGATTTCTCATCGTTTCCCATCCTAAACCTATCTTGGTCTAGCTCGAGTGGGTCAGGTAGTACTTGTTGCTCCTCTCGGATTGAAGGAGGCCAGCAATCAGCCAGAAATTTTCTTGACCTACCCAGACCTTCAATCCCATCCCACAGCTCCCAGTCCAGTCCAGTCCCAGTCGCCAGTCGCCAGTCGCCAGTCGCCGCCAGCTCCCAGCTCCGGCTCCTAAGAAAAAAAAGCGAGGAGCGCGTGTCCAGCAAGCCTTCTAAGCACACGGCCCATTAGAGACCGGAAGTGTCTCTTCATTTACCCTTTGCCCTTTGCCTTACCGCCCACCGCCCCCTTCTAATCCATCTCTCGCGCGCCGCAGCAAACAAGAGAAGAGAACTTGGAACTGAGGTGTGTCGTCAATCAACCATTAGTTTTAGTTTAGGTAGGTCAGACCCTGTCATTGCTATCTCTATCTCTATCGTTATATCCCTTTCTCTTTGTCAGGCATTTCGGTGTTGTCCTTATTTTTATTATTATTCGGCTATTACTATTATTGTTGTTGTTATTATCATTATCATCGTTATCGTCATCCTCCCTCTCTTCACCACCTGGGGCAGTCTGTCCAGTCTAACAGTCTAACCATCCACCCCCATCCATCCGTCCATCCTATCCTGTCTTAGGTATTTGGGTATTATTTTCCCTAATGCCGTATGCGTGTGTGTATGTGTGTCCAAATAACGCTACCACTCAAACGATTTGGGTCGTTCCCGTTATCCGTTGTCCGTCACAAAACTTCGGTCGGCATCCTTCAAGCGTCGGATGGTTGATGCGCAGTGCTGCATCGAAGCGATCGGTCTCCCGTCACTAGCATCCATCATCCATACATAATAGCGACAAGGTGTCCGACACACCTGACGCGGCACTCCATCCGTCGTCCGTCACCCATTACCCGTTGCCCACTTTCCCGGCTTCCCGTATTATTTTAGATGCGATTATGGCTCGGCTTTTACCATGTTGCCTACCTGCCTATTCCCAAGTAGGCGTACGGCTTTGGTGCTGACGGAGAACATTGAATTTGCTGTTTCTTGGTTTTGGCACTACCGACCACTACTGTTCCTCCACCCCTTCGTTCACTTTTTTGTCATGCTTAGTACCTAGTAGGTACTTTTCTTAGCGGTCAAGGTTATCTGGTACTCAGTTCTGCTGTTATCTCTAACATTTTCAATCCGTACCTATTTAGGTACCTAAGTATTTTTTCCTCCCTAATACAGCCCTAGCACCACTGTATTATAGAACACAGTTTACACAGTACCTCTCATACAGTACACCTAATCCTATCAGGTATGGTACTAGGTACCAACAGCGCTGGACAGCAGTACATCGCTACAAGCAGCACTACACACAGCACAGTATCAGAGATGTATCCCCTGTTACCTACCTGGCACTGAGCCCTGGAGCCCTCAAATCCTCACCCAAATTTGACCACCTGGGCAAGTACTCAGGGCTATCACAGCACTGTACTTTTTCTGGATTTAGTGATTTAGGGATTCCAAGGGCTCAAGTTGATTTGATCGCGCTGAGTGCCCATGCAGCTTTAGCAGCTATGCCTTGGCCCCCCCCCTTCTATTCTAAACATTGAACACCCTATCTTCCCCCAACCACCGAAAATCTGCGACAGTACCAACTCCATTTCCACCGATCGCACCGCGACAGTTCATCCACCCAAAAATTCCCTAATCGAACTTCGCGACGCGACTTTTTTTTTATCCATCGCGACACTCGTCGCCCGTCACACTGCTATTACTCATCTATTATTATTTCATCTCAATGCACATGTCGCTACTCATATTTGCATTTTAATTACTGACATTGCCCGAATTATAGTCAGATGGGTTCCCATTTGCGACTCCATCCGTCATGAGCTCCTGGATGAACGAGGCCGCTGCCGTCCAAAATCACAATGGCAACGGCTTCCCACATATGAACGACCCGAATAGTATGGGAGCAGGAGGAGGAATGGGAGGAGCGCCGACAGGCATGATGGACCCTTCCGCCTTTATGGCTAATACTGCCCAGTTCAATCCCGTCGCTGCTGGCCAGTTTAACCCTCAGCAAATGGCCGCTGCGATGCAGAATGGCCCGATGCGCAATGCCTCGCCCTCCTTCCCGAATCCCGCATATCAAACAAACCCCGTCATTCCTTCTAAACGACCTCGTCCTCGAGAAGATAGTATCGGCGCGTCTCCGCGACAAAATCCTAACATGCTGCCGACTTCGCGCGCCGACACGCCTCAACAACAATCTCCATTTCCAGGCTTCCAGCCGAATGCCATGCAACCACAGAATCCCTCTCAACCTCAGCATTATCCTCACCTACAACCCAATGGTTCAACTACCGCGTCTCCTTCACCAATAATGGCCGGCAACCAGCTTAGGCCGGGAAGCGTTCCACAACGCGTCAATACCGCGTCGCCGCATCCCTTCTCTCCAGCTTCTCAACAGTTTGGTTCCCAGGCATCGCCCGTTCCATCAGACCATGGTAATACTCCTCAACCAGGCATGTTTATGAACCAACAAAACTTCCCGCAGGGCTTCAATCCTGCATTCGCCGCTAGTCCCTCACCAGCCAGACCCCCTTCAGCGCAAAACCCTATGGGGCAACCCATGATGCCTCAGCCGATGGGCCAAATACCACAGCAGATGCCGCAAATGCACCCGGGCCAGATGCTCACCCCTCAACAGATACACCAAATGCAACAAATGCAAGCAGCCCAAGCGGCGCAAGGGCGTGGCGCGATGGATCAACAAAAGATGATGTACCAGATGCGCTTACAACAGCAGCTCCAGCAGGGCGGTATGCCGATGGCCGCGCAGATGCAAGCCCAGAATATGGCTCAAGGTCGAGGTATGATGCCGAAGCAACCGATGCCGATGCAGAACGGCCAGATGCCGCCAGGCGCCATGCATCCTCAGCAACAATCGCAAATGGCGCGAGCGACCAATCCTGAAGGCTTCCTCAAAAACCTCACAGCGTTTATGAATATGAAGCAACTTCCCTTGGAAACGAGTCCAATTATCGAAGGCCGACCCTTACACCTCCTACAACTTTTCCAGAATGTTTCCAAATTTGGTGGATATCGGAACGTAACTAGCCATAACCTCTGGATGCAGGTCGCCGCTTCGGTCGGCTTCAGCGCGCAGCAAAACCCAACAGCTCCGAATCAAGTAAGATCTATTTACGAGCGAAACCTGTTGAAATTTGAAGAAGCCTGGGCGATGCAGCAGCGAAGTCAACATATGAAGCAGCAGTCAAGCGGATCAGCAGGCATGCCTGGTGTACCGGGCCAAGGCGTACCACAAAGGATCGGTCAAATGCCACCTGGTCAACATATACAACCTGGACAAATCCCCCCTCAAATGCCGCAGCCACACGCGCAGACACCCGTGAAGCAGATGACACCGGGAATGCAACAAACAAATGTCAACGTCAATGGGTTTTCTACTCCGCAACAACCTCGACTGGCTCAACAACACCAACCGAATGCTGGCCAAGGGCACATGAGAAACAACATGTCACGGAGTATCGATGCTAGACCGGTAGCTGGCGATTTCGCGATACAATCACCGGCATCGGCGGGTAAGGGCGGGAACATCTCTGTGCAACCTCCAAATCAACAGGCGGACGGCGCACATGTGAATGGTACCGCAAACCTACCTTTCCCTGGTCCGTTTTCGTCAGACCCCGATGAGTACTCGCCGTGTTCGCGAGAAATGTACCTATACGGGGGCTTTGACCTGGATTCGATGGCTAAGCTAGGTAATGACTTGGAGAAATGGAGACCGAACATGCCGCAGCCTCAAGAGCTTGGTAATATCGACCTTCATGCTCTTACAAAGAGTATCCAATGCGGTATACACGGAGAAGTACGGTTAGCTCTCGACACTCTTGGTTCCGTGACACGCGCTGCGGAGTACTTGCCAACTTTATCGATCGATCTGAGAGCCTGCGACGATTTGATAGAGTCCCTTATAGATTGCGCTGAAGAGCAAGTCGACCTGCTTGCCGAAAAGGCAGATCCCGTCTCGGATGAAATAGATCTTACTTCCTACGAGGACGTCATGAGGAGTTGTCGCCTCGAAGCCATGAGCCTACACAAACCACACGTCTTTGGGGATGCCGACTACGAGCTCGAACACGCCGCAGATCGCTTATTAGCCATTACGACGATCCTACGGAATTTCTCTTTTATGGATGCAAACCAGATGATCCTTGCCGACGAGATAGTGATCAAGTTCCTTTGCGGCGTGATACGGTCTTTGGGTACGCACGAGAATCTACTACGGGCTCCAAAGAATACGCTGGATTTCATGAAAGATGTCATAGTTTTGCTGTCTAATGTTGCTGGATCTATCGAGATACCCGGGCGGGAACAAGCGTTGTGTCTCCTTCAGTTTCTGCTTGCTTTCGCGCCATCACCGGCCCCTTCTTTAACAACCGAACGAGTTGTCTTTTCACCATACGAACCATCAGTTCACTTCTACCTACCACACGCCGTCGACTCCTTGGCGAAGCTATTAGCGCGCGACGAGCCGAACAGATCGCATTATAAAATCATCTTCGCTGCCGACGCCGCCACCTCTTCTCCTCACGAACTTCTCACGCGGACCTTCGGCCTTGCCGTGTCCCCTATCCCAGACCAGAATAAGGAGAGTCGTCCGGCGAATCTACCGTCCTTTGTCGAAGCGCGCAAGGCGCTGCTGATGCAAGGCTTGCTCGCTGCCGATATTATCGCCCAGCTTGCCCCAGGATACGAATCGGGCGTGACGCGAGCTTGGCTTTCTTCAGGGGAGGGGTTTGCGCAGAATCTTTTCCGTCTCATCCGCACACTATGCACCCAGGCAGAACCAGCACCTCGTGTGGGCGCCAGTGCAAGAACCCAACCACGCGAGGACATGGACATACTCTACATAATTACCTGCGGCGTATCCACGTTAAAGAGGCTCGGCGAGAAGGCGAGAGACCCCAATAACCCAGCCAGCATTCCGCCGAACGCACTTCCGACGAGGGAAAGCCTCTTCGGTGCTTTACAAAGCCTCAAGAGCCCCAAGTGGACGTTGTTATTAAACCAATTGAGTACGTACGCAGGACTAGAAAGTTGAGGGGTACGGGATATGCGCCTATGTAGACAATAGTCCAGGTAGTTCGACGAGCGGGAGAGTGGCGGCTCAGACAGGATAGGTTCATAAAATACGAATCGATTATCTAGGAAACGGGTCATACGGATCTTAGTGGTAACCGGAGACTAGGCTCAAGCACCCAAGGCCCTAATTGGAGCGCGGCGTTCAGGAATTAGATGGTCAGCATGAAATGTACAAAGTAGCCCAACATAAAGGAGATGTATAAATGTGTAGATTATGTGATACGGGCTTAACGTACAATGCAAAGCATGCTCAAAGATGCATCTTATCATTTATCTATAAATATTCCCTACCTACTATTTTATAATTGTTTCAGTGACATCAATTAGTCGCTTAGTAGCTACAGGCCGTTGCAAAACAAGTCCTTCCGACGGGCTTTGACTTGATCCTAGTAATTAGGTATGTAGGTATGAACTTGCCGTATTCGACGGCAGCGTATCTGAATACCTGCAAAGGGGCCTAAGGAGGTATACAACGTATGCTAAGTAAATGGGTATGCTATTTAGCATGAGGCTGCACTGTTTACATTACAATCGCACATCATCAATGTCAAGTTACAACGGTGTAGGTCGACGACGTAGATCATTTTCAGCGTGTAAGATAACAAGTTGTCTGAACCTACGGTCTATGATCATAAATCAAACGTAATCATCGCAAAATGAACCTCTTTTCGGAAAAATAAAAATGACAGAACCAGTTCTGTTTCGGTTTATTGCGCTCTTATTCTTGTTTCTACGCAGCTGCGTTTTCTGCTTTTTTTTGCTTATAGATTCATTTCCCTTTACTAGTTTCGGTGACGGGTATCATCCTCCTCTGGGACGGGCTTCCCTCCTCGTCGTCTTCTTCCATTCTCCTTCTCCTACTTCCGTTCCTTTCTTCTTCTCCTCCTTCCCTCGTCACTATAACTGGCTCGTCGGCTCCACGGCCTTCATATCGTGCGTGGTGTCGTCAGGCCGCGACCTATACGCCTCCGGGTTTCCACGGATCGAGCGCGCCAGCGACTTTAGCGAGTCCCGACGGCCGGGCGGTGGGAAGTGCGTCGAGTCGCTGTTATCCGACTCTACGTGAGGTGGGCGATACGCGTTCTTGGGGCGCGGAGGGGCGGCGTTATTGTTGTTCTTGTTGGAGGAGGGCATGGGGCCGATGCCGTAGTCGTCGAGCTCTTGCTGGCTCTTGGGCCATTCTTGCGCGTCGCGACGTTGGCGTCGGAGGTGGAAGAATATTAGCGTGGCGATGGTGCCGACGACTAGGACGCCGCTGTGAAGGGGGCGGGTTGGTTAATACTTGGGCTTGGTTTGAAGTCGGAATTCCTCGTGGGAGGACTAGAGTGCTAGGTAGGGAAGTAGGTTAGAAAGGCAAATTGGCTTACCCGAGCACGCTGAGCACGATGGTGGTCGTGTTATTGGCCGCCTCAGGCTTCTCGCAGAGGTCGATGTTCGGCTGAGGGTGGCATTTGGCGTCGCTTTCGTCGTCGCGCGTTTTCAGGAGGTGCAGGATCGTTCGGGCGATGTGAGACGCCGACGACGAAGGTGCCGCCTGGTCAACTGGAAGAGGGCTCATGGTGCGTATGTGATATTCGACGCTCTCGATATAATTGCGAAATGATACAATTCCAACGTTCTGGCTTCTCGATCGTCCTCTTCATTACCCAAATGATTGTTCAGCAGGTTCGGATGTTGCCGAGCGGCGCGAATTCGAACTCGAACTCGAGCTAATATTGTGACCCCGGCGTGGCGTGATCGTGTTTGCTTGTTCGCTTGTTCGTATTTGCTCGGGAGGAAAAAGGAAAGTACAATAGTTGGATTTTCGAGCAAACTGCTTTTTGAAAGGAATGGACAGAGATGGGATGAATGGCGCCGTCGCATGAAAGGAGTGAATGAAGTGAATGGATTGGAATGAATGAATAGAGAACGATAGGCTACATAGCGTAGAGTCCAGTATGTCTAAGAGTATGCAACTACAGGGAGCCAAAGGAGGCACAGCCCATGATACACGATGTTTCAGTGGGAGATGGGCGCGCATCAACGAGACCCCTGACGATCCAATCTGCCCAATGAAATTCCTTACGTAGGGACCTTCGATGTTGCATCTTGATAGGCAATGAGCCGGGGTACAGCATGTGATGGTACAGTTTGAATTGGTTCGTTTAACTGTAGCATCTAACTGTGTTACAATTCACAAGGACGGGTTTTGTACGACTTTAACCCGCAAGTTTGTGTTACTGGCGCTATGGGTTGTTTAAAGCTTGTCTTAGCTAAACACCTTTTAGAGAATACGAGTTTAAGTATAGTGTACATATATGTCAAAGACCAGTTGACACTAGAAACATCTAATATTAGTTTAGTTTGGAGTCTTATGTGGCTATGGTACTTTGCGGTGTGGAGGATATTTTAGCTTACATATACTTGATACCTGAGGGCTATTACCTATTTGTACCAACTCTTCTAAGATCTCCAGGGCTATCATTATGTATAGAACCTCTGATGAAGTCATTTACTATATTTCTCTAAGAGCTTAAGAAACTATACTCTCTAGAGTCTACTCTAATATATGATAGATGACTTCAACAGTCACAATTTCATGGAAATAATTGACATGGCTGGTGGCTTGAGACTTAAAATTCAGTAGTGTATATGTGAAATCTAGATTGGTAAGGGATAAATGAATAGACATACTTCACAACTTTTGAGAAGTCAACTTGAATCTGGTATTCATATAGCTTAAATAGTATTCTAGGTTCTATGACATAAGTAAGCTTGGACCCTCGATACTATGCAGCTTTGGAGTCCTTCGTTGGTGGGGTTTATGAATGAACAAGATTAAATGTTAAGATTATTATGTAACAGTAGGTAGGTAGGTACCTGGATCTGGCCAAATGCCTCTGTGCGTAGAGGGCGTTAGTAACCATAGGATTGCTATTCCACGTAGCACGAAGGAAATTTGGGGATATCACGGAGATAGTTTCAATTGGGATGATAAAGTCTTCGGAACGATCGGGTCACACAACTTGAATGTGTCTCGCGAGCTCGCATGCTAGCGTCTGGCAATTGATATGTGACGACCGGTCTCCCAAGTAGTATTTTCGTTTACGTATAGAAAAATGATGACTATACGTCGTTACTCATAAGTTAGGACATAACTTTACGTTACCTTATATAAATGTAGTCATATCCAGAATTACACGTAACACCGGCTCTAACTTGCGGGCCATGGAGAGCGGAAAGTTAGAGGTTTTATATGCGGAATTATCAAAATGTCTCACCGCAGCGGTATTGTGCGGCTAGGACAGCAATGACTCGGCAAATAGCATCTCCATACGGCCAACCGCAACCGGGAATCATCACCTCAACCCCGTACCCGTGACGGGGCGCTTACATTAGTAAAAGTCTGATAGGTGGTGGAGTTGGTGGGATGGATAAGGTTAACTAATAAGCATCGACCTGAGGAGGCTCTGGCCCTTTTCTGGCCTTTCTGCGACGGTCTAGGGGTCCTCTAAATGTTTCCGTCGTTAACCGCGCAGCTCTTGGTCTTCCTGATCGGGAAAGTATACGACGTCAGAAAGCGTCAAGTACCCATACTCTCGGTACACCGATCAGTAAGTATCCTGCAGCTATCCTACCGCGAAAAGCCGAGAATTTCACTTACAACTTTATGCCTTGCAAGCGAGAATCTTATAATATACGTGAGGTAAGAATGTAGAATTGAAAAGATGTAAGAAATGATAATGACTACACGCACATAATGAAGTCGTAAATAGGTGCTGCGGTAAGCAGACGTGATAATATCTCCATTCTCATTTGCTAGATAAGTACCTATTCAAGAAGAGGAATAATAACGACGGGAATAACCAAAATGATATCGGGGGTTAATTTAACATATCTCGCATCCGGTGCAGCGGCACTGGTGCTGATCTATGTGAGATAAACAAACACATATCCCTACCTACCTACACTGAGCTTGATCGACTGACCAACATCTACTAGACCTTCGGAATTGTAACTTACCGTTTATTCTTTCATCCATTAGCCAAATATCCTGGTCCGTTCCTGGCAAAGATCACAGATGTCTACCAGTTATATCATGCTTGGAAAGGAGACCGGCATCTGGAGTTTTGGCGATTGCACGAGAAGTATGGCAAGGTCGTGCGATTCGGTCCTAACAGTGTCTCCTTCAACTCCAATACCGCCTTAAAGGACATATATGGCTTCAAATCCAACGTGCGGAAGGCCGAGTTCTACAATGCCTTCGTCCACCCGGCACCTAACACCCATAATACGAGAGATAAAACTCTACACGCTCGGAAGAGGAGAGTCCTATCCCAAGGATTCTCGGATTCGGCGGTGAAGGAGATGGAGAAGTATATTCTAGCCAACGTACGGTCCTTCTGCGAGCAGATCGGACTCGGTGCTAGCGACGAGCAAAAGGGCTGGACGGTTGCCAAAAACATGGCGGACTGGTGTAATTACCTGGCCATGGATATTCTCGGAGACTTGTGCTTCGGCAAGGCCTTTCATATGTTGGAACGGCCTGATAACCGATATGCGCTCGAACTTGTGTCGCTTGCTACGACGAGACACCTGATCGTGAGTAACTAATTGCTCCTCATCAGATAATGGTAAGCTTGCTAATCATATTAGTGCGGAACGATGTCTCTTGTCGGCAAGCTTCATCTCGATAAAATTCTATTCCACAGGATCGCTACCGGCCGAGCGAAGTACATGGCCTACAGCAAAGCCCAACTCACAGAGCGTACCAAGCTCGGCGACGACACGGATCGTCGTGACTTCTTCTACCACCTGCTAAAGGCCAGAGACCCTGAAACCGGAATTGGATTCTCGACGCCAGAGCTATGGGGAGAATCAAACTTACTGTATGTATTTCGTTAATAATGAGTGCACAAACGTGTGGCTTACATGATTGTTAGTATCATAGCAGGAAGCGACACGACATCAACAGCGATGGCGGCGACTCTGTTTTACCTCGTCCGTAACCAAGTCTCGCTGCAAAAGGCAACCGATGAAGTCCGAGCAAGGTTTAACGACGTGGAAGAAATTTGCCAAGGCCAGGCATTAAACTCATTGCATTATCTCCGTGCATGCATCGACGAAGCAATGCGCATGTCCCCCTCCGTAGGAGGGATCTTACCTCGTGAAGTTCTGAAAGGAGGTGTGACGATCGATGGCGAGTTTATTCCCGAAGGAATCGTCGTCGGCACTCCCCACTACACCGTCCAGCATAATTCGGCGTACTATCCTCAGCCATTCTCATACATCCCAGAACGCTGGATTGTGGGTTCGTATAAGAGCTTTGGTGGTTATGATGGAAATGTCGTAACCGAACAAGATCTAACACTAGCACAAAGCGCCTTCTGCCCTTTCTCAATCGGACCTCGAGGATGCATTGGAAAGGGTTTGGCATATATCGAAATGATGACAACGTTGGCTAGGGTGTTGTATCTGTATGACTTGCGCAAGTCGGCTGGCTTTGACCCCGCGGAGGGAAATCCCGACCTTGAATGGGGCCGGAGGCGTGTGGACGAATTTCAGCTCATCGATCAATTCACGAGCTTGAAAGATGGACCGATGGTCGAGTTCAGGAAGCGTGTCAAGGTAGATGGTTGACGATCTCGCAGGCGACGACAAGACCAAGGTGTAGTTGGATGGTTTATAGGCCGTGATAGGTGGCAATTTCTTGTACTTAGGTGTGGTCAACGTCGTACGCAGTTTCAAGCTGCCAAGTTATCAGTTAGAGGTCTATTCCACCATTAACACGTGCTGTACGGGTCTTCGAAAAACAGCTATACGTAATCCGATTATATTTATAACTTAAGACATGAGGGATTGGATCCTCAGGGTCTTTCTTTCATTCGCTCTCTTATAACGAATAGCGCTAGTTTGGTACTTTTCTCGAGAGGATTAAGTCGGTACTTGGATATATGACGATGAATTGTGCCGGGGTTGGATGGGTCTTGGATGGGTCGAATCGGTTCTAGCCCAGATCAAGATTCCCACTTCTGGAACCTGGGCGATCACTGGCTGAGCATATGAATGTGGGGATGATATGCCGGTTATCTGGATGAAGACGGCGGGATTATTCGTATTGTCTCCATCGTCTCCGGTCTTAGCATTGACAGGACATGTCCTGGCCCCCCACCTTTAATGATCATTCATGCTCTCCTCGTCCCTGGGCGAATGCTACGTAGGATAAGATCATGAGATAAAGACCCCATCAGTCGCAACCTGAGAGGTGGTGAATACTCGGGCCGTTCGGACGGATGTTTCTACGAGCTATCCAAGCTTGATTTCGCCCTGGTTCGTCGGCCTTGTGAAGACACACCACATCCTAGCTTCTCATGTTGTCCCGGAGCACCATCAGCAATATCCTCGGATGATACCTAAGCCTTTAATTTTAGGTAGACGATGATACCTCACGGATTGCCTCCGTGATGGATCCTCTCAGTAGACTGCATATAATCTGCTGTCTCCCGTGGGATCTGGTGCCTTGCAGTAAGTGACATAGTCGTCTCTGTAGAAAGCGCGCGATTCGTCACAATGCGGTCTTCTATCGTGTCTTTGCTTGCCTTAGGCGGCAGCCTATTCCAACCCTTCTCATCGGCTACTCCGCTGAAAGCAGAAAATGAGATCCGGGCTGATAGCTGGCCATTTGGACCACTAGTCACGTCTGGCCGCGACATTAAAAACACGAAAGGAGGAAATGTCGTCTATGCCGGCGCCAATTGGCCAGGCCATAGCGAAGTGATGATCCCGGATGGGCTGCAGTACCAATCTATCGAGACCATCGTTTCAAAGATCAAGAGCGCTGGTATGAACGCCATTCGTCTGACGTACGCCATCCAGATGATAGACGAGATCTACGCCAACGACGGTAAGGATACCACCGTCAAGGCGTCGTTCACTAGCGCACTTGGCTCGACGAACGGACCTAAGGTGTATGCGCAATTCCTCGCGAAGAATCCTTCCTTCGACGACAACACCACCCGTCTGCAGGTCTTCGATGCTGTTGCGGCAGAATGTCTAAAGCAGAATATCTTTGTCCACTTGGACAACCATATGTCCAAAGCTACTTGGTGCTGCTCGACGGGCGACGGAAACGGTTGGTTCGGGGATACCTACTATAGTGCGTGCAAGATGCTTTGAGCTTTCACTTACACTTACAGCTAGCTAACAAGATTGTAGATGTGGACAATTGGGTTAGAGGTCTTTCGTACATGGCAAACCATGGCAAGAATTGGCCAGCGTTGACTTCTATGTCTCTGCGCAATGAGCTCCGCTCTCCAGACGATAACGCAACGCTCAAGAGCTCGTCGTATAACTGGCGTGATTGGTATACCAACATTAAGAAGGGCACTAGCGCCATCAACTCGGCCAACCCGGGCTTGCTCATCTTCCTCTCGGGTTTGGACTTTGACACGTACGTAACGCCGATAGTGCAGGGTACGGCCTTGACGCCATCGAGTGGTAAATTTAGCACGGCCGACTTCGAGGGCTACACGGACAAGCTCGTGCTGGAAATCCACAACTATCAAAACAGCGCGACGAGCTGCAGCAGTCTCCAGGGCTCGTTGTACAACAGTGGATTCCAGGCGCAAAACGCGAGCGACTCGAAGACGGTCAACGTGTTCCCCGTCCTCCTGACCGAGTTTGGATTTGATATGACGGGCAGCGCGTATCAAGGGACATACGCTACTTGCATCGCGAGCTATCTTTCGGCGCAGAAGGCAGGCTGGTTTATCTGGGTCATTGCGGGCAGCTATTACATCCGTTCTGGCACACAGGATTTTGACGAAACCTGGGGGCTTTTGAAGCACGATTGGTCGGACTGGAGATCATCTGCGTATATCTCGAGTGGGCTGAAGCCTCTTGCTCAAGCTACCGCCCAAGGATGAGTAGATATTCCGTAGTAGCTACTCGTTTTCTATGTGTGCCTACTAGGAAATTAATGAAAAAAAGGTTGAATGGGCAACTATCCTATATTCGTGAATTTATGGTGTCTCATGTGGAAAATAGAAAACGTGAAGATTTAAGTTTACCGTCTGAAAAACGGAAGGAAAAAAGCGTATAACTCATATTAGTCAGCTAGGTACTACTCAGCCAATCGATATCTTCCGTCCTTTGTCCCGGATATATGTATATGCGTCAAATGATTGGTAAATTGCATTAAACAGTTTATCAGAGCTAAGCAGGGATATCTCCGGATATCTTCTAGTAACTCCCGAGTCTCCACTAAGAGGAAGCTGTAACCTGCAATCTGCAAGGCTGGAATTTCCCAGGTCCTAAACTTCGAGGCTGCCATCTTCCTCAAACCTTCATCATCTTATTATAATACTTGGAACACCTACAAGATGCCGCCCCTTTGCAAATTCTGGCAACAAGGATACTGTCGGAACGGAGGTATGGAGAAATTTCGATTGATACTCATTCTTTCCTATCCATTTTATGTATTTGGAGAAAATTAACACCCAGCAATGTAGCATCTTGTCGTTTCGATCACCCAGGAGACAACGCCCCAGCGTCGAACCCATTCGGAGCTCCGAACTCCAACGCCAACCGATTCAGTGCCTTAAATTCCGGAGGCGGAGGAAACAAGCCACAAGAAAATCCATACAAAATCACAGCAGACATCATCAAGGGTGACCTATTGGTAGAGCGACCGCCATGGCCCCTATCGTGTTACGGCCCTGGACGGGAAGCTCCGGAGCAATTATTTGGTGGCTACCCAAGAGAGCAAAGTCTTGAAGAGGTGATGGTTTATATCAAAAGCGCAAGCAATCAGCAACAAGCAGTATGAAATCGTAGGAATCCGCCGTATATGTCATATTATTAACCGTTAGAGAAGGAATCTGAGATCATGGGCCTTATTCAGCAGGCTGAACAACAAAATCAAACCGCTCTTAGCAATCTGGACGGTGCCATCCAATTCGTGCTTGCGGCAGAGAACAAGCATCCCAATCGCATAGATATATGTAACCAGAGCAGCAATGCAACTGGCATTTTCGCTAGAGAGGTAGCTGGTCCTCAGTCGGGCTTCTCAAATCCACTTGCCTCGAACGCATTTTCATCATCAGCCCCTAACCAGAACACATTCGGCAGCGGTGGTGGTGCGCCTGCGTTTGGTCAACCGTCAGCGATGGGACAGAAACCTAACCCTTTCGGTGCCGCACCGACAACAACTCCAGCCTTTGGCCAACCATCCGCTATGGGGGCATCCAAGCCTGCATTCGGACAGCCCTCACAAATGGGCGGAGCTGCTCCCGCGTTCGGACAGCCGTCAGCTCTAGGACAGAAACCCAACCCCTTTGCTAATACTTCTTCCGGACCGAGTGGCTTTGCCCAGACTGCTCAGAGTGCGTTCGGGCAACCGTCGGCCTTGGGACAAAAGCCGAATCCTTTTCTCGCCTCTGCACCATCATCATCTGCTCCTAACCCATTTTCTCAGCCAGCAACAACTTCAGGACCCAGTCCGTTTAGCCAGCCAGCACTCGCCAACCCTTTCGCCCAACCCACGAGCCCACAGCCGAACGATCAGCAAATGGATACGTCGGCTCCTACTCCAGCTGCTAATAACCCTTTTGCAAAGCCGTCTGCCCCTACCTTTGGAGCCCCGGCTAAGAATCCATTTAACACGCAACAGTCAACCGGGTTCGGGACTGTGGCGGGCAATCCTTTTGCTCAAGTCCAAGCTCAAGCCCAGGCTCAAGCACAATCGCAGCCACAACCACAGGTGCAGACACAGACACAAGCACAGGCACAACCCCAAGCTGGCCCTGTAGGCGGAGCCAACCCCTATGGACCAAACAGTACCAAGCAACATCCACCTCCGGAGACTTATATCAACAAGGCTATGAACGGGCAGATTATGTCATTCAATGGGCAGCAGGTTGTCTACAAGTGGAAAGTAGGCGACAAATATGAAGATGAGAGGCCTCAAGGTGTACTGATAGAGCCACCCGTACCTGGGGTGAGGAATTCGGATGGTTCCTGGCGCAAGATATTCTTCCCCAGCGGCCCACCCCCCTACAACCAAGATACCGAACCGGATCCATCGTCGTACAATGCTACGATTAAGGCGATCTACGAAAAGACGAAGAGCACAGGCATATTTGATGGAGATATGCCTGAAGTGCCACCGATGAGAGAGGACTGCATCTGGACGTTTTGAAGGAGATGTCACGGGTTCTAGTAGGGATTTTATTCAGGACCAATAAATATGCATATATGTTGGTCAATGGGAAGGGGGATCGGCGTTCATGAATTGGTATAAGCGGAATCGACAGGAGCTACGTTTTGAACATGATAGTTAGATACCCTGAAATCGCACTAGATCACGCAATTACGGCATAAACGATGATTAGAATGCTTTATCGTCAGTTTTTGTTTTTATTCATATCTGCCGTATTCCTGAACCTATTCCGGTTGCAGGTCACCTCTGGGACACGGGCCAGGATGACATGGGTATCTGTGAATCCGTATCCGTATGGTACTTCCAATACTCCGGTATCCTCGCCCTTTTTTCATATCCCAGCTTAAGCAGCGATGGTGACTTCGACCTCGACACCGGCCTCGATGTTGACGATGATCTGCTTGACGGTCTCGGTAGGAGCGTTCAGACTACGGACGTTAGTATTCAGATTGCTATAATGTATATATTCGGAGATCATGAACTTACTCAATTAGGCGCTTGTGAATGCGCAGCTCGTAGCAATCCCAGGTCTTGGAACCCTCACCACAGGGGGTCTTTCGGGTAGTGACCTTAAGGGTCTTGGTGGGCAGGCGGACGGGGCCCTTGACGCGGAGGTCCTTGCTCTTGGCACGTTCGATAAGCTCACTGCAGACCTTCTCAAGGGCGTTGACCTTGCGCGAGGTGAGAGTGATGCGAATCTTGTGCGTCTTGGCCTGCTCGCCAGCGTAGTCCTTCTCAGGCTTGTTGTACGACATCTTGATTGATTTTTGTGGTGGAGTTTATCGAGATCGAGATTGATGTGGATGTGGATGACGGGAAGTGTTGCACGTGGTGAAAAGCTACCCTCAAAACTCGAACGTTTACGTTGCGGCAAAGTGATGAAGGCGACGTATGTTGGTGGTTTGTGGTTGTAGGAAGAAAAGTTCGCGACTTGCGAAAAAGTTAATAGTGTCTTTGGTTAGAATCTCGAATGTGGGCTCGGATAAGGGCTAAAGTGGGGTTTATCATGCATGTACCTATGTACCCAGCCTTACAGCACTGGGCAGCATTTTTAAAGTTCAAATCCATGGATGTTCAATGTTCGTACTATGTGGGTACGTACCTAAGAATATACAATTAACAAGATTTAGTAGCTCATGTCATCAAAAGACATGAAATTGGAACGAACTTCTGAAAGAGTCATCCGGCCAACACCAGTGATGTGGATCTTATAAGTGGCCACCTCACTCTGCTACTCTAGGTACCTACTTATTACCTATTTATTTATTTATTGTCCAGGTAAAGAATGTGAAGGATCTAAGAACTACATATGCGTATCGTCGATATCCGAGACGTTTTGTTCACTTCGACTTTTCCGCCTAACGACCTTGAACTAGACTAAACCAAAGCACCATGACGGCCTTACCTCATTTTGCGTCCTTTCCTGAAGCGCCATGGAGGGATCATATTGTCCCAGACGAATGGGAGGCTTGTCTATCTAATTGGGTTGCCTTAGCAGAGGCACATTTGTCTCTATCTGGGGATCAATTTTTATCTGTGTCCTCCAAAGATGAATCGCTGCTGTCTTTTCTCGTCTCTTTTATGAGAGAAGCTGCATCGGATAGTGCTGCAGTTCTTGGCACATCACAGTCAGCACAACTTTTGATTCGACAATCCTTCCTTCTTGTGGCTAGGCTTCTACGAATACCTTCGCCGCCTCCCCCTTTACTTCACTGGGAGGTCTTATCTGATTTCTGCCACCTATATTCGAAAAGGAGAACATCTAATTTGATAAGTCAGATTTCTCAGAACATACAAGTGACTACCTCATTAAATGCTTTAAAGAAGTCTCTCATTGTTTCCCTCGATGCTGGACTCAAAGGTGATTTAAACACTTTAGAGTCTCGCCTGAAGAAACTCAACCACCTTATCCACGCGTCTCCCGACATAGCTGCTTTCTTTTTAGCGGGAAGCGATTTTTTGGATGGGCTTATCAGTTGCTATAAGATCATGAACCCCCCATTAAGAAAGGCTATTGTGACGACAGCCTATCTATGTCTCGTTGGGCTGACTGAAGGGGATTCTCCTAAATTTTCTATGCTAACCGATCAACTTTATTCTCTGAAAGTTGCGGCCGAAGGCCACAAAGCTGGCCCTTTGAATGTGAATGACTCCATGGTAGCGGAGTTAGTCACCGTTACCCCTATTCTTAAGCAGGTACAACGGCGTCTGGACGAATCTGGCTCAACTACGACGCGAGGGAAGTCGGTCATCACTGCGTTGGAAAGCTTCCGAAAACCCGGTGGCAATATCAAACCCAAGAAATTGGTTAAACGAAAGATCGATAAAGGAAAGGGAATTATGACGGAGGACGACGAAGTACCTGGAGAGATGAGAATGCATCGTATGAGCCAGATTTCACAAATACAGGACTTATTTCCAGATCTAGGGTCTGGCTTTATCTCTAAGCTTCTGGATGAGTTCGGAGATAATACTGAACAAGTTATTGCCCATCTCCTTGAGGATGATCTACCGCCTCACTTAGCCACCATAGACCGCACCAAGGAGCTGTAAGTTCAATGAACAATATTTTTTGGGTATATTTACTAATCCGATCACAGGTCCCCAGAGCGAAGCAGGAGGAAAAGTCGTGATATTGCGCCTCGGCCAACACCACCTCAGGCCCCTATACGCCATAACGTATTTGACGACGACGATTTTGACAAGTTAGAAGTAGATCTAGCTAATCTCCACTTCGGAAAACGCAACCCGGATAGATCAGCTGATGATATCCTAAACGATCGATCCTCCGCTCCAAACAAGGCCGCTATCCTCTCCGCACTATCTGCATTCGACGCTGATGATGACGAAAGGGATGACACATATGATGTCGCAGACGCTGGGTTGGTGGTTGACGATGGAAATACGAATGATCCAGAGGACCAGAAAAAGATAGACGCAGGCGAAGAGGCTCTTTTCAGAACTTACCAGTCGAACCCGAAGGCTTTCGACAGAGACGCGGTTACACGACGAGGGCAACCTAGAACCGTGCTAAAGCAGCAGACGGGGATGACCGATGAGGCTATCGAGGGTTGGGCCTTGATGTTGGCCAGAGCTCCGAACCAGATGAGGCAGTTGGAGATGAAGTATAGCGCGTTTAGTGGCGAACAGCCTGCCTTAGCCTCGACTGCTTGGCGTGCAAGCCCGGCGGAATCAGCAGCGGAAGATTCCGAAGTCGATGGTAGGAGTGGCAATGCTCGAGGAGGACCCCGTGGACGTGGTGGCCAGGGTGGGCGCGGACGAGGTAGAGGTGGTGGTGGTCGCGGAAGGGGAGGAAACGTCGCCGGTCCATCAGGTGAACAAGATACTAAAAATGCTCAGAGGCACAAGGAAGCAAATAAGGGGTCTAAGGCTAATCATAACCGCCGAAACCAACGCGCCAAAAAGATGGCTCGTGGTGGATTTCCGGGGTGATTGGGTATCGTGGTTTAGACAGATTCGTTTCAAAGGACAAAAGGGCAAAAGGAAGAATAGCATCGAATTCCATGGTATCTAGGTAATTCGCGGCTACATTACCCTTCTCCTCTTGGCTTGCTGTTGGCTCCCGCTTCGTGCCATTGGTGGTGCAGGTAAAGTTGGACGTTTACCCAGCGCAACCTCGTTCGTGCCTGGGCATTTCTCGTAGAGATCCTCCTCATTCAGAGCCTGCGCGTAGGGACTACGTAGTTCTGAACTTCCCGGAGATAGGACGTGCGTTACATTAGAAAAAGAGTGAATAGGTGCCGGAGATACAACTCCACCGATTGAAGGACTCGTCACGTCCAGTCCCACGTGCCGAATTAAGTGGGATTGGTCTTTGGGTGTGGCTAACTCTGACACAGATGTAAGGTCATTATCCATATCTCCAGCTCTTCCTTCGTGCATACCGATCATCGACTGTAACGATTCGCGCGAGCTGCGCCGACTTTCGAGATATTCGCGAAGATCGAAGCACTGCCTGCAGACTGGATAAACCGACCACATTTCCGCCTCGTTACGGTGTTGTGGCAACTGAGGCCTACGTTCCTGAGCGCACCGCTCTTGGATATCGTCAAAGATGTCAAAGATGGGAGTAAAGTATGTGTATCTTGGACCGGGGCCATAGTATTTATTCCGGCCCCAAAGTTGACCGACGAGAGAGTTGGTCTCGCAATCAATGATGGCGGCACCACTGTCACCCTCGACTCCAATGCCGCCGGAAATCCATTCATTATCATTGTTGTAGGGATACGGCTCTTCTATGTACCATTCACGAGATGCTCTCCCAGTGCCATTCTCAAAGCCGTCGAGATACGCAGGTATCTCGCAGACTTCTCCCTTTTGGAAGCCTGAACTGCGTCCCGTTGAGCATACAGTTGCGCCGGGAACGACTGTACTCATCGATGTTACCGGGTTTTCTCGTCTCTGATAAGCGGTGGGAAACTTTCGCAACATGTTAGCTTGCTGACCCTTCGCAGAGAACAATGCCCAGTCCGTGACAACAAGTGGAGGCTCCATATCGCAATCTTCCCAATATGGCTCGTGCGATATTCGAGTGGTTTTTAAGTCGAAGCCGGATGCTGATATCAAATTTCCGATATGGAAGTCGAGATTGCTGTTGGTTAGAATATCGTGTCTTTCGTCTACACATATTGAACGGTCTGCTGGAGACGGTTGCTCTATCGAGACTGGACGTGATCCGCCTTTACTCGCGTCGACAAACGGATGGAAGTTGGCTAGCCAAAAACTGGCACCACTAATCGTAATGCAAGGCCCTAGTGTTGCAGTGATTTCGTCGCCATCTTCAGATGTAGTTCCGATACTGTCTCCCATGCACGGGCTTATATAGCAAAATGGATTTCGCGGAAGACAGACCTCATCAGGTATCTCCTTACTGAGACCCCGCGACCATACGAGTCGGTCTACCTTACCGACAGAGAATACGAAAGTGATTAAGTTGCGATAGGTTTCCGGGAATAGATCCAGCACATGCCATGCGATGAGGAGTTTGCGAGCTCTCGAGATAGCCCGTTTCGTCATAATACAAACTCGTCGAGCGTTAAGCTTCCTACCACGCATCACGCTGATTACGTGACCAGGACCGCACCATTTTGGCATAAGCTCGGCCAGGAAAGGGAGGATACTATGCTCCCAAAGAATCGGAAACGTTGCCGACTCCAATAATTTAGAGGCACGGCTACCGACAGCGCCGGGGCTTTCACCAGCCTTTGGGGTGCCACCTTGATCTGCTATTAGTCACTGTTGCATAGGACTTATGTCACCATGGACGTACCGTTGGTCCTCTTGATCCTCTTCTCGAGCACTCTTTTTAGCTGTTCTCGACAACGTTTCTTCGACGTGCCAATAGACATCTCCATTTTGAACATCTTATCCTCAACGGGCTTAGGTGTCACAACGGATGCTTGCATTTGGCTGCTTGCTGGCGATTCCTCTGATAGGTCTGCCGGAGTTCGGAGAAGATCAATGGGCTTAATAGGGGTATCTTTATCAGTCGCTGTACTGGTATGAATATGTTTTAAGTGGCAATCAAGAAAGTCCCTGTTTGAAAAGGTACCCTCTGTACAACCGGGGACGGGACATAGCAGCAAGTGTTCCCGTTTGACGTGCCAATTCAGCTCCTCTTTCGTTGCGAAGCCCGCACTGTCACATGGTCCATTGTTGCCCCAAAGACATATATGCGAGTGCCCGACGCGGAAGTGGAGCTCACGGTCTTCCTTGCCGGAGAACCTTGCCTCGCAATGGTTCCTCGGACATTTGTTTTCGTCATTTATGTCGACCGCTATACTCGCCATGTTCCGTAAGGGGCTTGGAATACGCGATCTGGGCATTCCTACGGTGGTGAGATCCGCCGTGAAGTCCGTCTGGGTGGGGGACAAAACCGAACTCTGATATGACGAGAGAGGGGAACATGTTAGAGAACTAGCACTATCAGGATAGCAGGACATCGGTGCAGGCGGAAAGTTGGCGATTTCTAGGTCTTGAAACTTCTCGCCTGCGCTATACATCCCTCCTACCCCCAGAGACGAAGTCTCATTGCTCCCGTCTATCCACGACGAATTCCGTCGTGTGAGAGGGTAGATTAACGGCGGATCGTCGAATTTAAAGTTGCTGTTCCAACCACTGACTATGGCCGGATCTACATGGTTATACTGGAAAGGTTCGCTGGTATAACTCGTGAGTGGCCTGGCTTGAGCGGATGACACCATTAGTCCGGAATTGGAAGCAAACGCTGGCTTAAAGCCAGACGCAGGTTTCCGATCAGTATTCATTTTGAGTTATGATGATTCAGAGCACCACTGCGGCACCGCCTGAATTATCACAACTCAAAAAGGAAAACGGGGAAAAGTCAATTGTTAATACGATGTTAGTTTCTTAGAATATAGTATATAATATTTAGCTTAGAACGAAGGATACTTCATCTTCCAACAGCAGGGCGTTTCTCACCATACCCTGCATACCCTAGGCGAACGGGTCAGATTGAATGCGAGTCAACTTTGCACTTTCGAATCTTGGGTCGGGGAGATGGGAGCTGGCTGCTGACAATAGGCCTCCTGCAGCAAGGCTCCAGAGTATCAATGAGGCGCAGCTGCACTGTAGTTCGCCTACCAACTTCACCATCTGTCTATACCTATTTGGGGTGCTTTGGTTGCCTTACACGGGATTCACAGTACTTAGACTTAGACTGGGCTATATTTCACATACTGGTACTTGGATGGATGGGGGCCAAAAAGTACGAAGATACCTACTAGGTAGTTGTGCTCCTGATCCGTATACTTTCCCGGTTCCGATGTTATTAAACATAGCAGCGGAAAATTAAAACGAGAAATATTTTATAGAAGTGTGTCTGCCATGATACCTACCTATAGATATTAAATAATGAGCGTCTGAAGTTGCGCCTTGATATATCTAACGTAACCCCGTAACAGCCTTAAGACCCCTAGATCGACGCTCGTCTTCAAACTCGCTTTATAATCTCGATTCTAACCTTTTACTAATAGACCAAAGCCGTTTCGATCGGAATTGGGCCGGTGATCGAAAGAATAACAGGATAAGGAAACGGGAAGGAAAAAGCAAAATGGAGACATTGATATTTTAGGTACCTAGGTAGGTAATGATGGCAAGGCAGAATAAGGTACCTGGTACGGCCTTCGATAGATAGCTACGACCAAGTAACACCGCATATGTATGTACTCTAATGAGGTATCTAGTAGATTGCCAGCCAGATTAAACATGCAGTATAATATATCATTGATCATTTTTAGGCCACCACAATAAACAATGGCGGTTATACACCTTGACTGACCCTCCTTTCCGAGTCTGATCCCAAAGAGAAAATGCTTCGTAAAACTACCTGAAAAAAAAAAAAAAAAAACGCCACGAATGCGTATTCCCACTAAACGCATCCCCAAAGGAACGCCACGTGCCCATGCGTTAGTATAACTACAAGGTACGGAATATTTCGTATCGAACGCCCTAATATCCTTCGAAATTTGACAATTCTCCATGTTCTCCATGCCCCCCAAACAATGCCACTCCCTACAGCACGGGCTATTAACCGCAACAATCCCCACGCCATATCGAAAGGGTTGGGCTACTGACAGCAATGCATTACTCCCCATTGCCTTTTCTCTTGGCGCGGACTAACTCAGCAGCAAGCTCATTATTCTGTCGTTCGCTATCTTGTATTCGTTGCCTCGCCGCAGCTCGATCCATATGCCTGGCTTCCCTTTCCTGTCGGAGCTTTTGTTCGAGTTCTTTCAATCTGAGCATCCACGGATGATCAGGAACGTTTTTCCCCGGACTGTTCTCGCCGTTCGAAGTGCCAAGCCGCTCCAAATCAGCCGCGCCCATAGTAGAGGCGCTTCTAGTCATCGTGCCCGGCCTGCTCTTCTCGTTTACTTCCAATCCGGTCGTCTTACTACGCGGGATCTTAGAGTCTCGACGGTGCGGCCCCGTTGGGACGGACGGCGAAGGGCTACCCCCCTCAATGAGATCTTCGTGTGAACCGTTGCTACTAGCCTTCTTAGAGCCAGACCACCCGGAACCACGAGTACGTGCGTCGTTGGCACGCTGGAGAGTAGCGTTCTCAATTTTAAGAGTCCGGTAAGCAGTCTCCAGCTGCGAGATCTTGGCCTGCGCATCAAAAGTACCGGCTGCGATACCGGTACGGACGATAGTCTCAAGACGCTCGAGCTTCTTAGACTTTGCCTCGAGGCTGTTCTCAAGAGATTGATACTCTTTCCAAAGCTCACGCTCGACCGATTTAATACGTGATTGGAAGTTGCCTACTATAGACTCGATAGTCTTGACGGCACCCATAAGATTCTTAGCAAAGCCGGGTAGCATGGTAGATACGGACTCTAGCGAGGGTAGAGCGCGCCCGTTTATGAGGCTGTTGTCGTGAGCCCAATCAGTGCCACACAGAGCTGATAGACGCGTCCACAAAACGAGCAAGAGATTATTGCGCTCATTGAGCTGTTCCTTAAAAGAGGCCTCTAGTTGCGCGATCTTTTTCTTGTCCGTAGCACGGCTGGTCTCAAGCTCTAGAATACGTGAATCTTGGCTTGTGACTGTTCGTGATACATGTTGATGCGTGCGCTGGAATGTTTCAAATTGGTTCTTTGTGTTACGGTGAGCTTGACGCTCCTTGTCGAGCATCTCCGCCAATCTGCGCGATTCGAGGCCGTGAGACTCAAGAAGCCCATCGCGTTGTTTAATTATGCGATCCTTCTCAAGCATGGAACTCTTAGTGGTGTCAAGCTCCCTAACCGTATTCTCGAGCTCTCTCTGGAGCTTAGCAATGGACTGCGAAATGATTAACTATATATTTCCAGAAACTAGACGTCACCTTGCCATGGGGGTAGATAACGTACCTTGAGTAGACTAGACCTGGTTCCATTCAAGTCTCCCAATGCTTCCCGTAGATTGTTCTCTAGCTCCATAAGTCTCTCTTTCCACTCGGTAGCCTCGACTTCTCTACTAGTCAAGTTCTTACGTAGTCGCCTAGCCTCGTCCTTAGAAGTGGAAACTTCGCGGTTGAGCTCGTTGAGAACTTGCTGAACCTCTTCCTTCTCGCGGGTGGCTACGATCTCGCGTTGCTTTCGCTCATTAGCAAGGCGATGCTCTAGCTCCTTCATTCGATCACGTTCTTCTCTAATAGTCTGGTCGGCATTGGCGAGCGCAGCTTCGAGATCGCCGATTCTTATCTTGTCCGCCTCTTGCTCCTCGCGGAGGAATGCAATCTCACCCTGGCTGGATTCTTGCTGAACCCCGAGACGCTGGGCTTTATCGTTCGACTCGAGAAGCTTGGCTTCGAGGTCCTCGGACTCTTTGTTTGATTCGGTGAGATCTTGTTCGAGCTGCTCTATTCTCCTAAGCTTCTTCTCTTGTTCGTCCTCCAACCGAACGAGCGCTTCGCTCATTTGCCGCATCTCTTCCTGGAGAGCGTCAAAGTTCTCGGAACGATCTTGTAGTTCGATCTGTAGCCGTTGGATTTCCTCGGTCTTTTGGTCACTCTCGGCCTCCAAGGAATCGATCTCGTCTTGGGCTTCCTTCCGTAGAATGTCGAATTCGTTTTCTAAATCGGCATGCTCCTGCAGCACCTCGTCGCGTTCTCCTTGAATTTGCATCAAGTCGTTTGTCAATCTCTGGTACTCTTCTTCGAGAACATTGTTTTGTTCCTCGAGTTGTCTTCTGGCCTCGTTGCTGGCGTCCAGCTCTTGCATGCACGTCTGTAACTCGCGCTGGAGCTCCTGCTTCTCAAACTTGAGCTCGTTCACTTTGTCACGGTGTTCAGCAAGCTTGTTCTCGAGCTCCTCGCGGTCGGGATCCTCTTCGACAGTCATGGTGAGTCGTGTGCGGCCGCTGCCACGTGAAGTCGACCGTTCATGACCACCAGCGCGCGATGCTGACCGATCGAGAAGGCTATCGATAGTTGAAGGTGCTGGCCCTCCACGACGATGTGCTAATTTGAGATCTTCAATCTCCTGATACAACCTCTCCTTCTCGCGATTCCGTGAAGTCAGCATAGATGTCTGCGCGCCGACTTCTCTACGCAATTCGGCGTTCTCATGGCGTAATTGTTCGCTCTCCCGGCGGAGTTCCTCAACGAGCGTTGCTGACTGGCTGGACACGGTAGGATCAATTTCTCCAGAAAGCCCAGAGACGGGCCGCGACCTTGACGGCGATGTTGGCCTGGTTTTCCGTGTAATATTATAAATGTTAGTTGTATGATGCATACCGCCACCCGGTGGAGGAGCTGTTCCATTAATCTCCTGCTTCATCCGGAAAATCTCGTCTCTAAGTCTTCGATTTTCGTCGTCTGACTGCTCACGACGGGCCGTCTCTTGTTCGAGAAGGTCTTTCCATACGTCAGCCTCCTCTTGGCGGCCCAGACCTTCACCGACGCGCTGGTCTCCCATGGTCTTAAGAGCTTCCCCCATCCTCCTCTTCTCGACCTGACTAGACATATTCTCGTTACGAAGCTTCTCGATCTCGGCCACGTATTCCTCAACTCGCTCTCTAAGGTAAATCAACTCTTCCTCCCGCTCTTGGGCATCGGGGTCGAAGGCCGGAGTCGTCGCGCCATCGGATGAGTATCCGCTTCTAGCAGTGCTGGGGCGATCTTCCTCGTCGCGATCGCGAAGTCGCTTCTCTAGCTCCTTCACGCGTCGTCTGAGGACTTTGTTGTCTCGTTGAATAATTGCCAAGGAAGTCCTTAGCTCAACATTTTCCGAGATCATTTCCTTAATACCTTCTTCAGAGAGCTTATCTAGGCGGTCGGAGAGGAACATAACCTTTAACTTGAGATCAAAATTCTCCTTAGACAGGCGCTCAATGGTGCTAGACTGCTCCTTGAGCGTTAGGTTCTTGCCGCTGCGACCGGTCGTCGTCGTACTAGGGGCGGGCGTGTAGTTGGACACTTTCCTATAGGGCTCGCGCATCGGGGTCGTTAGCCCACCCTTATTCTTGTACTCCTTCGCCAGGGACTCGGGCACTTCAACGTTCCGGACATGCCTGGCGATAACAGTGTCGGTGGGTGCCATAAGAGAGTTCCTCTTCGCCTTCGGAGTCGCAAGGGGGTCAGCGCGGCGGTCAGGCATGGGGCTCTCAACTTCTTCTAGGGGCTCTAGGGCATCTGGTCGGATGGGGTCCGGAACTTCGTCAAATCCAGAGGCCATGCTCCCGATACTTACAGAACGAGATAGACTCTGGCTGATACTCCGCGATAATGTCGGAAGAGCCCCCCCGGACTGGAGGGCGTAGTCGGCGCCCAAGCCGACGGTAACGTCGCTATCGACATCCTCGTTGGAAAGGAAGGAAGACGTGGAAGAGCGTTGACTCGCATTCCTACTACGAAGGTACTTGGGACGCTTACCAATCTTTAGAGAGTTCCCCGGCGTGTGTCCAGCAGCATCGATCTGCAGTTTGCTCGAGTTCTGGTCGGACGTTTGGTGTTGAATTATAGACGCTTCAGCAGAGGAGTCCTCTGGCGGTACATCAAGGGTCGAATTCTCGTGCGGCAAAGCCGAGTCGTCATGCTCACTTTTCGGATCTTCGTCGACAGCTTTGCTAGCTCTGGATATCGCTCTAGACACGGTGCGAGCAGTAGCAGCGGTTGTAGGGGAGGATAGGTTCTCTAAAGAAGAGGTTGTATTACCGGGTTCGGTAGTAATGGAATCGTCGGGTTGGTGTCGCGAAGGAGATTCACGTATCGGTGTGGCATGGTTTTCTGAGTCGGGTTTAGTCTTAGAGGGTGTGGCCTCGATATGGCGGTCTGGGAGCGAATCTGGTTGGGTCTGCACCTCGGACGAGTGTGGTGGGTTCAAGGCAGATTCGGGCTGTGACGGTGACGGTGACGGTGACGGTGACGGTGACGATGGCGGAGGCGGTGTGAGTTTCCTTATAGGCTTCCTCGCAGTTTTATCGAATAGGAAAGTATCGTCAATACCAGCATCAGGACTACCGACCTGGATTGGCGATATGGGAGGTATAAAGCTGGACTCGAGATTCTCTGCTAGGTGAGCTCTTACTTGCTGCTCTTCGGTTACAGAGTCGAGATGTTTGTCGTCATTATCGATACGTGTAGTTTCAACGAAGCTACTGTCGTCGGGTGGCGTTCGCAGGTGGATAGGAGGAATGTTTTCTTTCTTAGGTAAGGGAGTATTCGCGCCTATGGTCGTATTTGTTTCTGCGCCTCTACTCGTGTCCGAGTCTGCGACAACGGGATCCTGAGTAGTAAACTCGGTCTCGGAATGCGGTGCAGTCTCCTCGACGGAGCTCTGGTCAATGCGACTGTCGTCTTCAGCCATTATATCAGCGGCCAACTGGAAATCAATTAGGATCTGGTTTCGGGAAGTATCATATATCGGTCCAAACTAGGAGTAGGTAAAATGAGGATATGTGGTGTTATATTTATTGCGAGCCGATGTCGTCGGTAGAGTGTGTAAGGACGACACGTTAGCGACGCGAAGTAATGTCATATGTGTTGATTCGTGTTTGGTGAGGATCGGAGTTTCATGAGTCGAGGCTTGCGTGAAAGCAAAGATCGAAGATTGAAAGGTGGGAAGCTGGGGAAGGTAATCTGGGTGATGTGAATTCTTTGACGGTGTTGACAAAAAATAATTGGCACTGGCAACCGACAACGACAACAATGCGCTGTTGCTGTTACTGTTAGCCCTGCTATTACTGCCACTTCCACTGTTATTACTTCTTCCTCCAGCCAGGGAAGTCACAACCCGGTTGAACTGACAAGGCTAAAAATCTTATGATACTAATTGATAAGTAGCCTTTTAAGCTCGTGCTTAGTACCAGGTAGTAGGTAACACCTAGCAGCTTGGAGGGGCTCTTAGTGTACTACCTACTAGGTAGTTTTTAATGATGTTTGTCGCCAATTCATAGACTCATAGACTCAGTAGTACATCTTAATTGTAACCAACCCGTCCAATTGGTTACGATGAGATGAGCGAAGTGGATGGTACGGTGGTAGATAGAATTTATTCACTCAGAGAGTATTACATATTTTTTTCTCTCTGCCTTTTCCTCTTCCCTTTCCCTTTTCCTCTCGATCAATTGGACCGGCGCTCAGATGCAAGACCCATTAGAAGACGCGCTCGGTCCCTCGTAGGTTAGTATCTTAGCGTAAAAAACCAGGGGCAGTTGTTTCTTCGTTGCTAGGGCACCAACGGGAGGATCCATAGTAGTAGGGACCCATATCATCTGCATCCACGTACTGTACATCAAGTATATTACCCACATATCCGAAATCCATGGAGTTTGCTCTTTAGCTGATTTTCTATACCCTTGTCAAATCAAACCTCGAACATACACCTTCATATTCTACGATTGATGGATATTGACTTGCAGCAGACTGTGCGACAGATTCGAAGGCTGAATAGCTGACACGTAACAGGCACGTACTCATGATCTGATCTAGTATCTAGATATCTGCCTGACCATGACGATGAATTTACTAAACCCCCAAGGAACATTAAGTCACACGTAATAGCTATGCATTGCATATATGTGTATGTGTGCATCGTATAAAGGGTCTCGATTTATTAGGTAAGTTATTAATTATCAGATACCTCAACCGTCAGGTATAGTGTTGTATGAGAGTAGAGGCAATTTATTCTTACTATATGTCTTACAAAAGATTATCTATCTGGAGGTATCTGGCTATGGTATGTCTACATAGGGGAAAGGCTATCGAAGGTACCTACCTCCTATGCATGCACTTCCACCATGCCAAAGGAATCCCCCGAGAGAAGTTTTGACCGGGTCGTAAATCCCATTGGGTACCGACAGGTAAACCCCCATTCCACTGTTTTGAGAAATCCGCATAGCATATCTCGCTCATACTGGTCTTCATATATATTGGTTCTTTTCTCCTGTTGATCTTGTTACGAAGACCTCATTTTATACCTTAGTACCATGTACTCTTAGCTCACCATCTATGAGATAAGGTATCATGTTGTGCTAAATTGGTGCATATATGCTTACCTACCAGTAGACCTAGTAGACATACGACGCGAGTTATCATCGATCAATCTTTACTCGCTTAGGTAAGGTACCTACCTACCTCTTACCAAGTAAAATATTAAAGATAAGGAGAATACCAGCCTTGGAGATGATGTTGGAGTCGGAAAATAAGCCGTACCCGTGGTTCGGGTAGAAGCGTGGTACCGTGTGTCGAATTATAAGGTTGGAGCTATTAACTGCCTATAACGGAAAGTGGGGTTCCTGGTTAGAGATCCCGCTATGATCCATGCCTCAGGTCAGTCAGCCCAGTCTGCCCAGTGTATCCGTTCAGTCCGACCTGTCCGACTAGCCGTCATCCACGCTGTGCCTCCCTTATCGGAGGGACTTATCGCCAACCTTGGAAACCTTGAAGCTGACAATTAGCCACCTCCAATTCGATACTACAACCTTAACAAGAACATTTGAACAACAACAACAACAACAACAGTTGTTACCTCCACCTACATATGTGCCTATGTAGATGTAGGATGTGCCGTGTCGACTTATTCCAAGTATTTAATTATACTTGGTAGACTGTACATACAGATTTTATTCGTCGTCGCTACCAATAATGTTCAAATGGTGGTTTTTCGTGGAGGTAAGTTGAATGGTTTAATGAAGTCCTACTACTAGATGGCGAACGGTACTAATCTTCGTTGACAGGATATCGTCGTTCAACAGGTACTTATACATACTATCACGTAGTCGATTCTGTCAATATCAGCTCTAATGCGAGTCCTCCATTTTCCAGCTCCTCCGATCTCCTTCGTTTCAACGAAGCGTCCAGCGCATACACAGGACCGTTCAAGATTTTAAACACGGCCGAGACCCTAGCGAACCAATGCGAGAGGGCGAAGCGACTCGTACGTGTAGTCATTGTATAAAATATGGAATAATAAATCTGATCTGACTGAAATATAAATAGGAGAACCCCCTAGTTCAAGTGGGTTTCTATCTCATTTTATTGATGAATTGCGGAATCAAGCCCGCGGGACTACGACGAACTCGTCAAATAATCGGCCTAAGAGATGAATAATGAATCTGTCTCATTGGGTAATACGAGTATGTTATTATAATCTATTTCACCAAAATTGCCCTTCAGGGTTAACACTTTTAAAGTTGGGTATGCTCTAACTTCTAAGGAACGCTGCTGAGCATATCATGGACTCTACCCGTCATCCCCTATCCAACACTCCAACACACTCGCCCACCTTACTTTTTAGATGTATATAACTTCAAAGAGGAGGGGTACATGAAAGGCTCGTGGCGATGTTGCTATTGAACGCTTGACGCAGGCTTTCGATGCTGCTATAGCAGCCGAGAGCGCACGTCACCAAGGCGCCAAGGAAATAAAAAATGTTAAATGAGTTGAAGAATGGTCTCTTCATAAAACCACGTCTCCATCGTTGCCATCCATGGTCCACATAGTTGTAGGTGTTGGTCACGGGGTCAAATCTTTCTTCGGTCTCGACGATCGCTTCTTTTTTAATCCAATAGCCCACGGCAAGCCAAGCTGGAAATGTGTAAGTGAAAGATAGAATGAACAGCGCACCGACCAAGCCGACGATGTACGAAAATTGCGGTACCGTAGCAGCTATGATGAATGCAATCGCCCAGTATACCGGAATGAGCGCGGCCCACCAGATCTTACCCGCCCTCGTCGTCAAGTCTGGGAACTTTAGGAGCTCGTGAAACACCTCGATATATACGACCTTGAGGCCGATGTTGCTGTATAGGACTGCGGCGATGAGATTACTAACCATACTCAAGACGTTGCCGGCCGTTTGGATGCCATAAACCGCGATGCCCTGCATCACTGGGTTGTACGTATACTGGCCCTGATACGAATATATGAAGATTCCGAAGAAGATGTACACCGAATAAATAAATACCTCGGCGACGAGCAAGCTTTTCCAGAAATCCATCGGGTGCCTAGATATCGAACAGCGTCAGTCAGAATGTCACAATATCAGTCTATCCGACCTGAAAGAAAATAATACCTCATCTCGGCCAGAAGAGCAGCAAAGAGCAATGCTCCTCCGTAAGCGTAGACAGCTACGTTTAATCCGTTCAAGGAGCCGATAAATCCCTCGCCGCCTGTCGCTAGTCCCGGTGGAGGCGTTCCTGCAAACGTTTGAATGGGCATACCTGGAGGCAAGCCAAAGCTTGTCTCTATCGCCGCATAATTCGGGCCAAATTTCACAGAACCCATACTATTTCGACTCGATCAGTACCGTTTACACTACGGATATCCATAGTTATGGCCACTTACCACATCAATATGAGGGCCACCGTCAGCCAAACAGAAATATTGGCAAGCCAACCAAGCCGTTGGAGAGTTCTTATCTGTCCAAGTATGAAGCCAGCAGCCATAAAAATGAGCATGCATGCCACAAAGCAGATTCCCATACTATCTCCGGACGAGCCACGGCTAATTTGAGAAATGCTTTGCCCATTGCTTAAAATCAGAACCGACACAGTGAGCAGCAGCTGAAGGGCTTGTGCGACATTGACGAAATGACGGGCACCGGCGCCGAATATGCGAAAGAAGAAGTCGCCGTATCCCCTGATGGGAAACTTGTTCGAATCTAGCCCGCAGAAGACCTTCCATAGGATCCACCCCGAACTGAAGCATCGTCCGTCAGACAGAGTAAAACGTGACAGGTGAAGACATGTCTCGACTCACTAGTACGACATAGCACCAAAGACGGTATACAGCGCCACGCCTGGGCCATAACCCAATTGGGCAAATGCCCAGCTAGAAAAGACTCAGCTACGAACTCCGTATCAAGACTGCACTACTAGATAGTACTCACGGAGCTCCCGTCGGACCCAAGATATCGGTTGTAATGAGGTAGAAAATCGTGCCCCAACTAGCAGTTCTTAGCGCTCGATCAGCAGTGTGCCGTTCGGCTTCCGTAACTCCGTAATTGCCAGTACTACTTGTCTCCGTGCTTAGCAGGGCGCTGTTGTGGTGGCCTTTCTCTTCGGTTCCCTTTGTGGAGAGAGATTCTGCTATCTGGGGCGTAGATGCGGCTTCCTGTAATGGCCCTTTGACGAATCGCCCCTTAATTATATTCTTGATCGTTCGCGGACCACGAGCCGCTATGAACCGAGCATTTGCCTCTCCTTCCTCGGCTCGTGTGAGCGAGGCATAGTACATGTACTCCTCGAAGCTGACTACTCTGTCATTGAAATGCTCGATTCGTCCTACTGCATCGGCCGTGATGTTCTCCGCTTGCAAAGATGATTTTCGAGGGTCGCCGCCGTCAAGAGCGAGGTTCGCTGGAGGAATGCCCGTCATCATCGGCAATCATCGCTGAAATCGTAACCACGATGCGTTGGACCAGAACAATAATTCTTGGGCAGGCGGCCAATGGCTACTTTAAGACTGTCGCAGGATGGTAGCATCGGCCCAGCCCTGTTATCTATCAGCTGCAAGTGCTCTATCATGCGAGAGACGCATACTCTCCAACGACATGAAAAAGTTGCAGGGCCTAGAAGATAGGGTCACCTTAACCCCTGTAACCTTCTTGTATTAGTCCTTTGCGCCGGTTTATGTTGAGCGACACCTTGGCGGAATTGGTCAATCTCTTGAAGAGCAATCTCGAAGCCCCCCCCATGGCAATTCCAAATCTGAAAAGAAACCGTCTTATGGTTCTTATGGTTGGGGCAACCACCTTTGCGACGATTACTATGTCTCGAAAATGTGATGGGATCAAGATAAATCATTCGCCACATCCCACAAAGTCTTGGGGTTGTGATCCTTCACTCGCCTTCACTTTCAGCTCAAACAAGGTCATGGATTACAGAGACATCGACGTCGCTTCCGGTTTCTAGCAGTCAATAATTTACGATATACGTATACAGATACTATCAGACACTTTGAACCTAGGGTGCCTTTCTATAGCTATCATCCTTCATTAATCTAGATTCCGCCGTATATAGCGAACGCTATGAACGTGGGTAAATATGGAGCAATCAATTCCGTATCCCAATGACACTTTCTGCTTCTAACTTAGCCATTCAAAATCTGGGGAGACGAGCTACCCTAAAATCAATCGTGATAAAAGTGGCATAGCACACCACTCAGGTCGGCGACTCAGCTACTATGGCCTTAAAGGGTTAGATCGTGGGGGGTTTTCAAGGATATCCTCAAGTCACAATGCTTCTCGAACTCTGCCGTGTTCGTCTATTTATTACCTTGTCTAGGTCTAGGTACCTTGCAGCCATTGAGCATATCACGTCGGATCACAGCTCGCTCAATGTGTACCGGATAGGTATATGGAGCGCAATAATTAAAACATTTATATCTCAGGTACCAATGACCGCGCCTACAGTTGAACCCGAATCCTTGTTTATCTCCGATCGGTAAGACGTGGAATTAAAACGAGCGAATTGGTAACGATAGAGTAGTCGGAATGAGTTCTACTCAACGCAGGCTTACGTTCGTATGGATCACTCAAGGTAAAAGAAAAAGAAAAAGATAATATTTTACACCGAAGACACCGGTAACACAAAACATGTGTATCTTAGGACAGCTTGCCAAGATCTGTGGTAGCATTGTTTACCTAGTACCTACTTATACATGTATATCCCAGTCTGCATACCTTCTTCATTAGGGAAAGAACATCGCCATCGGCAATATAATGTAGAGCCTCTTATACTTGCTAGAGCTAATCTGTAGTGAATGGATCGCGGGGACTCCCCAGTTGAGTCCAGACAAGATCCTAGAAGCCTAGGATTTCATTCGCTTGCGAAGTAACTTTCCTTGCCCCATTAGTGTCCGTTTCAGCTGGGACAAGCTTCTCGAAACCAAAAGCACGCAGTCCCTCACTCGAAGCATATGAACGAAGGGACGATTCCGTCTGTCTATTGATATGATCGGCTTCACCTCGACCACCGGGGAAGTCTGGGCCGGGAGTACCGTTTAAGAAAGCTGTTCTCTGGCGAGCGAGATACTTGGTGTTCAGCTCAGTTACCGGACAAACTGGGATGTACAGCACACTCGAATCTGAGTTGCCCTTGTGTACCTTATCGACAGCGTGGATAGCTAGGTAATCATTCATTAGTTTTCACGTGGTTCAGGGGATACCTGTCTCACTTACTGTCGCAGTGCCACACAACGTAGTCGCCCGGCTTGATGGATGGGACATGTACCATGGTATTTTCCAGATCCAGGTGTGGATGAAGAACTGTGTCTAGCTCTTGTCCGTGGCCGGGAGTCGCTCCCTGAAGCTCGCTCGTCATATCGGAGCCGGTAAATTTCCAATTTTCGGCAGCGAGATACTCCTCGGGGAAGGCCTGTTTGGCATCTCTCACCGGTTGGAAAAAAGGACGAAGTAGAAAATACGCCGTCGAGAGTTTCATCGCCGGATTCACCATAAGAGTGCCCTCGAACGGATTTGTTTTGCTCATACTGAGCCAACCCTGAAACATGCGGAACATCGAGGCGGCACCTAGACCGTTATAATTGTCCATAACGGCAGGCACACGTGCGCTAGCATCCCAAGGGTCGAATTCTTCCCAAGCACCATCGAATACCTTGTCGTATACGCCACCAAGGCCGTAGCCGTTTAGCTCCCATCTTTCGACGCTACCTCCGTCAACGTGGGGACCCAGGGCAAATTGGGCGTCGCCGGGTTGTCTGATACGGAGACGGTCTGCGTAAGCCAAAGGCTGCGAGGTTGATATAGCGCTGTTTGGATCTGACATGTGCCATAACTTCATAAGCGCTGCCTGAGCACGTAGCAAATTTGGATGTGCCCTTGCGCGGAGCTGAGGTTTCGACCAGTATAACTCGAAGACCTGCGGATTATCTTTGGGAAATGCTGTTTTCAAGTTAGCTGCAGCTCTGTGCTATCTAGGTACCTAGTAGGTACTAGGTAGGTAGGCATTTGATTTCGTGAGGTTACCATTTGTATGAGGATTTTGCCTCACGTATTCCTCAATTTCATCTTTAAATGAACGGGCCTCGTCTTCCGGAAGCACCCCCCTAATGACAGCAACACCTCGCTTCTTGATTTCGCCATGAAACTTAGTAAGGTCTGCATCCAAATCCTTGAAAGTAAGACTGGGAATGATATTAGGGCCCTTTTCAATGATTTCCTTATTCTCACGCTTAAGCTCAGCTAGAAGCCTTTTCCAGCTGTCGATTACGCGGTTTTCGTGATCACGAACTAAGGTCCGCTTGAGATCGAGAAACCGTCGAGGAAGGGGGTCTCTAGCACCCCCGGATAGCGATACAAAGGCATCAGCAATGCTCCCCTCTCTCTTGTCTTGTGCATGTGTCTGTTTGAGTGTGGCAGACGTCGCGATCGATCGCGATTGTAAAATGTTCCTCGATGCTAACTTTGAAAGAGTGCGGGACATCACGAAGAAAATTGATCACATAATAATTAAAATTAAGACAAGTATCCGAAAGTAAAGACAATGGGAAGAAGAAGAAAACACGAACTAGCCGTGTGCCTACCTAGGAATCCAAATAGATAATAATTATACACCTACAAAATATAGAAGTCAAGACGTGATTGGCATCTCGATACATGTTGATGCGACCGCGGAACTACCTCGAAGGTGTTTAGCAAGACAGCTTTAACATGGATATCATACCTAGAACTTAGATGGACCATAGACGATCATAGGCTTTCTCATCATCAGATGCCATTTCCCTATCCAGTCACACCCGCTCCAAAGGTTACTTAAGTACCTGTATTCATAGGTAGTGTATCTCTTCTCCAACTGCGAGCCTGCTTTCGAGGTTCGTATTTTCGGAGTTTCCGTTTACATGTCCCACTAGGTCATTAGTAATTAGCATCTTAGCATGTTCCTAGGCGGGGTGCCCGGTCCAGATGATGATCCCGACACGAATAAGTCTGACGGAGATACCGTATTAGGTTAGTCGGCCTGTGCACTTTGCTTAGCTGCAGACCTTACCTACCTCGGTATACACACGAGACCTTGACAACTGAACCTCAGAGGACTTCGATGGGTCGAGAATTCGTCCCCCGTTCGCTGACGAAACGGCGTGCACACCTTTCTACCTACTCATCGATGACTTTACAAGAGTTGTTCTCTATACTTTATGCGCATCCGCTGTTATGTAACATGTCGAGAACATCTCAATAGCCTTACTGATAGTCGTTCTTCGTCTTTACCTTATCTAAATCCTTTTTGCTTTTTTTGTCGAGGATGTGGCACCACATATCCTCTTTTATTGAGGATTGACATAACTAAAAATCGGGTGTCGGAGTTGACATTTCAGGAGGTTCGCCGCATATTTCGGCCATGGTTAGATTTGTGGAATCCGACTCGACGGGTTTGCCCCTGAAGAGGAAACAGGTTGCTCAGGCCTGTGCTAGGTGTCGGCGACGAAAGAAGAGATGTTTCCACAATCATGATGAAACTCATGCTGTCGACGCACTTAATTCCACATCCGGAGACGGAGAGGTGGCGGCGGCAGGTAGTCCAACTGACCGTCCAAGCTCTCCGAGTCCTCTAGAACCCGAGCCTCTTCCCGAACGGCCTAGCTCCCAGAACAAAGAGGGTCAAGCTTCTAGATTCATCGGTGACTTGAGCCCTGAAGTTATCCTGATGGAGGCCACAAGTCTCTGCTCCCACCGTGACGTATCGGTGAGAGGCGGTTTAGGAATATGGCAGCCTCGAGCACATGATTCGGCGAAATCGACTAGCCCCTTTATTCTAACCTCTCCATCGCGGCAGGCCGTTCAAGATATGCTTAAGGCATATGTATGGAGTCACTGCATAGCCTGTTGTCCCCCGCCATCAGACTATACCGTTCTTCGTCGAATTTATCTGGAGAAATTAGACCCGATCTTTCCTATACTCGGTAACCATCTAACTATTCCGCTCCAGGATGAGATAGAAGGGAAGGTACTTCAGCAGATCGTCAGCCTTGCGGCCGCTGCCGACCCGGAGGCTAGTCGCCACCTTCGTTTGAATCTCGAGGGACCCCTCCTTTCGCGACACGATTTCTGTGACTCGTTATCGAATTCGATCCAGACTATCATCGATGCCGGATTAATCACGGATCGAGTCTTTTTAATTCGTATACTGGCCGCCTTGTCATTGTATATGCAACCTAGTTCCCCCGAAGAGGCTGATATCCCTGCGCTCCTTAGTAGTCGTGCGGTCCACCAAATGCACACGCTAGGACTGCAGATGGTCTCGGTAGATAGCCAAGCGAGTAACAAGACCAGACGCTCCCTGTTTTGTTGCATCTGGGCTCTCGATCGCATCAACAGTGCCTTTTACGGCCGGGCCTGCTTGATTCATGAGCGGGATATCGGGTTGAACTTGGATGCATGTATCGCGGAACAAGCGGCCCCCTTCCGTTTATTCCTAATGCTCATCGGTTTACTCGACAAGGTGATCGCTCTGTACCGTCCTAGTAATCAACGAGAGAATGAATTCGTCGTCGAGCTGCCCATTTTTGAGCAGATGATACTGGATGCTGGGGCGGCGCGGGTCTCAAGTTCGTGTTTAGGTGAGTACTAGGTACCTAAGCGTCCGACTTTGCCATCAGAAGGAAGCATGTTGATTTTTCATTACCTAGCTTCGCTCGAAATATTCTATCACTCGATTGCCATTTTATCAAGCCAATCGCCATCCGAGAATCGCTCGACGGCTCTGCCGGCTCCGGCAACGAATAGCCGTAGATCCCTAGCAGCTGATCGGATCACGTCCGTCGTCGGACGTGAATTTCTCGGGCAGCTGTCATATTTGCCTATAATCCCGTACGGCGTTTCCCTATCGCTCAGCGTCTCGTACCGTAAGATGCGCCATAGCAATGTTCCTATGTTTAGAAACAGAGGCAGGCAGGCCTTCATGGCAAACACCTCGCTTTTGAAGTCTCTGGATGATACATTCTGGACGGCAAAAACCATGGTGGCTATGGCCGAACAAGTCCTACAGGAAATGGACAAAGCCGTTGCGTCGATAACACAAGAAACTGGTTTAGGGGATGCTTCGAGGAAGGCCGAACCTACGTTACGAGGAGATCAGGAAACGGCGTCGTCGGGCCCTGGCGATTCTATCATCGATTATAACATCCAAGGGAGTACTGACGTGTCGATTCTTGAAGCCATCCCTGATTTAGATGTATTCGGTCACTTCGACCCAACTTTCAACTTGGGTGCCGTAGATGCTGTTCTCGAAGGGAATCTAGACTTTGGACCGTCTTCAAATTTATTCGAGTGGCAGCAACTACGAGGATAAGGTCCATCAATCTCGGATATCTAGTAGGTACCTACCTACCTAGCACTTGAGTCGTCACCGTATGAATGTTTGTGAATCTACCAAGAATAAACGAGTTAGATTACTAAGGGGAGGGAAGTGAATGGCCTCCATTACCGGACTATGTTTCAGTGCAGGGGGCATCTGGCATATGGGAAGATGAGAATATAGGATCAGGTAGGTACCCTACTAAGGTAGTAGTACATGAATACGCCGAAACTACCCACATTCGAATCATACTATAATACCTACATCATGTGGGTAGGTACCTACCTAGTAGGTAGGATGATAAAACAAATAAACACCTAGTACCTAGTATCTAAACTATCAAGTCGCTTAGACGGCTAAGTAGGTACATAGGTACCTACTACCTGGACTGAGCTTACTCTGAAGGGCAACTCCGACAACTGCTTCGCTTCACTCTAAGTGTCGGAGTTGAAATTTGCTTCCGTCGAATAATCTTTTATGAGCCCGTATCCAGATTCTTCTGAGACAATCAAATATCTATCCCCTAACCCCTATATCCTGCCCAAGTACGTGGGTATCGAGCTTCTCGGTCGCTTGCTCCTCTCACAAAATCCAGTCATTCTATTGATATTGCCATACCCGGCGTACCTCGGTTTTTGGAACGTAACTCGACAAATACACCAGGATGGCAACCACAGCAGCTTCGACTATGACTTCGTCACAGATCGCCAAATTGATCGACCATTCCTTATTGCACCCAACCATGACCGACAAAGAGATCCTTGCCGGTCTTGAGGTGGCTAAGAAATATAAAGTCGCGGCTGCTTGCATTAAACCGTACTGCATCCCAGTAGCAAAGGATGTTCTCGATGGCTCAGGGGTGCTTATCTGCGCTGTCATCGGATTTCCCCACGGAAACAGCACCACGAGTATCAAAGTACTTGAGGCGGAGGAGGCCGTCAAAGCAGGGGCGCAGGAGATCGACATGGTCGTCAATGTGGGCAAGGTCCTCGGTGGTGACTGGGAATACGTGACGGATGAGATTCGAGCTATCAACGACGTCGTTGTTAAGCACGGCGCCGCGCTAAAGGTCATATTCGAAAACGACTATCTCCAAGACGAACATATTATACGCCTATGCAAGATCTGTACGGATCTCTCTGTCGCCTTTGTCAAGACATCGACGGGTTACGGCTTCGTGAAGCAGCCCAATGGATTATATTCGTACAAGGGCGCCACATTGCCCCACCTCCAGTTGATGAAGGCCAATGTCGGACCAAGCGTACAAATTAAGGCCGCCGGTGGGGTTCGGACTTTAAGTGAAATCTTGACAGTTGCATCACTAGGTGTTACCCGAGTTGGTGCTTCGGCTACTACTGCCATCATGGAAGAAGCGATTAGTCGAGAGGCTTAATACTGTTACAGGAGTTGTGTTAGCATATCCAGCTAATAGAATGATACTAAGAGAAGGGAATAAATAATACTGTCATCCTTGTCATTACCTGTCAGCTTTATGTATTCAAATCTAGAGTAAGATGTCTCAAAACACGTGTTCTGATTTGCCTATAATTTTGCATCGCATAGGTAGGTACCTATCAATGTATTCCTTTTTCTTATCCGTTCATTGGAGATGAAATCCTAATACTAGATGAACCCGACCCGTTTTCTCTGCCAATGACTACAACCTCTTTCTTTTTTTTTTTTCTTTTTCCCAGAACCTGCTTCATACATAAATCCGACTCAAGCGTACCGAAGATGCGACATGTATGCGAAATTAAGCCAATGTCCACCCTTTGATAAAATGCGTTAGGTAGAGTTGCTTGCCAAGTGGCACGCCCTCCTTCCTCAGGATGGCGTACAAAGTATTCATGTGGAAGTACATCTGAGACACAACGGATCGTTGCACGACTAGTAAACGTTAGCATTATTCATCTCAAATTTATCATTTATTACCCAGAGTAATGGGGTAAATCGGAAATACGAAGAATGAATGGATATAATTATTCACATACTATCGATATACGGTTAGCACTTGAGTAAAGACAGAGAATGTAGAAGGGGAACTTTTATCAACAAGAGTATTCATAAGAACATCCTGGATTAGATAAAGGGTTGGAGAAATCTAAACGTACCAGTCCACAGTTGAAGCCTTGGTCGATTGCTTCCCGACAGGAAACTCGACGATCTCGGCTTCCCGGCCGTTCAGGGCCTCGGGCTTGACAGCCGCCAAATCGCTGAGAGCGCCTTGGAGCAGAGCATAGTTTTCCTCCAGCGAAACTTCGCTAATTTTCTGTTCGAACTCTCCACCGACCAGAATCTGAAGGATCTTCTTGGTGAACATGATCGTGATCCCGACCTGTATCGCCGCGTTATACATGTCCGGGCTCAGACGAGCCTTGAGAAGGTCGTCTACGGATTTGCCGTTCTCCTTGGCCCATTTTTCGGCATCCTTGAGTATCTCTATCTCGGTCTGGAGGATGTTGGTTAGAACCGGGATGGTCAGATCGTATAAAGACACCATGGTGAATGTTGTTATGGAGGATTTCGTATTTCCGTTCTTGATGATGTGGTTGTTGTGCTTGCGAGGTTGTCTTGAAAATCCATTGTTCAGATTGCCGCATTCCACACCTTTATACTAGCGTCTATGTCAACACAAGGGCAGCTGATAAATCGTGACATTATGAATTATGCAACATTGTTGAGTCGACGATCCTGAGTTTCGAAAATCGCCGGATCGATGCTGCGTTGACAATTCTATTTCTAAGCCACGGCGTATCATTACGCCGCTCGCGGCCACCTATTATTAATCATACCAAGAACGCATTTCGTTTCTATATCATTCTCAATTAACCTGGGTCTTGTCTCTTGTTTCATTTGAGTATGTACGATGAAGTAAACGTGGCAGTATTGAAAGGATTGTATAAAGTTTGTACGAGGTAGGGCGCGTACTTGGACACTACACACTTATAATATGCGTCCTCCATCATATCATCATCAGTAACAAAAATCACACAATCGACTAAATCAGTAGACTTAATGTAGTAGTGTAAAATAAGACTATGGGCAACGTAACTAGACTGCGGACCTATGCCCTTCACGGTTAAAGACATTTCATGATGTCCGTGCAATGCAACCCCGCAGTCTACGGGATATCAAACGAAATCAAAAGGAAAAGCAATCTGCAACCAATCCCATCCATGTAATTTGCTGCCTTGTTGCAGCATGCCCACATACCAAAACCTAATCTTTTGTAATCCACAGCCAGATTACTGGCTTCTCTCCTGGGCGGCCAGTTCGGGTGCGGTCCCAACCCATGTCTCTGAGCGTCTGGCTCATCGTGGTCTCCTTGTCACCCGAGAATGTGACACCTCTGTACCATTTGCCGTTCCCTCCTTGGATCACCTCGGTGATCCTATTCTTCTTCGGGCAAGGGTTAACAGCACCGAAACCCACCAAGAGTTCGGCCAAAGTGGTATTGACCGGGACATGGTATGCACCGAAATGCATCGACATGCCCTCAGGAAGTCGCCAGGGCGCGGTTGACGACTTGATGACGTGGAGCTTAGTATGCTCCGAAGGGAAAAAGTAGTTGTACCCGGGCTCACAACCCACACCGCCGGTTGAGTTGGTCAGGTTCAAGGACGGCGCATCCATGTTAACCACAGGATGAGGGTTGGGTAAGCGGTTCTCCTGGCCAGGGAACATAGGAACGGGGTGGTTATACCCGTTCTGTGGGATTACGTAGACCGGACCTTGGTTGTTGGGTCCAGGAGTCGTGCCACCGACAGGGTGGGCAAAGGGGCCACGGTTCATCATGTAACCGGCATTGGCAGATGAGCCGGCAAAGGCGGGTCCGACTGAGTGTCGGGGATTGGCGTTTGGGTCTACACCGAACTGTGGGTTCCAGCCCTCTCCGAACGTTTGGGTTGCCATCCTTGGTGGATAGACCGGGAAATGGGGGTAGTTGCTGGGACGGGAAGGGAACTGATTGTTAGGTGGTGGAGTAGGAACCTCTTCTTCTGGTTCAGTGTCACTGTCGTCAACGTCGTTGTCAACGGTAGCTTGATGAACTAGAGCGTCGTTGCCGTCGCCGATGTCAACAATGGCGGGTGTGTCTGAGTACAAATTAGTGATAAGGTGACAGGGTTAGAGGGAAAAGAAAACCGATTGATGTTTAGTAGGAAGGATATATATAGACTTTTGAATGAATAAATCACACAAGCATGAGTAGGGGCCCATGAAAAAAATCCAACTCACCTCTTGCGTCAGGATCTAGCGAATTAGTCGAGTCAGAGAGTGTGATGTCTCTACACCCGAGGAAAACCTGTATGCGGTAAATTTCACGGTTCGCCGAATCGTAAAATGACCCAATAACAAGCCAAGCCCAGGAGCGTCGCGTTGGGTGAATCCAGAAGTACTGGCCGATAATAAGTTCTGTTGCTGGGTAGGGCAAGCTAACAATAGCTTGTCGAGAATCCAGCTTGAAGGTTATCTAGCTTGAAGAGAAGCTAGTAAGGTAAGCAAGTCTTTGTAAGTATCAGTAACTGTTAAGCTTGTTGACCGATGGGGAGAAAGAAAGAAGCTCATGGGGGGATCCCTGCGGAGTTATATAGAAAAAAAAGAAGGCAGTGATGTCCCAACCAGTGCAAGTGCTGTGACTAGTGAACAGTCGAGACGATGCACTGTTTGTCCCAACAATAGTGCACATGGCCCATGACGGAGTGGGTTTTCTCTAGGACATCTGATCGTAGGGCAATATCGTCGGCTAACTGTGGATGCCAACATCCAAAGGCGTGGTTTTCATCTGTCCCATTTTCGGCAAGCCTACCGTGTATGGGATCAGGGGTAGAACTTAGGGGGTAAATCTCTTAGTTCTCTTACTCCCCACCCAGTCATGTCCGATCAGAGATTTTCTTGAACAATCATCGCGTCTCTTGGGATGGGGAAATCTGGCCTATTGTTCGCCATAATTGGTCCCAAGGACCCCTGTGCGAGATCACACCGTAGATCTGGGTACACCGTAGATCTGGGATTCCCAAGAGATCCAACGCCAGTTTCACTATTTTGAGTGAGCCGAGCCGTAGTTCCCACGCACCCAGGTACTGTGATGGAATACTGTGGAGTGGTTCCTGTTATTGATCCTAGTCGAAAACCCGAATAACAAATTGACCCAATAGAAATGATGTGTGGAAGGAGTAGTAAGGCTTAGCTCGGATTGACTTCTACTCGGCCGTGACAGTGGATTAGAATCTCTGTCACATGAAATTGTCGAAAAATGGATGAAAATTCAGTGACGCATTTCCGCGATCTGGGGTAACACAGTGAATGTTGAGGTTTCACTTGCGAAAGAGACGGAATGTAGTTAGTAGTCATGCCGGATCTAGTGTTAGGCATTTGAGATGAGAAGCCCACAAGTGGTCCAGGCGTCCATGGTGCTAATTCTACCTTCGAATTATTCTGTTGAGAATGCGGCTCAAGTTGTCAGTTTGGGAATAACATAAAACGGCATTTCTGATGAAATGTTTGTCCGGTAGCCAAGTCAGATCTAACGGGAAGATCGGGCGGGTTTCTGCCTTGCTGGGTCGCGGACTCGCGATAGATCGTTTGCCTTGTGGCACGTGCGCCGTGAAAAGTCTTGCCTATGGGCCCTTTAAGGGAACCGGGCTGGGATGCTTTGTCGGTAGATGTTGGTAGGCGTTGTGAAATGCAGCGGTAGATGGGCAGGGTGCGCATATAATAAGCTTGAGTAATTGCGCCCATCATGGGTTTCATCCAGCCAAGCCGACTTCGTCCTCGACCATCCGGACCATACCACCCTTTTTCCCTTCCGCAGCATCACTCTTATTCCGTCTTCGCTTTTCAACCTCGGACACTAAACCTTTAAGGTAAACCTCTGCTTGCACGGTCGCGCTGTATGCGATGGCGGTCCAGCTCCAAACATTTCTCTTTTCTGGATCGGCACCCGCAGCGAGCAAGGTTCGAAGAACTAGTAGGTTTCCGTTGCTACTAGCGAAATGTAGAGCCGTGTTTCCGTCAATATCGGCACTCTGAACGGCATTCTGGGCACCTCCCGGAGCGTAAGTCAGAAGAATCTGCAAGACCGTATCATGACCTCCCATGCTGGCTTCCATGATAGCATCTCTACCCCGAATATCGCGACGAAGGATGCAAGAGGGATCGTTCTCGGCGAGGAACAGAACCACTTCCGTATGACCGGCCGCGGCAGCCAACATCAGCGCTGTTTTATGCTCGTCATTGAGGGCGGGTGTGGGAAGTTCGTGGCCCAGGGCAACTAAAGTCTTGCAGACTTGGAGATGACCTAGACTGGCAGCAAGATGGAGACTCGAATTGGAAAGACCGGTAGCGGAATGATCGGGGTTATGGATGAGACCCGGATGGGATTTAACGATGCGGCGAACAAGCGAAGCATCGTTACTCTGGACCGCTCGACGTAGCCTCTTGGATGGCTCGATCCTAAGGCCGATAACATATGTCAGCTGGCTTCTGGCTTATGTGAGCAGATTCAAACTGGACGTATACTAACATGATGCCACAGATATGTTGACGGCTATCCAACTTGAGTCATGGAAATGTGGTAACGCGCAAGTCGACAGGCTAAAGATAGTGGTAGTACTACGACGTCGCCGACGCATAGGCCGGCCTAACCTTCTATTGCGACCGAAGCTTGGAAGTGTGAGTTTGAAGTAAACAGCTCGGATCTTTAAAGCGGGACTGGAAGTTTGATGATTAAATTAATTATGGACAAATCACAGGGACACAGAAGACAAAGCAGGAGATAAGGTGAAGAGATAGATGTTCGATTTAGAAGATATCGTATAGAGGTATGTAAGATCTAAGTTGCTAGGCTTCTACCTAGGGTTCGCGATTATCGTATCTATATTTATAATGTATACTGATGTATACGCATAGCAAGGATCTGACGTCGTTTAACATAGGTAGATTGCCTTGCTTCCGTGATGGAACCTTCCCCAAGCTCTAGTTCGTACCTTAGCCCAGCATAGCCAGGTACATTCATACCGTACCAACCCCGCATACACCCCTCCAAATCACGTTTACTACATACCTCACAGTGCTCATAGCCATTCTTATAGAATTGATATGCATTTAGCGATGGCAAACATGGCCAGAACATGGCAAGAAACATGAGAAGTCTTGAAAACAACTTCGGATTGGAATAAGTTCAATCCAACACCTGTTTTGACACCTTTTTGCGCATTGCAAATGACAAACAGTCGGTGATGCTGAATAGACCGTGCAACCAGATCGTCTATGGATATATTGATATCTGATACAACACAGCCACCGGAACATGTTTAACAAAAAGGCCGACACACGAAAAAGCCACGATACTCTGTGCGCAACTTTCGTCTCTACATGACCGACAATCATACAGTTATCTCTTTGGGCTGTCTTCCCATTTACCCGACAAATAGCGAGGGATTCAATACACTCTTCTATTCAGATGAAGTCATAAAAAGTCGACCTTGTACTAGTTCTACTATATCCTATTACGATTAAAACTACTATCCCTAGTAACATACAGTCAACGTCCACCTATCTACCAAGCGGCGGACATCGAGACGTACAGCCTAATACTATGGTATTAGCACGTAGGCAACTTTTTTTTAATCCATTCTCGTCATCCTTTTAACTCGTACACCCTTTCAAACTTGGAAGTTATCGAAACAAGGTATATGTTCTAAATGATTTCGCTGAAGAAATAAACATCGAACTGAAATACCGTTGTCGAATACCTATGAACTTAAGTCTTCATAACTTACGTTAGCTTCGATATGACTCTATTCTAGATATTCTTCTTCCAACTATGAGTTAAGTAGTCAACAACCCTCTAGAGCAAGAAATTGGAGGCGGCAGCTCGTTCTATTGGGAGTCAAGCTGCACCGCACGGAGCCCCCGTGTTTCAGGACGATACAGGTGGCTTTCGGACAACACGATTCGCGGTACAGGATCGTATATACAATGGATGTGATTTTGATAGCTACAATGACGATGGAGGGGTGCGGAAATTCCCGCCGATGCGACATGGGTGATCGCGATCGGCTAGGGATCTCCCCGTCCTAATCCACCTTAGTGGACGGAATTAATGTATGGAAGCCTTCTACTGCTGTTCGAAAACTCGTCGTTGTAAGGCCGCCAAGAACGTCACTACCTGAATTAGGGTATTGGTCAATTGTTAGAATGAAGTCAACAGAAATTGATGATAGACTACACGGCACTACCTAGATAACTACATGACGAATATTAGAAAGGTACCTGAGTTTGTCAAATGGTGTCCTTTCATGGCGCCACTTCACAGCGACAAGTGTATTGATACCTATGACGAAGGTTACTAATGATACAGGCTTCTATATTCAATTCGGTGAGTTGGCGGATGAAGCATGTGTGCGACGGGTCGTGGTCGAACTTGTAGTCATCAACTAGGTCTCTGTCCATAAGTAATTCAGATTCGATAATAGGAAGCTATCTGAGGATCAGACAACGGTTGACAAGCAACATGGACTTTCTATTAAACCGCAAAATTTTTAGCGGCTGAAGTCAATCGGACCGCTCAGTGTACTATGAACGTGGGCTATCTCACATCTCGCCTACCGGGCTTCCGGATCGGGATAGCCAGGGGTAAAGCCTTGGTTCTCCCCTAGATGACCCATCAGTCGCCTTGGCTCTGTGGTAAGAACTTCTTGTATGAGGGGAATAGAGACGAGTGACTAATAGATTGAAGGGAGGACGATGCTATTACTTAAGAAGATGCTATATTAGACCGCCTGAACGGGGATCATGAGTCGAGAGTTGTTGGTAGATTACGGGTAGATTACCTAGGTAAGCGCCGCGAAAAGGAAAGCATCGGGTTGACACGGCCTTTCCCCTGACCGAAGAAGATCATCGTGGGATTTTAGGGATGTATCGCAGCCATACGTATGTGAGGCTCGTAAAATTGTCGAGTTTCTATGCGATTTCGTATAAGCCGATGCCGGTCTTCATCGGAATGTGAAGGCATTATGCATGTAGCAGTTAAAGGCAAAGGACGAAAAAGAGATAGCTACTCGGGTATCATTTTCATAAGAGGAAAATGTAATACATTCCAAGTTACGATAACCTTGATAGGTAGACCCTGATAGATACCTAGTAAGTATTTATTGAGTCTCTGTTTCTCTTGTCCTACCTATTTCATATGCACGTAATTATTTAAGACCTAGCAGAGGAATATCTGGAGAATGTTACAAGGCATAATTTACCTAGGTGTGTGCTACACACAGCGGGTTTTTGTATGTTGGCGAAGATCCATTGTGGCTGATTTAGGTAGGTCTTAGGGGGGTTCTTAGGGGTCCTCTAAGACCGTGTTTTCTCCATTTCTCTCTCCATTTCTCCATGTGGCTATCCGCATTGATTAGCTGTAAGCCACCGCTACTACGTAATATGCGGCACGCGTCCAGGCCTTGATCTTACTAGCTAGTTCGCCGGTAGTTCCAACTAAACCCACCTAAACATCTAAACCCCCACTACATAATACGTCGTTGTGTTAGCTTTAGCCTTTGGAGGTAGGTGGGCGCGACAAAAAGTTCACAAAGGGGAAGAAAACAAGCGAATAGCTCCGCTGTCATGTGCTAAGAAAAAAAAAAGATGACCTAGGCCTTTAAAGTGTAAGACCAACATCAAACTCCTCACTTATTATAAATAATATCTTTTACGGTACGCAACATCTACTTCGAACGACTCTCCTTGACTCTACTCGACCAACCTGTTTGCCTGTAAAAGTAGCGGAATCGCTCGACAAACATTCATCGACCCAGCCCCCTCGCGAAAAGTCAAACTCACCTTTTCGTAGGACTAGTAGAATACCTACCTATATATATATATCTACTGTCAAGTATCAGTCTCACTCCCTTGCCTCTAACAGACAAAGACGAAGACAGAACCCAGAAAAGGGAAAAAAAAACTACCTGTCACAATGAACACCTCAATGGTCAAGTCTCGATTTCTGTCTCACCCCGAGGACCTCGGTGTCGTAGCCGTCGGTTTCTCCGGTGGTCAGGTATGATGATACACCGTCAATCCCCTCACCCTCACACTCGTCGCCTGGAGCATTTGAAACGCTTACAATGTTGGCTTCGTTCCATCTTGTAGTGTAAACCAGGTGTTGACGCAGCCCCCTCGGCCCTGATCGAGTCCGGCTTGCTCACGCAATTGCGAGATGAACTAAACTACAACCTCCACGGTCACGACACCGTTCATTCGTACCGGGATCTTGTCCCCAAGGACGACCCTCCTTTCCGAAACATGAAGAACCCCAAGGCCGTGAGCAGCGTCACCGAGCGTCTCTGCGACCAAGTATACGAACAGGCCAAGGAAGGGAGAATGGTTTTGACCCTAGGCGGCGACCACTCCATCGCCATCGGCACCATCGCCGGTACCGCCAAGGCCATGCGGGAGAGACTCGGCCGCGAGATCGGCGTCATCTGGGTAGACGCCCACTCCGATATCAACACCCCCGAGACGAGCGGTTCCGGCAACATCCACGGCATGCCCGTCAGTTTCGTGACCGGGCTCGCCAAAGAGGAGAAGCCCGAATATTTCGGCTGGCTGAAGTCCGAGCACATGCTTAACCTAAAGAAGCTTGTGTACATCGGTCTGCGCGACGTCGATTCCGGCGAGAAGAAGATCCTTCGCGAGAATGGCATCAAAGCATTCAGCATGTTTGACATTGATAGGTATAGTATATGTTTTCCTTTGTTGTCTTTCTAAAATTTATATTGACATATGACGTCTCGATATAGGCACGGAATCGGTCGCGTCGTCGAGATGGCGCTAGCGCATATCGGTGCCGACACGCCCATCCACCTTTCGTTCGATGTCGACGCGCTCGATCCGATGTGGGCGCCCAGCACGGGCACGCCGGTTAGAGGAGGATTGACTCTGCGAGAAGGAGACTACATTTGCGAGAGCGTGCACCTGACAGGAAGCCTCGTGGCTATGGATCTCGTCGAAGTCAACCCGAGCTTAGCACCGGAGATCGAGTTAGGCGCACACGAGACGGTTCGGGCTGGCTGTTCATTGGTGAGATGCGCCTTAGGCGAGTCATTGTTATAAAAGAAAGGCTTCCAAGGTTGACGGAGGAAGATTGACGGAGGGGGAGAATTGCGCATCAGTTCATATTAGAGATGCGGCTAATGCCGTTTCGCAAGATGATACACCGAAGTCTTCGCGGAACGATGTTCACCATAGCTGGGGTCCGCTGCTTGTACGAGTTACGTACACTTTTCACAACATAGAATTGTGTTGGCTAGACGGCGGCCATCCTATAGAGATACCATTACTAAATCAATACCAGCAAAATGGATGAAATAAAAAGCACATATCGTGTGAAGTGCCCGGTGGGAGCACTGTGTTTCCGATGCTAATGCTGGCTATCTCCTTACCTGTATTACCCGGGTAAGAGGTAGGCAATCGAAGGAATGGAAGTGAAGAGATATTAGGTATCGGATCATGCTGCCCAGAAATAAGCGTAAGAGGTCCACTAGTAGGGCAGAGGTTTACTGATGTGCCATCCAGGGGTTGTCTAAATCTAGAGTAACTCCTCTTGGCGAACGAGTCCTCGAAGTCTCTGGCTTTTATTTGTCCTTCGAATCATCATATAGTATCATTTACCAGCCACCATAATATTTCACCTCTAGTTTCTAATTCATACATTGAATAGTAACTTTATGTTATAACGAAACCTACGATTTTCAAAATCCTCAATTATATTTCCTTAGGTTCATGTCCACGATCAACCTGCATCTTTCCGAGACACTGACGCCGTTGTCTATCACATTGAAATACTGGTCCTGCCGATCCTGTATTTACCCCGGTTTTATTCCCTGATATGCCTCGTATCCCTACCGGTTTATAGTGCATATGCCCTGTAGGGCGTGCATACAACAGCTAATTCCCCCGCCCATCCCGCTCAAGGCTCGGTGGGATACCGTCAAGACCGTTATGAGACTGGATGTGTCAGGTACCTACATATACCTACCTAACTTCGTGATTTGTCACTTGGGATATATGCAGTAGTACGACGGGCGACGACGACTAAGAGCGCTTCCACGTATCTCGCCCTGTGCGAGCCAGCCTGTCTGACAGCGCACAATCCCAAAGTGGATGCACTCCCACTCCCAATCCCAATCCCGCGGGGCTCCGGCACATGCATATCGCGCAGGGAAAAGCCAGAGACCCAATCAATCATTCTTCCAGCACCTAAATACTAAATAGATCGACCGCCTGGGAAAACCAAAAAAGTAGCTCTGAGCTGGCAATTGCTGTGGGCTCTGCTTCGTCAGGCTTTTTCAAAAGACTGACCTTATATCAGGCGACACCGAGAAAAGAATTCCCAATTGATCTAAGCTGTGCACGAAGACGCCCGTTTGTCGTTGGTCCGTTTGATCGCTTACCGTTTGAGCCGCCGTTGCGATCCAATTCCATACCTACTTAGCCGGCTATAAACGCTGTTTACCTCCCAACAACCGACTACAACCCACCTCCAAACAGAACGGGTCCGGGCAGCGCGGAAATATATTTGGGTATTGGCGAAACGAACAGACTCTTAGAAGCAAGCACATTCAAACCGGGAGGATAAAAGGTCCTCGTCAAAAAAGAGCGCAGTATCGGTACTTTCTCGGTGTGGTGGATGTTCGCGACTGAACGAACGAGGCCAATAAACTAGAAGTGATCTTCTCGTCGCGAAATCTTGGCGCGAATTGAGATAAGCTCGACGCCAGCTTCAACCATCTCGTCGATGTTACCTTCTCTACCCACGTCGCTAGCATTCTCCTACTACCTAAGCGCTCGCGCATTCAAACACACACAAACGCCGCGATGGTTGCGTCAATAGTTACGGGCTCCGACTCGATCGTCTACGAGCGCCGCATCATACCCACCGTCCATCGATACCACTGGCCCGCCATACAATTGAATGTCTGGATGCTCATTATGCTTGCGGCTTCGTGCTGCATCATCGGTGTCTTCGGGACGTTTATCGGCGTGCAGAATCAATTAGAGCTTTACATACCATGGTAAGAACCCTTCGAACGATCCGGCATCGCACGATTACCTACCTAGCAGGTAGTATGCGTGATTATGCTATGAATAAATAGATTCTAATCCTCGTCTCTTCCCGATCCAGGTATTTCCCATACTTCATCACCGTCGCCGCCTTAACAATCGTCTACATCGCGGCACTTCTCTGGCTGATATCCCAACGACGACTCCTCCCCTCGATCGTCATCCTCGGCTCCTTTATGTTCTTCGTTCTATGGATGGTAGGCCTCATAGTAGTTAGCATCGAGCTATGGGGCCCCGTCGGTTCCGTGAGCTCGAACTGTAACCTCTTGGTCTGGAGCCAATCGCCGACGGGGAATAACCAGGGGACGTTGGCGTGGCTTGAGCAGAGGTCTATATGTGAGTGATAACCAAACTAAACTTGGCAGTGAATCTATTGAGATAGTCAAGCTAATAAGATGACTATTAGGTCAATCGTGGCAGGCGGTGTTCGCGTTTGCGCTGATCGGATGTATATTTTTATTATGGATTATTATTATGGCGGTACAGGTCTTTTACGACAACCCCTAACTTCGCATTCCGCATGACGTATATCTTATGACAAAGAATAATCATACATTTATTCATCTATCTACCTACCTATTTATACTTGCGTACGAGCGAGCGACCTTAGAAGATCTCCGCGTGAATTACACTCGGAAGGATTTCGAGACGATAATATTTTGATACGACAAGATGAGGGGGAGGAAATAACGACTGGTTGCAGAGGGATAAGCGATCGTTGGATATCCTGCTTACCTAGTATTTACGGTGATTTGGGTTGGCGTTACGAGGCTGGAGCATCGAGGATCAATTCTCCCTCATTCTACAGGAGAATCACATCTGTTGCCTGGTGGCCTGGGTTTGGGTATTATGAAGAAGCGCAACTGACTTGAATGTTGATTTCTGAATTAAGGGGAAATACATTCATAAAATGATTAAAATAATATTTTACAAGCTAATTCAACCTTCAGTTCCATTGGAACTTTGGACTCATTCGGTCGTCACAGTACACGGTGACATCACGCCAATCCGTCATATCCCCCCAATCATCGATCTTTCGCAATCTAGTTCGAGATTCTAGGGTCGACCTTGTTTCTATAGAGACAAGACGATTAGATTATCGGATATGAAAGGGTTGCTTTTGTACCTGCTTCGTTGGAGATAACTTACCCGGTGGACTTCTCATATAACTCTCGGGCCTTGTCTGTACCAGTCTCAAGTTGTTGGTCGGATAATCTTCCGCCTTCCTTCTTGTTGATGAAACCAGCGACTGTAGAGGGAAGATTCGATTAGATATGATTCAGGATAAAAACAGGATAGAGAGAGATAAGGAGGGGAAATATACCTCGGTCTCCAATATCCTTTTTCTCGCCCGATTGTTGGGCGTTGTTGGCATTGCCAGTACCCTCTGACTTGCCAGCGAACTTCTTCAGGGCGTCCATGATGATCAGTGGTTTAGGTAGAAACTGTTATTCTGGTAGAAATGAGATATGATTTGTTGTATAGGTATGATAATCGGTTATATCATTAAATATTAAAATGACTACAAATACTGGGAGCTACTCGCATTTTTATACTACAAGTCGTATAAGTCATCGTAGTTTCCCACTATCTTCAAAGCTCACCTTCACCGGATTCGGTGTGCCGCGACATGTGCGATGACGTCCACTAATACACCATGTACGTAATTTGAGGATCCTTGCCGATCTCGATCAGATCCAGCAAGAAACGGCCCCAGCTGAAGGTTACCTACATCAATCTGCTACATATGGTTGGCAGTACCGCAGTACCTGTTTTTAGCCTTTGTTCCGTCTTGTCTTGGTTTAGCCCGGTAAGCCCGGCAAGAGCAGGATCTAAACAGCGAGACGTCGATGCTCTTTGGCTTAATTTTACCCGAGACACTGACTAGGTAACGCCTTGCCTAAGATGTATGTAGGTATAACCTGGAAGGCGCCACAACGTCATACTCTGCCTTTGCTTTTGTTTTTCCCAATACCCCAAACCATGACATGTAAGGCATCCCTGGCAGAGTTCCTGTTAGTGAGCCTCTACAGGTTTCGATCATTCTTAATCGTTAATGTTGAAAGTGCGTGCATTAGTTTCGAGCGACGTTTCTTGTTTTGCTATCTAGGAATATACATAGTAAAAATCCTACGATGGATTACGTTAAACCTCATCGCCCCGCCCCACCCCGCCTTTGATGAGCGCAATGGGAGTGGTAAGCGTGCTAGAGTGGGTAGGTTCCCAGTAGTGAAAAACGCTTAGGGCGTTAGCATCTACATCACGCTTAGAACATATAACGGCAATGTTGAAAGTTCAAGATATTTACATAGTGGTAAGAATCAACGCCCTGGCGTCGTAATCATTGAGTCGAATCCAATCCAAGGTAGTAAGCAATTCAAACTCAGTGTATCTCGTCGACGGGAAGACACATTTGACCTGTTCCCTCGCCGCTTCTCTTCCCCAGAACAAGAAACTCTGGACAGAAAGCCCTGCTTTTGCTACCAAGAACTGCCACTCGGAGACCCTTCGATGTTGGCCTTTAAATACACATCCAAACGCCGGTGCCCAGGGCCAATTGGCCGCATGCTAGAGCTCGAGCTCATCATGGATCTGCTCCATGCCCTCCATGCCAGCATTTCCCGCCGTAACCCACCTGAACGCCGCCCTCATGGTATATCGACGATGTTATACACTATAGCTCGTCACCTTGGGGGTATGTATCATATTGAAACACTTCTAGCCCGCGCATTTCCTCTCACGACACCAAATCGTCTACCCAGCCCATACTCTCTCTTCGGTCGTCGGCAATTCGTGCGTATTCGAGCAGTAATCGTAAGACGTAAATTTGCATGTCCTCCTTTCTGAGAACTTTTTCGGCCCACGCCTTTCCATCCATCGCAATCCTCTCCGCCACATCATCGTGGCCGGGAACGCTGTCCTCGTACCCGAGGAAATACTCCATAATACCATAGTAATCGCCGAAACGGTTGTCCATCGGCACGAAATGTTTCCATGCCACTAGGCGACTATCATGCCACTCGCGCCAGAGCGTGCTCTTGATGGGTAGGCTCGTACTTCGCAGGAAACCTAGGTACCGCCCCGAGAATGAGTTTCCGTCGATATCAGGAAGATACTTGTAGTAGAACTGAACTGCCAGCTTCTGCCCAAGAACCGTCTCGTAGTGCTCGTCGGTGTATATGCATTGTCCGTCTTCTTGCTGCGGTTCTACGTCGGGATCGCAGAATAAGTCGGTGAAACCCACATCCGACCATTGCGATACCCACGGTCCAAGGCGCTTCTCCTTTTGAGCAGCGAGATTATACGTCGCACTTGGCAACTCGAAGTTGGTCGGTTGCTCTGTTCCCTCCTCGGCGCGCTCAAGCTTGGTTGCATTGTTCATCGAGACGAACCGATGTCGCTGAAAGCCCTTCCAATTAGACTCGTTATTCCGGCCGCCGGTGGCTACACCACGCCATATCACAGGTCCAATCTTGCTATCCCAGGAGGGACCATGGTCGTCTCCTCCGGTAAACCGCTCCTCTTCATTCCAGTACATGGGAGCGGGAAGGAGAATCTCATTATTCGTAGCCAGTTTGCTTCCCCCAAACATCGGAAAGAGGACCTTCGTAGCGGACGTGGTTAAAGGTTTGATAAAGATACCCTCAAGCCCCTGTAGATCTGGTTGGTGACAGAATTCGGACGAGAGCGATGCGTTGGACACGTATCCCTGGTATTGGTGGGGTGTAGCCCATGACGGCGCGAAGTTGGGCTTGTCGTTGAACGAACTCATAGCAGGTTGTTTCCGAGCTGGGCTATCAGGGGGACAGCCTCGACGAGCGATCAGCCAATATGGATCTAATAAAAGTTAGCACATACAACCGTATTTCACTTTGATATTGCGTAGTAGAAAAGATGGTGATCCTACTCGTGTCTTCCCAATTCTTATCAATTGTGTGAAGGGACTTGTCATTCTCGTCGTGTTTTACCGGGGGTGGTAATTTTTGGAACTCCTTGACGATACTTTTCGTCGGGCTTAGGATTCGACTCTGCTTTTCTTTCTTCATGTAGGCGCTGATATCTTCCCACGGAACAACGAGGCGGGGCTCGTCCATGGCGTTCAAAGCAATATCCATATCGGGCAGTAGGTGTTCGATAGTCTGTATCATGTCCAACCAGATCTGAGTCCAGAACCAATCACTCTCGGCGCTCGCATTGCCATTGCGTATGTTGATGACCATCTCATAACCCATAGCCTCAGTACGAATAGTAGCGGCGTCCAGACCCCAAAAGGGGTTTAGGTCGTGGTAGATCTGATCGAAGAAGTCTTCGACCACAAGTGCATTATTCTGCTTAGCGAACTCGTACCATTTGTCAAAGCCAGGAGGCGGATGTCGACCGCGGCGTTTCCGGTAGGCTTGAGCAGCTTCGGCGAGCGTGTTAGACTCCTTAGCAAGCAAATCCTTATAATCATTGTCGGCGATCTTGATAAGCTCGTCAATCGGGTGGACGACGGTGGGTTTAGGCGGGACAGGTTGGATGGGTTGGACCGGTTGATCGGATGCGGGTTTTGGATCGAGGACGGGTTGGGTTGCCCCATCCGTGTTCCCATAAACGGGTTTCTGATTCGAGGCGGGATTCTTGGCAGGTTGATTAACTACGTCAGGCGTCCCTTGTTTGTGGGAGTTCGCAGAGGATGACGAAGATGACGAGGATGATGATTTCGAGTCATGGCCGGAAGTTAAATAGGTATTAGGAACACCGGGCTCTTGAGGTTTATGGGAGAGATAGTAGAAGAGGCCTATGAGGAGAAAGGCGGGAAATATGTATCGTATGAGGTGAGAAGGTCGCCTCGGAGGAAAAGCGGGCGAGCGCATGGCGATGCAGAGACGTCGGCCGCCCTGAAGACGGCGCCCGGACGTCAACTTGGCTTCTAAAATAGGATGGACCGTTTTCGAAGGTTATAATCTTAGACGAGATGGCGCGAGTTCAGCCGAGGAAACGTGGAGGCGCCCTATTGCAGCCTAAAAGTTAAATGTGTCGGTAACGATACCTAATGGTGACGATAATGGCAATGGCAACAATAACGACAACGGAAACGACAACGACACATGTATGTGGTCAAAATTTTGCTTCAGGAGCAATGAAGATTGATTGGTGCTCAAGAATTCGAAAGAACAACGAGGAAATCAAATGAGTGATCAAAGGAAGGAAATACAAGTGGGAGGTAGCTGGTGGTCATCAAAATTGAATATGCAGTAGAACAGCAAAAAATTGCGAGTCTGTAAAGGTGTTTGAAAAAAGAGAGAAAAAACAAGATAAAAAGGTTACATAAGACAAGCGAAGATAATACAGTCAGGAAGATGACAGCGGTAGTAAAATAGTGAATAATAAAAGGGACTATGTATCTGACTGACTTTGAATGATTTGATTATCTCATTTTAAGCACAGGTTATAATTGAGCTGTTACCGAGAAAATGATCCTCGAAAGAAGTTTTGTTCAACGTTAGTATGATGCGAAAGTACGACGAAAGAAGAGATAAAAAACAGTTGATTGGGGAAACTGGCTACAAGATAGAGTGTTGTGGAAGGCTTGCCCTTTCCACAGAATGTACATGTGTGTCCCGTGGCTACCCCATTGCCCCATTTCCCATGTAACTAAATGACTGAATGCAGCTCCTCCCTTCTGTACCTGTTACGGACCGTGGGTCTAAGGTAAATTGGATTCCGGTTCCTTGGGCCTTCCCTGTCCCGAATCCTGCCAGCCTGTCCGCATGGTAACAGCAGCCCTCAGTTGAACGGGTTAGCGTATCGATGTCGCCAGCAGCGCCCACCATAGGTACCTAGCCAATCCATTCGTTTAAATTACGACACCACACAGTGACGCCCAGGTCCCAGGTAAATATCTAAGTAGGTACAGGGCTAACTTAAGATGCGAATACCAGAGTATTCGTATCTACCAAGTAAATAATATAGAATTGAAAGGTACCTAGTATATAATGTTAGGCAATTAAGAGCATCTCAAGGCGTGGTCTGGACGTACTAAATTGTACGCGAATAATTAATGAATGTGATGAATAAGGTGATTGTCGCTGCTCCACTCTCTCTGTGTCTCGCATCTAGATATCTCCTGTCACAAGAATAAAAATACAGGTCGATCATTGATCTTACTTTCAGCTGACAGTGGCGCAGCGCAGCATCTGAGGGTCGCTTAATAGGTATGTACTTACATACTAGGTAGGTACATACCAGTATACACTTTAAAACGACAGCAGGAGCCCCGTACGTAAGCCGTTTTCAAGAGAGAAAAAAAAACCTAACAGTGCCAACCTTCCCGTTCCAATGTTCGTCCCATCTACTCTTCCGTGCATTGTACCACAACGGGCCGATCAACTTAAAGTCGTCATACCAACCCGGTGGGAAGTGGATACTTCTTCTCCAGAGCCTCCTATCGTTGTCGGATTAAACGATTTCTCATACCTGCTTGGGTAAAGAAGATTGGCATATTGAAAATCCTCATGACAATCGATACCATAACAGTTGTTGCGCTACGATGCCCCCCCCTTTTCCCTCTACGTGACCGGAGGATAGGATGAATTAGCCCAGGTACCTGTCTTAGTTCAGCACTAACGGTAGGTACGTGTATCTCGAAGCAGCTAGTGCTGAGCTAACCCCGCGCTAAATCTCCATTTTCATCACATCCCTGTCCTTCGAGACAAGACATTCCAGAATCTCGATAGAACGGGTTCATCAAGAATTAAAGATAAAGTTTAGAAAAATATCGAAGTATGTAAAAAGTGATGATATTAGGAACGTTATTAATTGCATAGGAAAATATACGCCTGATTAGTAAACCCGCGTCCAAAGCTTTGACGATAGATAAATGGATTTACAGGTTGATGAAAGTCCCGTTCATAATGCAACTTTGCGACGTAGGTAGTATTATCAGCAACGTTGAACTTGGTTATCCGATGGGATGTAACATGGACACACGTACAATTGAATATCATTGTATACCTACATAGTAAGTGTAATACATACGGTTAATGTAACGTAGATAGCTTCATGTCACCTTATCGTATCAACAGGACCTCAGGCATCTCTCCAATAGGCTATCCTTAATGTCAGCCGGAGTTGTACCCATACAGAGCTGCCTAGGGTCAATTCCAGCCGCTTACTCTTAAAATTCTCGACGGCGTGAAACGCCATATCTTATGAAATAGAAAAGGGTTACTTCTGAGTATCTGTTTACCTACCTAGAGGTATACTATTAGATATATTCATTTCCCCCTTTGGAAACTTGAGTCTATAGACGTTTGAGAGGCTATTATCCATTGGCCAATCATGTTTAAGAATACTCACGTATAATTCAGCGACACCTGTACCTATAAAGTGACCTGTGTATACTAGCAGAGCTTGATTAGGTTACTAGTGCTGACCGCTCTATTCACCTGTCATCACGCCATAATATTGTGGCCTTATTATGAATATGTAAGATACGGTGACCGGTAACACGAAGTAATAGGCCATATAGCTTCGTATTCAAATATTAAGGCCAAGAATTCAGAGACGGCCAACGGCTTCAATACTTACCAGTAACTACTTAGGTATGGTAGTAAGCCGTTGTATTTCGACGTTCACGACTCGCTAAATAGCACATTAGATATAATTCATAAGTTTTAGTATACGGTAATTGTTTTAAGTGGCGTTTTTAATAATATTTTTGGTGTTCTGTCATGAATTGAGCCCTATCTTTAATCGCCTTGAAGAAAACTATCTTCATCTACGCCTTCATCATGGGTACGAGCGACGAGTTCATGAAATTTAGGGCGAAAAGGCCATTCCATCCAAAGCTCGAGGAGTTCTTCCCACTGTCTCGAATTTAACATTCTTGGCGTCAGCTCCGAATGTGGCGTATTGGCAAGCACGCCCCCGTGGTCAATGTCCTTGGCACTCTTCCAACGAGGCATGATGTAGTCTGCAGCCCCGGGCATCAGAGAATCTAGCGCTTTGCGAACCGGCATAGTGCTCTGGGTCATTAGCGACGATTGTATCAACTCAAAGCAATCGCCCGCACGGTTCGAACCGGGACCTGTGTCGCGGATGAGGGGATGCACCGACTTCGGTTGGATGTCAAGGAGGCTGCATTCGATATTGGGGAAGAATTCTTCGGCTTGCACGGTCATGCTTTCGTACGTGCGACGATCCCAGTAAAGTAGCGGGGGATCTTGTCGATAATAATGAAGGTTATCTTTGTAGCCGATGAGCTCGAAGATTATGCCTTGGGCACAGGCGTCCACTTGCTCTGTCCATTCCGCCTCGAGCTTCGCTATCTTCTCCGGAGACGCCTTACCTGATTTATGAAGAGCAGTGATTTTATCTAAACTTTTCATCAGCTCGAGTATCGTATCTTGCTTCCTCTCTTCCGTGGTCACCCTCCACTGGCATCTTTTCATCTTTTTATACTCGTCCGAGCCCTTGGGAAAATCGCCTTTCTTGTATGCGGCTTCGAGCTCTCGCAGAGTCTCTTGATAGGCCCTCTTGAACGTGGGTAGCGTAACACCCGGCGTAACAAGCCTTCCCGTCCTAACCAAACTTCGAGCTTCTTTTAAGCTGTCGGGCTCCCTGTGTTTAGGCATCTTTATCTTTTCATTTTGCATCCTCTTCCACGCATCTATGTCACTGCTGGTATTTATAACCTCGTCGCGGGCGAACCACGGGGAACTGGAGTCATGGAGTCCGCACACTTCGTGAATCCACTCACAAGAAAGTTCGCCGTCGATTGCCAACCTCTTACGCTTCGGTAGCAACGAGGGAAGTAAAGCATGCCTATCGTCGTGTCTAGACCATATCAGCATCCGGACTAGCCCGTACTGCTGAAATAGGCTACTAGTACGAATGGCATCAATGAATTGGTACATGACCAAGTTAGCCATGGATCCGAAGTTGCCAATTTTTTTTTTAGGGTGAAAGGCAATGTTGGCGGTGACTAGCAATTGATCGTTGCGACGAGATGCCTGGCCCTTAGGGACGACTGTTTGGTGAGGCAGATAGTCGGGAGTCAGGATTTGAGACAGTTCCCGCCAGACGAGGCCGGATGCGGGGACGAGCGTAGTGTTAGGACGATCGAGAAGTGGCTTCAGAAAAGGCTCGTATAGCTTAGCATCTGGTTCCATCAATATATGAGACCGGGGCTCGAGATAATCGTGAAGCTTCTGACTCCAAAGTCCGGCGCCGGGATAGATATCGATGAGATCACATCCTTTATGCCGATCCAGACCAGGACCAATGTAGGAGAAGATGTCATCGCATAACTTCTCACTAACGATGTTTACTCTTGCCTTATCACCTTTGCTGCGGTTCTTCCCACTTGACCTCCTCCCAGGTATCCATAGTCCTGTGGCGGCAAGCTGTTCAGCTACCGGTCCTGACGCCTGTACCCGCGATTTTTCGAGCACGTTCGCAGCAACGGTACGCTTTGTTGCTAAGGAGGCGACTGGCAGTGGACGGAGTAGAGGAAGACGAGGGGTAAGAATATTCCGTACATTGCAACGGATACCCGACATATGAAGAGAGCGTCAAGTGGCCAGTGTGCCGCGCAGGTTTCGATCTTGAATGTGCATATATGTTGTATTTTTGTATTGGCAACCTTCTCTTTTTCATCTATGGATCTTCAATTTTTCCATTTTCTGCCTTCTACGACCGCTAAAATATTATTAGTACAGGGGTCCTAGCATGAATCCTTGTCGAGCGTGTACGCCCCGCTTATTTGGTTCTCTAACCGCTCAAATTTTATTTCGAGTTACAAGGGTCTAAAGCTTAAGCAGAATGACGTTTAAAGGGCGGATCTATGAATGTACATAGTACCTTACATAATTCTATACAAGTTGAAGTACTCACATGTACATTTATAAACCAATCATCTTCTTATCGCACACTCGGTATATGTACCTAGGTAGGCTTTCTATGTGGTGTTACCACACTATTTAGGTCATGGTCGGCATTATAGATATTTTTTTTAGAGCCATGTCAATCATTTCTAACAACTACAAAAAAGTGGCAGTTTTATCCTATGATAAGCATTGGATCTTGACCGCATTACAAGTTCATTCTAAATTACGGATACGCGCGCCTTATCGGTTGTTTTATTTTATTTATCTCGAGTCTCATCGCTGGATACCTCCTAATACAGCAATTTTAGCTTCGTAAACGGTGGTAAATCACCTATCCAAGAAACTGAAAACGTAGGGTCGCCAGCCCTGTCCATAACTACCTAGTACCTAGTAGATAAACATGTTTACCTAGTAGGTATGGGGTTTTAGCAACATCTGACCTGTTCTGAATAGGACAAATTCATATTTACTAGGTAGATAATCACTCGCATGAAGGACAGTTGGACGAATGGCGTCGAAGAACCTATGCGGTCAACACTTGGCATCATAGCTTAGCCGCACCTGAATGCCCAGTTGAGTAAACTACCCTCCATGTCGCTAGTCTAAAGAAGCGCAGACCGTATATGTGCACAGTATCTTACAATATCTTGCAGTATCTTGTAGTATGTATAGTACTATCCCTAGATTTGTTCAATCGCCTTATTTTCAATGTAACAGGCATGAATGAAGCAGTTTAGGGGATAGCCGACCACACCGTGCTCTATTGTATTTAACACTATATAAACACAGTCTGCGCTTCTCTTGATGCCGCTCTGGTCAATCTGCTATAGACTTGTTCGAGTAGATCCTAGCTTATTTACACTGCCCTGTCATTCTCCCCCCACTGTCTAAACTACTATATACGTAGTATATATATCTATATAATAGCATCGCAAAGATTCTTAATCCGAATAGAACTCAGCAAGACTCTACCAACATTCTAAACTCAGCTCTTCACTTGCTCGGCAATCCTCCAAGACTCTTAGGCTGAATTCTCATAACGATAACGATACGAACACCACCTCAAGCCATCATGACGGCAAAAACCACCCTCCTCCAAGCTCTTCTCATGTCAGCTTGTCTGATTTCCACCGGTCTATGCAAAGCCGAAGAGAACCAAGTTGCATGGCTGCGAGATGGGCAAAACGACAATTCTGTACACGTTCCAGAACTCGACTCATTGAAAGATGCCCTAAATGAGATTCGCGACGTTGTCTCCATCAAGGAAAGGTACGTTTCTACCGTGATACCGTCTGTTGACCTCACGACTAACCCTCTACTCAGTTCTACAAGCGCGGAGAAACGAGATCCAAAGAGGCCCAAAACCAACAACAATAAAAACACGACGAATGGCGACGACTCGGGGGTTGGAAAGGTCGATTTATCTATGCCCTTGTCTATCGGCGCTGGCTTGGTCATGATGGTGGTGTTTCTTCAATATTAGTGGTTTAGTCGTGGGACTCGAGGACCGACGAGGACATGATTCTCAGGTATTCATTCACTTTGATTCTGGCTAGGTATATGTCAATATCATAATTCGACTTGGTGGATGCACACATTCCACCCTTTGCGCCATCTAATTTGTATCAGCTTAATCTTCACATGCCTGGGTAGACAACACTCATCAAATTCCGTAGTCTATGTGCTCCTTCAGTTGCAGGGAGTAATTTTGCAAGACCTCAATTACGTACCTAGTGTAGTTGATATGACTGTGGACTTTTATGGAAAGGCTTCTGATATGAAAAATAAGACCATAAATTAAAGTTGACTCCCCTAGCTCTTTTGGAGTTACATGACACCTAATGATAGCCTAGTGTTGACGATGTTGTAATATGCGTATGAATAAATGTTACGAGGTAGATATTTAGGTATATCATGGCCCTAGTTTCCAAGGTTTCTAGCGAGGTTCAGAGTTTATTTGTCACGTAGGCACTATGTAGACAACCATTCTCATACTATCAAAAGCAAATAAAGTGATAAAAAACGGGGGAAATCGATGTTTAAGGGGTTGATCATCAACTCATTCTACTCTCGCTAACATTCATCGAGTCCCTGTGGATATAATTCTAGTTGCCCGGAATACTCTCTAGCCCTGTTAAGTAAATTGTCAGTCAAGATATACTATTTCCCTCATCGCGGTATCAATAAATGTAACTCACATCCATCAACATTCTCTACTGCAGTCTGCGCTTTCGTGCACCTCATCGCATCCTCAGAAGACTGAACCTTAAGCTCCTTGCAGACGGCGTTGTTGCACCGGGCATCTAGAGCACGTTGAAGTGCGTCGCCTTCCCAGCCAAAGAGGTAGTCGCCGTGCTGCGAATATCCGGTCCTATGAATATGTGTTAGTTCATGGCTCCGCCACGTCCGCATGGAATATGGCTCACTCATCGTTTGTGGACCAAGAGAATGGCTGCGAGCCATCTTCGGGCCATAGTTCTGGATCGTTGAAAGGACGAGTCTATTCGTGTGTCAGCTTTTATGCCGTGAGCTGCTGGATCTGGGGAATAGAGTATGATACTTACGTCCCACATGACTTCGTACATCAGTTGAGGCAACCTTACGGGGTGGCTTGAGGGGCAGGCGCCCACAGATTCGAAAGATCCAGATTGAGGGTACGCGACGTGACTCTTATGATCCGGGCTGTCCACATTCTTACCGTCCCAGCAGCTACGATAAACGACTTAGTAATTTTCCCACGCGGTTATACTTGGTAAGGGAAAGCAGCGAACATAGACATATATGTAGGAAATAGGGGGATGGTAGGTGAACGAAAACTCACGTTGGGAAAGTGATAGTAGTCCTGATGCCCCCCTTGCATGGCTTCGGAGGAAGGCTCTGCGTATCGGAACCAGTGCATGGTGCGCCGTTCTGATCTGAACCAGGGACACCGGCATCCGACTCTGTCGTATAGCAACGGTGACATAGCTGTCGTTGCATACCGTCGGCCTTACGAAGCGCAGCATCTCCGACGAGCATGCGGAAACCTGGCTTGAAAGCCGTCACCGTGGTTTTGCCATCGTACGGCGGGATGTAATAGACGGTGATGCCGCCATCAGCACGGAGTCCCACATTCGGAAATTGGGGTACTCGTCTGTATGTCCCGTTACGAGCCTTGAAATATAAGACCGCCGTCCAGTAGTTCGAAAAGTCTTCGGAGTAGGTACAACTGGTACAGGTGGACTCTTTGACGAGATCGTGCACCTCTGGGTCCATGCTCGAGTTGAAGGAGTTGCCTCCTACGATTTGATGAACGTGCGGCGACGGCGTGGTGCCGGGGTTTACCAAGGGGTCGAGACGCTCGATGACAAGCTGCGAGCAGCCGAATCGTATCATCTGCTGGGCTGCAACGCCCTGCGCGATGAGCGCTAGGGCTAAGGTCTTCCACTGCATCGTGGCTGATTCTGTAGCTTGCAATATCGTGAGAAGAAGTCGCCGTTACGAAAAGCCTCAGAAGAGAAGCCAGACTGTTGTTACGCTGGGGTTATCAGACCATAATTCCTATATACCTAGGCAGGAGATTCTTCTGGAAATATTGCCGGCACACCATGGATGCGACATGGTTATCTTGTGAATTTAATCTCGAGATAGATTGAATTGGGTCATACTGCCTTGGTTCAGCAATTTACCGGGTAAACTGCCCCTTTCCTTTTCCATCACACACCTCGACAGAGGCGACTATGAGAAGTAGTAACATCTTACTTAGGACAGTTAATTCCTAACTCGCGTTGTAAATATTTAGACTCGCTCTTTGTCTATTAAGAGGATGTATTGATTGGGAAATGGATGTCAAGGCCTACCTAAGGTATGATTCCAAATAGCTACAGGGTTGGAACATCTCTTGGAACGCGAAGAGAAAGACTCATTAAATATATCTTATCATAGATATCCCCGCGAAGGAAGAAACGATTGGCTACCTTGATTTTTCCACGCGGTAAAATAGAATTAATTTTTAGACCACTTTCGTAGATTGCGATGTAACGATCGAGGTGGTGCGGCACTTACTCATGCTCGGTATAATTAGAGACCAGGCTGGATAGCCTGCGGAAAATCAATCGAGATTCTTCTGCTACCAATTGGTCTACTCCACAGAGAAATTCCAACCCGATCTACGACTCTTGAGTTGTTGAAGCAATTCGAGTAACCGTCACCATGCGAAACGCCCTACTAGTTCTCGCAACAGCGCTTGCGGCTACCCAGGTACACGGCGATAGGGCATGTGGAGGTACTAATAACGCCTCTCCAACGTATCAATGGCGAATCGGCGCCGGAAGATATGATGGAGTAGGTAACGGGACCGCTACCGTGGCTTTTAGCATAGTTCCAGGTACTAGTGCTGCGGGAACGTTCTTCGAGTGCGTCGCGGAATGGCCAGAATCGTGGGCGGGATGGTACGAAGATGGAAATATCATATGGAGCGACTGCATCTGGGCGGGAAATGGGCGGACATACGACACCGCAGTATCGTTCGCGACGGATTGGAAAAACCACACGATTTACATATCTCATACGTTCGCCTGCTCGGATATTCAGGGGTAAGTATCCCTAGATACTAATTTCGCGGATTTTAGAAGAGGATGGAAATGCGAAAAGGAGCGAGCTAATAGTCGACACATAGATCTGATGCCTTAGCGACGGGATCCGTACAGCTAGACATGGATTGTGCATCGAGCACCGAAGGTAGCGATAGTTGCATGTTAAAGGGTAGTGGTCTAGCCGTCACTACCAAGGGCGGCGTGGCCCACGCGGAAACTGACGCCTGCGCGGACAATTCGCAAGTTTACCAGTCATGGCAACTCGAGAACTGGCAACGTCAATACGAGCTGCTCCCGGGCTCTTCGTCCATTACCCCCGATTCGGACACCGGCCCATCCTTCACGTTGAGAAATATGGCCAATAAAGACGTTTTTAATTGTGCAACCTCAGGGAATCGAAACAGCACATTCGACGGTACCTGCCAGTCGGCGGCCGAGGGAAATTCGACAACCACGGCAGAATTTGTGTTTGACTCTCAATTAGACATCCTCACACTTACCCAACACTGGACATGTAGCGATTCGTAAGTGGCGGCGACGTCCAAGATATTCCCTGTCGACGCAACGATTACTAATACTATATCAGATCTTCGCTTGACGCTACCGGTATCGGTTATGTCCAAGCAACTTGCGACCGCGAAGGAAACATACTCAGTTGCAGTTCGAAACCGCTTTGGATTGGTACGAAGACGATTTGACGTTCCAGGCGAGGTATGAGATAAAAGGTTTGCCTTTGTGTACTTACCTACCTCGTAGGTATCTAGGGATATTCTCTGTAATTAAAGGTCTATAAGAGTGGGTATACCGTCTAGAAACCAAATATCTATGTGTGGTTAGAAAGGGCTTATTCGTATAGAGCTCTTCTCGCAACAATATATCGTTCCCTCTCCGTAGCGTATTCAGGACGCAATGTAGATAGAGGCACAGCTTTGCCACTAGAGATATCGTAGACGTCGGGATCTATAGTACGAACTTTTGCCCCGTGGGGGAGCGGAAGATCCTTGTCGTTTGGGAGGTCCTCAGATTCAAGCCTATCCATGGCCTTTTGTCCCTCCGCATCTACTACCTTGCGCATCTCGGCCCAGAATTGCTCATCCGACAATTTCCACAAGTCTTCCTCACGCACACCCCCGCCCCGAATAGAAGATCGCATTAGCTCTGCCGTTCTCGTATACAGGCTGCCGTGTGATGGGTTTCCCCACACGTCCCGATCGCACCTCATATAACCCTTTGCCAAAGATAATGCAACTTCCTGATCGCGTAGGACGAGCAAACGGCTGGGCGACGTGGCATCCGGGAACACGTCGAGAGAATCTATGACGCGCTGCGCCTCCTCTAGAGAAAGACTACCAAAGCCTACGGCGTCGCGCAGACCATAGTCGAGCCTGTCAGCGCAGAGATGCGGCGTCGGCATTTCAACCAACGGGTATAGCTCCTCGTCTAGGGGCTTGAGATCCGTAAAGCCATGTTTGGTAAGTATTTGGGGGATCTGAGTTGTCTTGACGAATCGCATCTTGTGGACCTCGTGAAAGCTTCCCTCTCCCGGTTCAGATAGAGCGAAGTCGACGACATGGCTCATGGCGGTGTGGCTAACGTCATGCAGCAGAGCGGCGACTTGCTCCTCCAAACTGCCACCAACATGCCGCACGAGAAGGAATGCGCCTACGGAGTGTTCGAACCTTGTGATTGGGGGAGTAAAGTTTAGGAGGGACGAAATGCCGTGCTGGCGGACTCCTACGAGTCGTGATAAGGAAGGGGACCGTAGAAGTTCGTTAAGTACCGGATCGGATATTGTGTGGCGACCGTAGAGTTGATCTTGTACGATTGCTTCATTTTCCGCTGACAGGTCAAGGGTCTGAAAATGGCCGACCTTTAATGGAGGCATCGTGAATGCGCCTAGCCTGGTCCTAAGGCTACCTAAGAAACGATGACAAGGTATGGATGGGATTCTATGAGTCAAGTTTTGGGAAGTCGACTTAAAATTGACCAATGGTGATTATTACGTTGGTAACTCTAAAAATTGCCAAGACTGAAGATATGCTCGGTATCGTTATGCAGCAAATACCTAGTAGTAAGATACTACTTATTCATCTATGCGTGTTTGAGCTACCCCTTTTTTATTAGTTGCATCGTCAAGTTTAGTGGTATTACTGAAATATTGGTTGAGGAATAGAATATGATGGGCATCGAAACGAGGAGAGATGGTCACGGATGCGTCGATTGTAAATCCTGGGCTAGATGGGTCCCTGCTTTTCAACAATTATTATGCGGAGATGGAGGGCAGGGAAACGATCCATATCACAGCAACGATCTTAAGTACGATGAATCCCAACTTTCCAACTTTAGATTCTAATATTTAAATTCACCTGAATGATCAATTCTTCCATGGTTTTTTGATGACCACGTCGACGCTGGAGGACCTCTTTGTGTTGGAATTTTTGATATAATTAGACGGTGGCTTGTCGGATACCTCGGACCCCTCATCCCCCGCTAAAAATGGTCAAGCAGACTTGGTTAATTACTGGCTGTTCAAGTGGCTTCGGTGAAGAACTCGTTCGCCAATTGAGAGCTCAGGGAGAACAGGTCATTGCCACCGGTCGCAATGCGGATACCCGGCTGGCACACCTGAAAGATACAGGTGCAACCATACTAGATCTTGATGTCACCGCTCCGCAGACCGTGATAGATGAGAAATTCCAACGAGCACTAGAAGCGTACGGTACCGTCGATGTTCTCGTAAACAATGCAGGCTTCATCCAGTGCGGAGCAATCGAGGAATTAACGTGCGCACTCAACCCCGAAATCTAATTCAGGGGGCCGAATAACGCTGATCAGGCCTCAAAATAGCCAGGAGGAGCTACAACTCTCTATCGATACTCACGTACACGGACCTCTCAACCTAACACGTTCCGCGCTCCCACATTTTCGCGAGAAGGGACATGGCTGGCTGGTTTACATGACCTCCCAATCGGGATTCGTCGGCGAACCAGGGGGCGCTGCGTACTGTGCTAGCAAATTTGCACTTGAAGGTGAGTGGCTTCCAGCCCAAGTACTGCTACTTGCACCTTGCTTTTCATGGCAGTGTATATCTAACCGCGGATGTATACCGATATATAGGTGCGGTAGAGAGCCTATCGAAAGAATTGGCGTGGCTTGCGCCCAGTATTAAGCCACTGATCATCGAATCGGGCATCTTTAATACCGAAGTAATGAGCAATATCCACCATGCAGACTCCCGCGTTCCGTTCTGGAAACCACTGAACGATGCGGCACGTATACGCGGGCAGGGAAATTACCGAAACGCGCCTGGTAACGCTGCCGAGATGATCTCTAAGGTCATTCAAATCGTGAAAGGGACGGGTATTGCTGAAAATAGAGAGATCCCGCTGCGTATCCCGTTTGGGAGTGATTGTTTGGCTGCGTTCCGCGAGAAGTTGCAGACGCTGCAGAAGACATACGACGAATGGGAGAGTGTGGCCAAGAGTACCGACTTCGCAGGCGCCGAGCCACCGCTACCAGGCATACCGAAGAATGAAATATCCTGAAGTGAAAACTACTTACGTAGGTACCTACCTAATAAGGACGTATGTACCCATAACTGGGCGTCTGGTTGGTGGGAGGTATGCAAGACGAAGGCGTGGTTTCTGTACTAGTAAGGTAGAAGAAAATCATAACGCATTGATGAAGTTTGAAAAGCCTAGAGAGTTTTGATATGCATCAACGTTGGAACATTTCGGCAGTCATTTTCCCTAACCGAATTTTGAGCTCCTCGGTTTGCTGACATGTAAGATGTCTTGGACTCGACAGGGTATTTACTGGTGCCGCCCACTAGACTGCCATGATAAACTTTTCCAATCTATTGCGGCTGCTGGAAAGCCTCTAAATAGAGAGCATTGGCTTTTGATTGGTGTTGTTCGACTCGAATTCCCTTCTGGAACAGATGGGGAGGAGATCCGGCTTCGTAAGGCCTGGACAGCTCTGCGTCTCCGTCACCCAGATATTGCATTAGAGCTACTCGAAAATGAGAAGCGCTACGAACCTATAACTAGCGCCGAAAGTCTTAAAACGTGGACTGACTCTACCTTCTGTATCGAGAGGAGTGTTTATTCTGCCGATGAGCTCTTCTCTCAAAATCTTGAGACTGGAAGAGCTAGTGCAACTTGTCACTGGATCCCTGCCAGTGGTGAGGTTGTCATAGTATCATCACATTGGCGTTGGGACGGGCGCGGACAGTTAATGATGTTGCACGAATTTTTAAATTGCTTAGGAGCGCAAAATTCTGAGCCAGTGCCTCATTTTGGAGAGGAGGGCCGCAACTTGATTCCAACGCTGGATACGTTGGTGGGTAGGCCAAAAGATATTAAGAAAGAATGGTCTGACCGGGCAGACGAATTGCTCGCCCCTTTTAACGAAGGGTCCCCATCAATTGGGCTACCAATAATTCCGGAAGCCATACCAGGCAACACCCAGCGGCTGGAAACAATCATCTCTCGTGAAGACACAGCAGCGCTACTAGCAGCATGCCGGGCACGAGGCCTTCGACTGACAGCCGCATTGCACGCATCCGTCGTCGTCGAGACCGCAAGGTACCAGCAGTCAGCTAGTAGCACCGCCTCACATTATAAGTCATGGGCCGCCTTCGACCTGAGAAAATACTGCCCAAAGCCATTCGACGGTCCACTGCATGCGCCGTCACTACGGATGGTAGCACTTCCACTAAGCGTCGACGCGAAAGCTGACTGGGACACTTTAGCGACATCCATCCAATCATTCTACCAACAGTCATTCGCGCCAGAACATAATAGTCTGACGTACGTACGAGTACCGTACGTCGAGAAAGCGACGAAAATGTTGGAGACGGCAGCACCCACGACGGAACCGAATCTGAGTAACTTGGGGGTGATAGAGAGCTACGTGCAGAAGTGTTACGGTGATGTGAGAGTTCGTAATACTTGGCTTGCTGTCCAAATGCTTTCCCCTCAGCTGTACGTGCACACGTGGAGCTGGGACGGGGAATTACATCTTAGCGTCTGCTACAACGAGGCGTTTTATAAAGCGGACTTCGTCGAGACGTGGTTGGAAAAGTTGAAAAATACCTTGTTGACGAACTTGGTAGGTCAAGATGTCGTGTTGAGGGAAGATGGTCCAAAGTCGATCACGATCCCCTAGTTCGAGATACAGGAATTCTAGAGAAAGCCGGCGCCATCATTGTTAGCGCGTCGGATAAGACACTCTCCTGAGTTCTTACAGGTCTTGCAAAAAGACATTGATACTATTGAATAGTTGACAGGTACGATATTGATTCTTGAGTGGTATTGAACTGTCCCTACCAGTTCTTAGACGAAATGGGAGTGAATATCTCCGTCTCTGATATCGAGGATGAATTGTTGCGTGGGGAAATAAAATGTTACAATCGAAAATAGGAGGGGTTGCGGGGGTGATGCCTTATGTAATCGTACGGCGGCGGAGGGGGGGGAGGGGGGGGATCTGGATGACTAAGAAATAACCCCAACCCCAACCCTAACCTTCTTGTCTTCAAATGAATGCTACGAGACGGGAATTTAACAATAGAGACTAGCACTTCGATAATCTAGTAGTACTTTCCAAGTGTAGAATAGCTATTCAATATTCTGTCTAATATTCCAAGGTTCTTATATAGGTAAATCTTCGTGAGTTTATCAATTTCAACGTTCGTAATACGCTAACGCCAGCGCTTCGTGGATCTCGTTTGGCGTTTATTGTAAAAAGGGGAAACACTTAGGGCCTGACCTCGAGTGGATTAACATTCTTGGTGGATCGAACCTCAATCTAATAATGCATCTATTGAAGTGTAAGGGGAATAAAGATCTATCTTGGTCGCCGCCAATATGATTTTCCAAGTAAACACATAAATCAATCGTTCCATTCCGTCATTACCTAACCTCGTCGTCGCAATTCTTCACAACCAAAACGTCTCGCTTCGTGGTTGATATTATTTCCCTCCTAGAATACTTAACAATCCAGGTTTTTATCATTGCTTAATCATTTTGATGACCCATTTACCTCCTTGACTGCCTCCTTCACTCTCTTTCACGTATTGAAGGTCGTCGTCGACGTCGTCCATGTGTTTTGCGATGTCCCTCCCATTGTGGTCGCCTTTGGCAAACTCGGATAAAGCGGGGTTGAGAAGCGCTGCGATTCCTAGCAGGGATCCGTCATGAATAGGCACTTTGTGCAGGTACACAACCAGGACGCAGAGGAGAGCTAGAAGAGCCTGAATACCGGGTATTAGTGCGAGGATGAGAATGCTGTACTTCCAGGTAACGGTTAATTCTGACGCCATACCAGGAATCACTAAATCAGTAAAATTTTGCTGGATGCCGTATTCGTCTATAACTGCAATTGTAGAGGCTGTAAAGTATGCAACATAAGCAGAACTGATGGTATCGTTGGTAGGTGGTCCATATGGGGCCCAATAAGAACCGTTCGAGAAACTTGAAGCTCGATACCGGCCAGGCATCGACAGCCCATCGAGAGAATTATCAATCTTGATGTCTCCCCAACCGATTGCGCCAGCCAGGATTTGGGCTTGTGTATCCGGAATTGAAAGGTCCGTTCGGTTGATCGGGTGCCAATCTTGATTGAGCATTTCATATACGGTGCTGTTGCACGAGAACAAATCCGTCGTCTCGTCTGTCGAGTAAATAGCGTATACTTGAGTACATCGTGGACCGCACGAAAGAGATGTATCCGAGATGTAGGTTATGTAATCGAGAGGGGTTTGGGGGATGGTGAATATCTGCGTCCCATTGTACCCATCGAACGTGATGTCTGTTATATTCGAAGAGCTGTTCACGCTGCGGATCGGCGTCTCTTCGCACCAGGCTTGATTTTCGACATATCGCCCAATGAAATTCCACTGTGTCAAACTATCTGAGGCCCAGCCAGGGTAATTTGAGATAGCGCCAATGAATATATTTTTGTCATAGTCGTACGAAGCACTACGAAAGGTGAAAGGGGTGGATGAGTCTACGTCATCGAAACCGGAGTTGATCGCGCCAACTCCGTAATCGAAAGCGTTAGAGCGTTGCGTTGTTAGGTTACTTTCTTGATCGGCTGCGATAGCCTCGTCATAATAGCCGATCTGCGTAAATATGGATGTTCTCCCATAGCCATGGGGCTTGGGGAAATCGCCTCTGTCCGGTGATAAGGGAATCACCGAATATGTGAGGCCGATCAACGCCGTCCCGACCTGAGCCGCAAGAGTAATGAAAAGCCATACGATACAAATCGCACGCAACCACCAGGCTCCAACTTTACGCCAGAAGATAAGCTTGATCGCGTTGACTTTCGAGTTGTCGAATGCGAGGATGAGTTCGAAGATATGGGGATTGAATTGTTTTGAAGCTAATATCACCCATTTGAAGGCGGCGGCAAAGGCGTTTAGGCTAGCATCAATGTTGAGAGACAAGCAGATCGTCAAACCGGACACGACGGCGTTGTAGATATGCGTGGAACCGTCTTCCATCCATGATTTTCGATCGTACTCCCTCAGAACTACGACGAAAGCAACACATATCCCTGCAGTGAGGAGCCATCGTCTTAGGAACTTGAAAAAAAGTATCCTAGATTGTTGGCGATGGGTTAAGTCCTTTTTCCTGGACGGGTTTGAAGACAAAACTTCTTCGGAAGAAGAATGGTTCTTTTCAATTGATTGGCTCATGGTTAAACGACAACACTAAGCCATACAATTATCTTGATAGACGAAATCCAGAAAATTGAACTAAAGAATAATTCGACTTTTGACTCTTGGGAAGCCAGACTGCTCTTATTTAGCGGATCCATGAGACTTGACCTCTCTATATGAGGCTCTGCACACAAGACAACAGGCAGCACATGCGACATATCGCAAATTGGCGTAATATACGATATATGGGTATGGGGGTAAGGAAGCTGAAAGAAAAAGGCAAGACATCGTATAGCAAAATATTAATGATTGGACTAAACTGTTATTTTTTTTGCTTATTTATGGGTAATAAGAGGGCGTGTTAAAGAGCTGAATTACTAAATCTGTAGATGGATGCAACCTTGTTTCGGCAGATCATTAAAAATACTGGGAAAAGTGAGGCTCCAATGGCGTTTCATAAGCAACATATTGCGAGGTACCTAGGTCCCAGATGACTATTTAAATCAGCTGAACGCGAAGGCAATTTTTTTGGGAAAGTACCTGCATGATAATGCCGTGCACATATACGTGCAATTGTTGAATAATTTCGCTAGTTCGGCAGAAAACAGAAATTGGGCACTATGCGATGCGCTGAAAACTTGCCGGACGCAGCCTGGAAGTTCTGTTCGGCGATCACGAGGAAATCGACACTTTCGAGATAGATAGTGCATTTCAAATCGTAAGGATCTTGTGATGATTAGTCAGCGTGGCGTAGCCCCTATGATCCAATACCACCCTCCGGCCACCCACCATATTAGTGAGTGCTGATGGGGTAGTCCGGAAAGGTCGAAAATTTTAACTATGACAACTAGTATAAATTCTCGTACAATGATTTCGTAACCAGATGACTGTTTTGCATTTTAGCCACCAGGACTGGCTGTAAGCATTGAAATTAGTGCTGCTGTTCCTAGACCTGAAATTGAACACTGTGATTTAAGGCTTGTATCATTCGTAAATGAAGTATTGATATCGAATGTTTGAATCCACCGCAGGTGTAGGTAGGTAGGTAGGTACCTATCAGTATCTACCTAGGCACCTACATTGTCTGCTGGAATATTAAGTGGCTGACCTGGGTTATCTACGTACTTCTATTTTCCCTAAGGGTTTTAAACTTCTAGTGCAACCAATATGACACTCATAATCTGCGTTTATTTCAACGGTCAAAACATAGAACGATCAGCTTGAAAAATATTTCTGCTGTTTTACGCTCTCAATGCTGTAACGCAAGAACTCGTAACCTATTTATATCGGCGCCGTGGCTTTGGTACTAACGTCCGCTCTAGTGCCGCCTTTGTAATAGCTGACGTCGAATTCCGAGATACCTGTTTTGGGTGCCAGAAAATGATTTTTTCGCCCCCAAGTCGTGGAATAACAACTCCCAGCTAGAACTTACCCCCCTGAACACCATGTAGTACTCGAGCACATCAAATTACCGTCTCCACTGCCTTTCGTTGGATTGGGCCTTTAGCCAAAGGTAGGAAATCACCTGGCGTGCTTATTTGATGTGAATGGACGAAGTCCGAGGAACAGAAGACCAGTCAAAGCTCTCATCCCCCCTATCCCCCCCAGAAAATCCGCGGCCAACACGTAGGTAAGCGCCCAGAGCCTCATCCCACTGAAGGATTAAGAAATAGCTATACTCTACAAATCTTCGATCATCGACGCCTCCTCCATGCCACCACAGATAGAGACATGATAGGTCATGTAGAGGTAACTCTTCTTCCTCGTCAAAATTAAAACTAGCATTCGAATGCCTGTCGCTGAGACGAGAGGCCTCTACTAACCTCCCTTCTTTAACTAGGAGGTATTCGTTCTCGAATTCGAACACAGCATCGTCATCTTTCTGCATGTCAACCCAAGAAGCAGGCCCATAAATCTCGCCCTCGAAAGACACCGGCACCATACTGGACGCCCAAGACCAAGACGCTACTCTAGGCTCGATGGGGTTTTCGGCTCTATCGGCTTTCCCATCGGGGGCCCAGTAGAGATCTCTGGGAAGGTCGTGTTTCCACATCCCAAAACGATATTCATCATCGCCCCGAGAATCGTCTTCGCTTTGCGTCTCATCGTCGCCTTGAGACGCCATTAGGGTACGGAGCCCCTCCAAAGACACGAGGCGATCCGAGAGATAGGTAAGATTGCGACGAGAATGGGTTTCGACGACAGATCTCCACAGCGGATATTCCGTGTTATAAAATCCACCTAAGCATATGTTTTGCTCATTCGAGCGCCTGGTTTTGCAAACCCAGATGAGATTAGACTTGGTATAAAAGACCATCCTCCGCGATAACATCCATTCCTGGGTGATCCAGGCTCTCTGCGACAGTGGTCCGCACGTTTCATTGCCGTCCGTGTAATATTCGCCAGGAAGGTCAGCAGATACAATAATGCTGCCAGTCTTGAATCCGAACGAGTTGACGTGTGGAATTTGAACCTGCCGCGGCGGGGTGCGCTCAAAGAATAATCCTTCGGTCGAGTCTTTTGCGTGAGAGGCGACAATAGTTAGTCGGGCTCTTTCGTAGACGTAGCCCATACGAGCAGCTTCCCTATGCCAATCTTCTTTATCGCCTTGAACGATACATAGAGAGTCGATCCAAACATATCTGATACCTAATGCTCGAGCCACTGTGATTACATCCTGGAATGTTTTGGGCAGGGTATCCCATGGAATCCCTTGAATTCGATCATCGAGACTATGCTTTTCTGTTTTGAGCGGTTGGTGCTTGCCCCAGCAATGGCTGACCGCAATATAATGGCCTCGGCCACCTTTTGATATCATGAGTCTCGGGTCGCGCGAACCATCAGGAGGACCGACATCGATGACACGCGTAGGTAACATAGATTCCTTTCTTTCGTCGAGAACTTTCCCGGAGATAGTTTCTCTGCAACCCTTATGGTGGCGGACACAGGAGGCGAGCCAGCTCTTCAGCAACGAATGGGCCTCTGGACAGTTCGAGCTGGGCAGGGGAGGCCTCGCGGTGATGGATCTAGGATTCCCAAATAGCCTTCCTATTTACAGATTATTAAATTTCCCTCGCAATTACCATAGGTACTGTTTTATGTTGGCACCTACGAGGCTTTACTGACACCGACAATTGATATCGGACAGTGCTGTTGAACGAATTGCTTCTGCTAGGATACATTGGTCTAATGAAGCCGTAAACGTCCTTTTTCGGTATCCATATATTGATACCATGTAACCCGTCATTTAAAGAACCGTCATCACGCAGAAGCGGCGTGAGCAGGATCTCATAGGGGCCGAACTCATCACCAGGGGGATGTTTACTGAAATCACGCGGCCCCCCGTATTCCCATCCGCTGAGCTCATCTGTTAGTTCTCTCGAACCCGGTCCGAGAGCCGCAGCTATAATCAAAGCACATAAGGCGCAATTTTGGGACGACTCTATAAGATCGTGGATCTTGAGGTGCCACATCCCCGTCCCGTCGACAGGTCCACCGAATCTGCCTATATCATTCAGCCCGGTCGGGAAATCGAATAAGCGAGAAGTTAGGTTCTTAACCGTGACTGTTTTACAGGTGTCGCAGAGTGTTGTGATCGCATTTTCCGAGAGTGGAATAGCGGATTCCGTCACAAGATGTCTTGCGTAGATTTGAAGCATCTCGAGTACTTTTTTCCACTTCATCTTGAGATCTAGTGGTAGATAAAAAGCAACGACAGTTGGAATTGATGATAGCTTAATGAATAGTTTCGGTGGGTTATTGAAAAAGAAGTTGCAAGGCTGTTCATGCAAGAAGGATAACATTCTATGGAAATATTGGATAGCAGGCAACGTGCTGAAGAATGGTTGGTCGCAAGGTTACATGGGTCACTTCAGGTCGCCGCACACGAGAATCAATCTCAAGCTTATAAATCACAATCATGAAAGGTAGTTGGTTTGAATCCAGCATGTTATTTCTCATTCATCGCTATTTGATCTAAGTATAGGATAACCATATCTGTCATGTCCCAGGGGCAGAGGCGGGAGGTGAGGCATCTATTACACTGGTGAGCTATAGAAACATGAAGGGGAAAAAAAATACAAACCTGGATTGATCCCAATGTAGAGGAACACTTGAGGCATTTTGCCTCTGCAGGACTCGACCAAACGGTTTGTAGCCTTGGACACAATAGTTATAAGGGAGCTTATGTTATCCGCCCCACCACCGCATGTCGAACGGCGATTGACTACCTCGAAATTGTTTACCGCGTCGCCTTTAGGCCGGGCGCCAATTAACAAACCCTTATGCCGGACATATTCGACGTCCGAATTGACCAAGAACTCAACCCTCCCGCGGGTTTGGACCTTATTGTCCTCGTCTATGACGGCCAGGCGGAGCTTCTTGGGGGGGGCGGCGGCGGGGAGTCTTCTGTAGCCCTAGCGCGTCGTTTCTTTGATTTCGCCATATTGGGCTTGTGGATAATCGTTTAATTAGTGCTATTGGAAAATGAAGGAGGAGCTGCTGCGCGAAAGAAAAGTTAAAAGTTGGGACGCATATGTCAGGTACTAGGGATCGGGGTTCGGTCCATAAGACATTGTTAGAGCCCCTTAGGAGACTCGTTGACGAGTTCCGTCTCGTAACCGCATGAGGAAGAAAAGCAAGGGAAAAAGGAATCCAGAGAGGGCGGAAGAGGGGAATTATATAGTTTTTGGTGACGGTACGTACCAATCCCTATTACGTGATAGATTATCCCCCTCGAAGCGACGAGATCCTCCGCGTGATGGAATCATTTCGAATATAGTTATACTAGAAAGGTTATTTTCGCGGCGAGCAAGTTTCGGAGGGGGGTCTATTCCTCAATCCCTCTCATAGCCTATATCACGCTTCCCACAGCGAGCGCGTTTGAGACAGATCGATCACTCAATCCTTCTCATACTCAATATCATGCTTTCCTCAGAGATGCGTCGCATCTGAAAATACCGGATCATTGCGGTTACCTCTTGGTTAGCTGCCTCGCGGATAACTCCCTCACATCTGGGCGAACTATCGGTGTACCCAGGCGGCAACGCTACAGATTCGTTGTTGCAAACCGCGGGACGTCGTCAGCGTTCGTCGAACATTCCCTACGCGTCTAACATACCTAGTATCTACATCCGGCGGCGGGGGCCAGTTTTGGTACCTTTTGCGCGTTAAGACGATCTCCGAGATATTTTCTATTTCGGTAAGACCAGTCGGACCAACACATCGTAGGGTCTGCTCGGCGGGGAAGGCAGGTAGGTAAGTAAGTAGGTAGCAACGTGAGCTTTGCCTGTGTGCGTGTCTATTGCCCGCCCCTATCTCTTGTCGTATATGAACTTGTATGTTGGGTGCAAAAGTCCTATATGAACGATCGATGCCCGTACCTACTTCTGTGAACATTTGGATGCCTACCCACGTAGATACGCTGAAAAGCGAGTGTCTATCGACGTTGGCCCCTCATCCTGTTTAAACGTAGAGCGAGCGTGTCGAACATGTCGGACTGGTAACCTAGAAGGCTGCAAAAGTAGCGATACTTGCAACAAGGTAAGGTCTCCGTAACATGAGTAAATATGGAGTCTTGTTATTTCAACGGTATCGAGACTTTTATCTATACACTTACTTGCTAGCCTAGTACTTTATCCTGCGTACAAACTTTGGTATATGGCCCGGTACCTTTTACCTAACCCCCACCGAGCTCTACTCCCATCTTTGAACAACTTCGCCTGGTATACTCTTATCCGTTCAACGTTCGTATAAGTAACGCTTATGATTCTTCGTTGATTGACATATATCGTATTATGATTGAGCTGTTATGGCTCGGGTTGTTGCTGGGTAAAATTAACAGGCATAGGGAGGTATCACGTAAAGCAAGACTTGAGCGCTGACGTTTGGGTCTGATACAACACTAGATATACTTTTCTCGAGTGAACACACTAGAAAGAAACATGCTGGTAGAATTGGTGTATTGACAGCTATATACCGACTGATATATTTTTCGAGCTTGTGGGAGCATATGAACAGTGGAAGTTATCATGGCTGAACATGAGGTTGTTGAAATAGTCTGTGGCGGGGTTAGGTTAGCGTTAAATTAAGTAGGCCGTGTGCGAATAAAGTGTTAATATAACTGTGATATACTGTATGCCTTCAACCCCTCCCCCCTTTCCCCTAGCCAACATAACTAACCAGTCCCTTACACTAAATCCAGTGCAAAGTTTCCCTCAATGAAAGCTATTCCGTAGCCGCCATCTCGGGTCGGGGTTACGCGACCGGCGCTCCCCGACCAGTTGGCTTGACGTCTGCTTTGTCAAGGATGACCAGCTAGTGGACAGTGGGAGCGGTTCCCTGGATTAGGACATGAGAGTAGATGTGCCAATCCCAATACTGTGAGCGTGTTACGTCTCTTCCAATCGATTTCCCAGGTAATAGGATTCTGTTATGGACTTGTGTATTCTTATCACCCTGAATTGGTGAAGAGGAACATGGTGACATTTTGTAGCGATGACCGTGAACCTATCTAGTAGCTATTTGGCTCAAGGAAGAAGCGGACATAATGGCGCTTTGGAGCGCTAATGACTATAAATCTGGGCTCACCTACTAGACACGTTTTATCAGCTTGTCTATCATCTCGTCGAGCTCGTCGTGAGCAGTTTCATATTCTTCATATTCTAGGTCCATGACTGTGCCTCTGTTGAGGCGGGGCATCTTCGATGGGATCCCTTTTCTCCCTCCACTCGAGCCTACGTGCCGCATCTCCGCCGAAAAGCAGCCAACAACCAACCATCCGTTAGGACAAGCAACCTAACGCCGTCAGTATGCGTTGATTAATTCGTCCCCATATCTTTGTACGCATCTTGGAAAGCAAGGAGATATTTTTTTATCACCTGTAATCACGCCGAAGAGGTAAGTAGCGGTTATTGTTATGAATGTCTGTGGCAAAACCACCTTTCTTTCTCTTCTCGGGACCATGCCAACCAGGTCCCGAGACTGTAGTGTAACGTGACCAATCACTTGCGATTCCGACGTGTGTAACAAATGCAATAACAACGGAAGCAAAAGCTTACCTTGCCTACTGGGTACCTTGGTACTGGGGTGTACATATAAAACTGCATTTATGATCTTACATATCACATCTTCCCTTACATACGTGCCCCGCCCATAACGCACAAATGCAACTTCTGAGCCTGCAGTGCGACTATACTGAGTGTGAGGCTTGCAGCCAACCCAACCTAACTACCCACGTGCGTATCGAAGGTGAAACCATCGCTATCAGATTCAAAACATATTTAAGATAGCCAGTAGACTGATACTCAAGTTCTCTTTTGGCAAAGAAAAAACGCCCTCAAGAGCTATTGACACGCTACCTACTAAATACCTAGGTACACAGCAACCGAAGTTCGCCACTCTTCTATGCCATGCCGTCTTCCATGAAGCCTATTACTCTATGGCTAACACGTAAGCCCAAGAGGAGAATTCTCTACCAGTGTACTTGTTCACATTCGCGATGCTGATACTCTCACCTAGCTTCGGGTCCTAACCCCTGGAAGGTATGTAGAGCAGACGCTATTCGCTTACTTCTCAGCGGCGGTAGCTAATAGAAGACATGGAGGTGGCTTTGGTTCTAGAGGAACTGGGCCTACCATACGAGATCAAAGCCATCAAGTTTGATGATGTCAAGAAGCGGCCGTTCACTGATATCAATCCAAACGGCCGAGTCCCTGGTGGGTGGTTGGCGAATTACCTGCTCGTTTCCCTTCTTGTCCCTAATCGGCTGTCTAGCTATCGAAGACCCGAACACAGACTTGACGCTATGGGAGTCGGGAGCGATCATCCAGTATCTCATCGAGCAATATGACGTCGATAAAGTTCTTACCTATGACACGTTGAAAGAGAAACACCATCTGAACCAGTGGCTCCAGTTCCAGATGAGTGGTCAAGGGCCTTACTACGGGGTATCTGCGTGGTAAGTCGTTTCTACGTCCCCGCTATATTCCCATCTCACCATGTCAGGTTCAACGTTTTGCACCCCGAGAAGGTCCCATTAGCAATAGAGCGGTATAACGATCAGCTAAAACGCGTCCTTGGCGTCTTGAATGGCTGGCTCGAAACCCGACAGTGGCTTGTCGGCGATAAGATGACGTACGCGGACCTCGCTTTTGTGCCGTGGAATGACCGCATAGACGACGTGATCCTGTGCAAGCCGGAGGACAAGTTTGCGGGCTTCCCCCACGTCCAGGCCTGGCACGAGCGCATGGTATCGCGCCCGGCCTGGAAGAAGATTATGGAAACTAAGGGACAGTTAATGAAAGAACAAGGCCTCGAAAGCGGGACTGGTAGGCCCGCTCGTTTTAAGACGCATCAGGAATTTGAGGCCGCGATTGCGAGGGGCGAAAATACTGATCCTTAGACTGCTTCTGTTTAATATAGGTGAAGAATTGGAGATCTTGGGGAAAGTGGGGGGGTACTTTTCAAAGACTTTAAAGAAAAAAGAAAAAAATCTCGGAAAATAGATGTAGTTATGCCTAATATGGTAGTAGGTGTGTGGAAGAACCCACTTTTGAGTTGAATGCCTCCAATCGGGTGCTGTGGAACTGCTCATAGCTCGTGGGGTTCAATGGACGATAAGGAATTTAGCTGAGGATCACTTTTGACATAGGATATTTTAGTTTAAGCTAAGTTAAGTTTAACGTTAACCTACTTCTTTATAAGCTAAACAACCATTTCTCAATGGGTTTGATATTTTGGTCTACGGCTAAAACACTCTCGTCTTCATCCCCAACCTCATCTTCATCTTCATCAGAATCGAGCAAATCGAACCACTCATGGTTCCAGATACCCTTTTCATGCTTTGCATATCCGTCGAAGCGCAGCCAGCCAAATATACTGCGGGTCGCGTTTTCCGATTCGGTCTCCATGTCTCTATTTAGGCCATCGTAACGGACAGAAATCTGTCGTCCCATGTTGAGGGCGGTCGCGTGTTGGAAACCTGTAGTGGTGCGGCACCTAGTGGCGGGGTTAGAGGTTTGAAAATGTGACTCTCCATTGATGCAGTCCCAAGAGAAACCTCGATACTGAAGCCTATGATTCTCGCATTTTTCGTGAATCCGGACATCCAGGTCAACGTCTTCCACCGGGGTCGCCCCGAACGGCCTCCACTGGCAGATAGGAACCCTCGCGTGTTGGCCGGATTGGGAGAGGAAGAGGAGCCGACATTCGTCCGCGCGTGAGACGTGTCCGTCTACCACAAGAGGGTTAGACACGGGTTGCTGGAGAAATGACTGCACCGTTTCCGACCATATAGCAGAGTGAAGATCTGCTGGAATCTGCCCGAATCGAACTTCCCTTAAAAGGGACTCTTGTAACCCTAGGACGGTCGCGCCAGCCCAGAGGAATGCCACAGACGGCTCTCGCTCCATAAACATACGCCCGAGAATATACGGCTTCTCGTGGGCTACGGAATCGATAGCAGCCACTGTCCCCTGCAGCCACGGCGCCACAAGACTACAATCGATCCATGGTTCATAGAAGACGCTTAGCAACATAGGGCGAATACACCTGATATTGCAGCTTAATGTGAGAAGCCGGTCGAGCCCATGTTCATCGCGGAGCCAATCGCGCCATGGTTGATTGTTGGAAGGGTCTTCTTGACAGGCAGCTACAGCAGCTGGTTGCGTCTCGGTGCTGAGCTTGGGTTGAGGAAGTAGAAGTGGCCGGTTTCTGCCGAAGCATGGAAAGAGAAGGACAGCAGCCAAGGCGACGTGACTCTGGTCTACAATGTTGTGACGTAGGCAGAAGCAGTCAAGGAATCGTATGGCTACCAAGGAGGACACGGCCGAGGGGTGAAGAGAGGGTGGAGGGGACGTACTTGTCGTCGTCCGTAGGACAAATGACGGGCTAGGTTGTAGAGAGATAGACCAAGGAGACATATACTGTTCGTTGGTTACGACGGATCGCCAACCTTGTCCAGGCGCGAGCACGGCAGTCCACCATCGAGTCTCTTCCCAAGTTGCAGTTCCTATATCAACGTAGCTGGCGCTCCGGCCTGTGGATACCCCTGATATTTCATCTATACGCTCTGCCTGACTGTCGGTGTAGCTCAAGGTGCAGTCTTCTGTTAATAGCTCTGTCCAACGAGCAGACAGGATATAGGCCCAAGCCAAGATGAGGACGGGGACAAAGTTCGTGTCTTCCCGGACGAACCATGGGGGATTTATGAAACCCTCTTGTGACGGCTCATCAGTAGCGATAGACAAAGACACAGGACTGTTTACAGCCACCTCAATCTCCCACCGCTGTTGGAAAGATGAAATTTCGGCACCGTTCTTGCAAGGTGGCGAACCCCAGGTGGAGGAGCCGGTCGCATAGAGACGGCGAGGCCCGGCCTTCCGGGTAGGGTGCACGTGTTTTAGTCGTAAGTTAGGAGGAAAATAAGGGTGCTGATGAAGTGTGTCTCTAGTTAAGCAAAACGCCAGTAAAGAGGGATTCTCCACTGTGCGGAGATAAAGACTCCCCCAAGCCCGAAAGGCGGCCTCGTAGGTTTCGCGGAATTTCTCGGGGGTCGGCCGCACTATATCAACCATAGCGATACTGTTTCCGTTGACCAGAGCATCTGTCATGCTTTAACTAGAAACGGAGAGGTTAAAGAAGGTATGGGGCACCCCGGACCAGACCACCCCGGACCAAGTGAAGAAAACCCACAGCTCGACCCACCCTTAAGCGGGGAAGCGCTGTATGTTATAGGGCTTATAGTGCTGAAATATTCAAATTATAGTGAATTTAGCGCATGCTTTTCCATGGCCCAAATTACCTACTTTTCAATATACCCGATCCAGCTCAACAAGCTTAATTGAACAAGCACTTGAATAGCCCTTATATCAGTCAAAGATCAATTAAACAGTCAGTTCAACAGCTAATTGAATGGCCAGTTCAATACCTGGTAGTCAATTGAACAATCAGCCCTAAAGTTCGAAAAAGTCTTCCAGACAAGATAATTCCAGTGGACTTTAGCGCCATAAGCCCTATAAATTATAGCACCTCCCTGCTTAAAAATGGGTCTAGTCATCATGCCTAAAAAGCTCCATGGAATGTGTCCGGTTGGCGGGTTTTCTTCAGTTGGTCCCAACCCCCCCCAATCTGGGTTGCTGTATTTATAGGGCTCCAGGGCTAAGGTTAGGTATAGCCCTGAAGCGCTAAAGTCTCCAACTTTCAAAGAGGTATCTCACTATTCATGGATAATTTTAGTGGACACTTTAGCGGTATTAGCCCCATATCTTACAGCGCACTCTTGGGCATATAAGAATCAACGACGTTGTTACATGAAGAGCTCTAAACTGTCTCATTTATAGAACACGGTTTACATATAACAGGTGAGGCTTCTGCCACGCAAGATCTTAGGGCCCCTGTTATTTATGGATGAGTGCATGGGTTCTGCAAATAATATTGTGTCAGCCCTATGCATACAGATGCTAACCCCTCTGGCCCGATTTGTTGATTGATTCAAGTGCGTTGAAGTTTTCTTCTTACGTGATTCTAGTTGCTCAGCCTATATAGAACAAATGCAGTCCGCCCTCTATCCGTCTACCCTATTGTTTTGATCAGCTGTTGGTAGGGGTGGGTGCTGTTCGTGAATATGGTTGATGGCTCTTGTAGACTCCGTCGTATGCGACCTAGGATAGCTATTCATAGAATAACCAGAAGAGCCAGAGTGATAGCTTCTCATTGTGATTCTACTCCAGAATAAACGCCGATATTCTCGATCCTTATCCGCTGGAGAGATCAGGAACCGATACGACGGCAACATACAGACGAGAACAGATATGGTAAGTTCTAGGTAGCTGTAGAGATAGGTAAGGGCGGAGCTTGGTTGGTAAAGTTTCACTGATCGGACTGTCTCAAATGCGATTGTGACTATTGCAAGGCCGCACAGGCTGGACATAGCCAGTTTTTGGGTAAGACGCATGCGCAAATTCCAAATCAGGGGCAACGGGAGTATTATCACTGCGTAACAGTCAGTAACTTATGTTCCCCATGCCGGTATATCTTGGTTATGTAGAACTTACCTACTAGGTCCGAACTAACATTGAAGAAGTATGATATCCAAATGAGCTTAGAGTCGAGCGATGCCACATATGGAGTCATACATCTCCCTGATCACTAATCAATACATCGTGATGGAACTATCGTCCAATTTCTGGAGACTTACGATATGTAAATAAGTTGCGTGCGTCACCACATTGGCCATAAACGCCAATAAGACATATCCCGTAGCAGAGGATGATGTATACCAGCGCGCTTACCCAGACGGCCCTATGCTTGCCGCGACTTCCAGTGCGTAGGACGACTCGGTAGAGGAACATAAAAGCGAACCTTACGGAGTAAAGTGAGGTCCAAAATAATGTCTAAATAGCCACGTTCCATCTACGCAACGTGATGGCCATATCCGCAACGTCATCTTCGGGCGGCGCTGGGGTCTCCCCGATGAGTATAGAGGAGAACTGATAGGTGAGAGGATTTTCAACTGTGGCACATATCATAGATACTAATAGTAGAAACCAGGCCAAAGCGCTGAATGCATCATCGAGATGGAAGGTCTTTCGAAGGATGCTGCGGATTAGTAGTCGGCCTACGAAAAGGATGGTTGACGCCCCAGTCAATACCCAGAGGACGACCTAGGTGATAAAATCATAGTCAGTTGAGGAATATCAAAACTATCCTGGCTGATAATCTGTTGCTTCATCGATACTCAGGTATCTGGATTGAGACATACCAATAAGCCTGTAGGAGAAATACCCTGACCCGCGTCGGACATCATTGATATGCGAAATGGCGATAAGGAGCGAACAGATATTACGAAAGAGGCGGGGACTCACGCGAAGTCTCGGAGTCTACAGTTAGAAATGTTAGTTAAAATAGCCCCGGGCCGCTGGCTCGATCAACAACACAGCCGTGTATTATACAATTGGTGATAGGTAGGTAGATGCAAGCGCAGAACGTGTTAGCAATTAATAGTCAACCAACAGCCGCGTTATGTGCAACATAGATAGCTTACCTACCTCATGATTGGGAAAATGATCGCCCCTATAGGACCTACCTAAACCTCGCCCTATGGATAGGAATCGATATATTGCTGTGACGACCCGGTCTAACTGTAGCCGTTCTCTCTCCCGCCCGCATCACCTAGAAGACTTTAGGTGCTGTGCATAACAGGACGTAACGTCGATATGTATGAGGCCTACCATTGGATAGCGGTTGTGTTGTTGGTTGGTGATTATGTCGTTATTTGCAGTGTAAGGGAGGCTACCCATTCTCCACTCTCTTGGTGCGGCTCAGGAGGGGGGGGAGGCATACTAAGGTAAAGTCGGGTCACATTCAGCCAGGGCCTAACGGCGGTCTGTACAATAACCAACGGTCACATTGTAACATATCTGAAGTTGTACAGAGGCAAACAATACCTACCTGACCTTCCTAATCCCCCTCATTGTGCGATGAATTCCCCTCCTTAACCTTCGGTACCCTCGTGCCCTCTTATCGCTGAATATAATTGAAAATTTCGTCCCATCTTAGGTAGCACTTAGGTAGGTTCATCCTTTATTAGCGAGATATTTTATAGCGACCCTCATCCATTAAACTTCCCTATAAACCAATAATACCCCACCAACTGCTAAGAAATCCCCTCTCGAATTACAACCTAGAACTCCTGTATAGTTATCCAGAAGTACGCACATACAGCATCTCTCCTTTAAAATCCTATTCTTAAGTCAAAACTCTAGCTTCGCGATCTAGTTACTGTGCCCCTAAATCACCGGACGACCATGGCACAACCTTTTCCAGAACCTGCTGTTCCAACCATTGACCTTTCTATATTCACAACCGAGTCTTCACGGCAAATATCGAATGAGGAATGCGTCAAGGTCGGGAGGTGTCTTGTTGAAACCCTCCACCGCTTCGGTTTTGTTAAGATTATAGGCCACGGGTTTCCTAAGCGCGATATCCGCGAAGCATTAGCCTGGACGAAGAGAGTGTTCGACCTCCCACTCGAGGAAAAAATGAAAGCACCTCATCCACCTGGGCCCATGCCCCATAGAGGCTACTCGAGTATCGGTAAGGAGAAAGTATATTCTCAGGCAGATGTTGGAGACCATAAAGAAAGCGGCGACGTAGGACAATCCTTGCGCAAAATCTCGGATTTTAAAGTGGGTACCATTCACAAGATTCCGCCCCTTTTCCTAATCACATTGAGAACTAACCTACTACTAGGAAAGTTATGAAATTGGCAGCGAACAAGATCCTGTACAGCAGAATATCTGGTTACCTGAAGATGTACTTCCAGGGTTTAGGAGTTATATGACAGCCCTTTACGATAGGTTGCTCGGCGTGAGCAAAACTGTACTGGAAGCAATTGACATTGGGCTTTTATTGGATGTCGGGGAGCACGCCGAATTCATGAAGCTAATCTCAGACCGACACTGTCAGCTGCGCCTGTTACATTACCCGGAAGTGACAAAGGACAAGTTGCGAAACGAACTTCTAGCAAGGCTACCTGCCCATAATGATTGGGGGTAAGCTTCTAATTATTGACGAATATCTACCTGCGATATGAAGCTAATGTCTGCATGACGGCAGCACCATAACCTTGCTGTTTCAAGATGATCATGGTGGCCTCGAGCTTAAGGATCCCCACTCACAAGTCTTCCTGTCAGCAGATCCTGAAGAAGGGGCCCTTGTATTGAACATAGGCGACATGTTGCAGCGGTTTACCAACGGTATGATGTTCAACATATGTGGAAGTCTTAGACTGACCTGGAAAAGATTACTTCGTATCGGCACTCCACCGAGTAGCTGTCCCGGACCCCGACTCTGTACCGGAGTCGGGTATCCCTGCACGTTATTCGATACCCTTCTTCGTAGCCCCTGACTTTTCTCACACTATAGCAACGTTGGATAGGTTCATCACAGCCGACAGTCCTCCAAAGTATGATCCAGTGAGGTTTGACCAATATGGGTCAATGGTTAGCAAGTACCAGTATCAAGATAAGGACTTGTAGGACTGTGCAGATTACGGTTGTCTTTACTAGAACGACGTTTAATTGTTTCAATAAATTACTTCTTCCTTCAAAGATAGCTTAGAACAGCGAATTCCTCCTTTCGATCCGTATGCTACCATTGGCAATCCCCAGCGGTTTAAGTAGCGGAAGGGGCCCATTTTTACTGTAGGTTACATCGAGTAGCGAAACTGTACATTCAGGTTAGTTCAAATCATTCGACTCTTCATTTGGATTCTTACGTATATATTTTCAAGGTCGGTGGCGTCCTGCTCTCCAAGGATTCGAGCTTTCATTATCCTCTCTTCTTCGGAGATCCCTAGTTCCCGCAGCTGTTTATCTCGACGAGTATTCCGTCTTGAAAGCACAGTTCTCCAAACTAGAATTAGGAGAAACTCTATTCCAAGACATACTACACAACCAACGGTTCCAGGTATAAAACGGGGCTTCGGATCAATTTCATTAGTCGAGAATATATCTAAACATAGGTAAGTAGATTAGGGGACTTACAGCATCTTTAGATTTGAAAATCTGGGAGCCCACCATATTTCCAACACAGTAGCCGACGAAGGTAAAGGAGGATGTGATCGTTCGCTTTGTTCGCCCTGCTACATTGGATGGGATAAGAGTCCAGGCTAAAAATGCAGCGATGATAAAAGGGGCTGTCATAAAATAGCCTCCCCACTTAGTCCATCTATATTCGGGTTCATTGGGCAGCAAGCTGATGAGTAAAAATCCAGCGAAAGGTGGGATAATGGAAATCATCATAAAAAGCCTGCAATATCAAGTAAGCTATGATCAGAAATCTTGTAAAGAAAATCCCAAGGAATTCATACTCACATGCGGATGTTTTTCACTTTGGTTGTAGTGATGCCAATAACGAGAAACCAGACTATGGAGAAGACATCTTTAGGTATGCTGAGAAGGATTACTTGTAAGTTGCCTTCAAAAGGTTAGTCAATGGCTGTCAATATTTAGGTTTCGTTTCTACTAACTGAATCCAAAGCCCGTGCTGATGATAGAGCCGAATGCAGTCAAACCACCGTTAGGTACGCAGGCGAGGAAAGAATTGATACCAGCGAACCAAAACTGATTATGAAGTCAGAACGCATTTGAATAACTGGGGTAATTATTTGCTTACGCAAGGATCTGTAAGGCATTCTCTGACTTGTTTCCACTTCCACTTCTCCACTCCTGTCTCATCGGAGCCTGCATTGTTCGGTAGAACTCGAGCAATTGCTACTTTTTTCTCTTCTGGGGTTAACCAGCGAACTTCTGATGGTGTTCCAAGGAAGAAAAGGCAAAGGACACCGATGATGACTGTCAAACTGCCCAGGAACTACAAGTTTGTGAGTAGTTAGAAACAACAAGTTATAGAGGGCCACTAACATAAGACATATATCTCCAGGCTTGGAACTGTGGTCCTCGCTGGTATTGCACCGATCCAATGGCATATAAGATCAAGTTTGCAATAATTCCGAAGCCGGCATTGGCACTTTGAAAAACTAGAGTTCGTGACGAGTGTTCCCGTGTCGTATACCAGTTCCCAACAACAAGGACAAAACCGGGGCTGATGCAGCACTGGCGTTCAAGTTAGATTATACAAGACTTGGTAAGAATGGTATACAACTAACCTCAAACAACCCTTGAAGGGCCCTTAGTGTTACGAGTTGAGTAAAGTTCTGAGCAAAGCCTATGCTGAGTACTACGAACCCCCAACATATCATATAGTAGGAAAGCGTCCTTCCCATTCGAAAACGTTGCAGAAGAACGTTGGAAGGTAGTTCGAACACTACATATGTAATGTCTATTATGTAAAATTTAGTCCAATGCTATAGAATCAGGAAAGAGTTTGGCCTACTCACAGAAAACTGTGGTCAACCAAGAATATTGCTGCCCAACTAGATGTGTGTCCTGAAAAAATGTGAGTTGACTTAAGAGGAGTTGAGATGCTTATAAATGTTTTAACTTACCTCCCGTAGTCCAAAGGTAGCTTGGGTCCCGATGGATGTCTTGTCTGTTTGTTGAATTCCGTAACAAATCCACATTAGTGGTAGAAGATATTTATCAGCTTTCCTCCTTATCCTCCTATATTCTGCTTCGGAATACTCTAGGATCTGGGTGGCTATGTTTCTGTTAGAATGAGAATTGCACACTTGATCCGTTCACACCAACAGGATTGATTGATATCATCAACAGAGATTTTAATCTCGTCCTCCTTGGAGACCGTCAGAACCTGATCTGTATCCATTGCAGATTGGTGAATAGTAGACGCAGGGTTGATGGTCATGGTCGTGAGTTAAAGGCTCGAACATATAGTTATGAAGGTGACTGATGTGCTCCCAAATCGTTGGAGCTCGTGCTTCTGGAAAGCTACTTGTCAAGCAGCAACGATATGACTTAAATGTTTACTGCTCGCGAGGAAAATTCTCGTGCCATAAAATTAAATAATCGTTTCGAGAAAGTTGCATTCGGTAATCCATTCGAAAATAAGTAACACAAGAGAAAATCTATCCAGAGGTACTTGTACCAGGTTTTTTGAATCACGCAATTGTTCGTTATTGAATTACTTTATAAGTCCGAACGGCGTTTGGTCCATGATGAGTAGAACTATGTTCACCTAGTCAGGCATATAGGAAAATAGGGGTGATTGCTGCCGCGCAGCTGCGAATGACTATCGATAAGCCCGAGGGGAACAAAACGCAATCGACATAAAAAATGAGGAAAAAATTCCATACCCGTATAGGTAGGTGGGCAGGATTGGTAGCCTTGATTCTTTCAAGGACGTCTACTGGAAAGCGACTATGTACATGCATGAAGTCCTTTGCTAGGAATCTTGCATACCTGCTAGGCTTGCTTAATGCGTGTTTTTAGTGCACTGTATCGTGCTTGGGGTAATCTTAGAGGGCTTATGTAATTCCATTAGTGATTCTTCTGCTAAAAAGTCAGTGGCTAATCGCTAAGGTTTAGCGCACATAGCTACTAGGAAGAGCTGTTTGACCGTGTGAGACCAATTGAGCTACACTGTCTTACTTAAGTTTAGGTAATCCTGAGCGCGTATGTAATCACTTCAAGAATTACCTAAGCCAGCTGCTTTGTCAGCGGTATCCCCAGAAGACCCCCTGTATTCTTTCAGAAGGTAACTTCATCACAGATGCCCCCCAATTTCTCAAGAATTATCAAGATAGGTTATCAATTGCATGACGCTGTGTGGTACGCTTCGAACTCCGCATGAAGCACGCAATTAATCATATTGCAACTATTGAAAGCTAATAATCCTGGTTTCTCATGTTAGCTAGCCCCTATTTAGCTTTGAGGTTACAATTGATGGTTGCAACATCCTTTCGTGATCACTGGGAGAAAGAACGCAATGAAGGATACTACGCGTCAACACTTAAGCTAAATAAGAATTAACTAGTAGAAGATATAACCTACACAAAATTAGGTTGACGTACAAATGATAGAAGCCCGACAATCATCATGGTCGCATGATGGTTGGGTTCAAGGATTAGCTAATCAGCGATTATCTAATAGCTTTGTAGCAGCTGCTTAGTAAAGATAATTATGTAATAGCTGCTATATAAGGTTCATTAGGTAGGTAAGGCTCATTAGGTAATCCGAGCTGACTTGCTGACTCATCACAGCATTTCAGGGAATGGCGACGATAGCTCTTATTTATATGAAATTGCTTGACCTACTGTAGTAAGATTCTCTTAGGAGTTTTCACGAATAGTATTATGTGAATACCAGTTTGATTTTGCCCGGCATAAACTCTGAACATATACATCGCTATATGATACGTCTTGCAAAGTTGAGACACGGCGAAAAACTTATTGTATTTGATAGTTGTTGAGTTGGTACCTAGATTTTAAATCTACTTTCAAGTAAACTGGAAAATTGGAGGGCTGCAGTGTGATATGTACCAAATAGCTTGGAGGGAATATTGCGTAAATGGCATCCAGCTTATGAAATTACAGGTTCCATTCAATGTCAAAGTTCAGATCTAAAGTTTCCAAGAAGAGTAATTATGCTGTATTTATAGTTCCCTGAGACCTTGTTAGCTGCCTTTTACATGCTTGAGCTCTGTCTTCGGTGCAATATGAAGGTCTGGCTGATGTAGGGGCCATCTGCGCTCGAACGCATACGCAATCCGAAGTAATGTTGACTCGGAAAAGGGACGTCCCGTGAAGGCAATACCAAAACTATGCAAACGTATTAATAGGGCACTCCATGGAGCGTTTGAATAGATACTTACGGCACGTGAGCGGCGATATCGGTTAAATTACCCACTTTTGTCCGTTGTGTTTCGGTGTCTTCGGGATAGAATCCTAATGGCATTGCAAGTATGGGAAGTCCCACTCGGGCTGCGAAAGTAGCGGTTCGGCCAAGGGCATTAGAGAAGACAAGCGCATCTAGTTTATAATCATCTAACGCGCCTATAATGCCATCCTTACCACAGCACCTCAACATTTTCTCTAAGGCCTCCTTTGTATCGCGCGCATCGACGCCCGGGGATTGTTGTGCTCCTAAAAATCGATCGATATTACGTTCGGGGTACTCTTCTTCTTTAGTTTTCTTAGTAAATTCAATGATATCATCGATTGAGGTGATGTTGTTGGGGTTATCAACCAGCTCATCACACCAGCGCTTGATAGAAGATTTGAATTCTGCATCCATGGGCTTCTTGCGTTCAGATTCATCCCATGCATCCCATTCCTGCTCCGAACGATATTCAATATCATGTACGATAGTAGCGCCCGCACTAGAGAGTTTCTTCAAAGCAGATTTAAACGCCTTCGCGAGATAGGGGTCATCAGGTATATGCGGAACGCCTAGACGGATACCCGAAAGTTTCGTAGTTCGACAAGATTCTACGTAGTCGGGAACCTTGGTAGATTGTGTTGGCGATGCAGCGTGATCAAACTGACCTGAGCCCGCAATAGCCGACAACACATAAGCAGCGTCTTTTACAGTCCGTGTCATTGGCCCTACAGTATCTTGCCGATCAGACAAAGGTATCACACCATCTCGTGGTATTAGATCGGCAGTGGGCCGGAATCCTACAACGCTAGATTTGTGTGCCGGCCATGTAATACTCGCATCAGTCTGCCAAAATTAGAACCACGATAACAGCTGCGACGAATCAGTCTTACATCTGTACCGAGTGATACCACTGCTAATCCAAGAATCATAGAGACCGCAGAGCCACTGCTGCTTCCCCCTGGGGCTTGCTTCTCAACGAAGGCGCCAAGGGTCTGCCCTCCTCTCGCGCTCCAACCCCCAGTAGAATTTGTAGACCGAAAGTTAGCCCATTCAGAAAGATTCGTTTTCCCCAAAAGAATAGCCCCGGCCTTCCGAAGCCGTGAGACTATGGTCCCTTCTCGATCCGTTTTTGCTCCGAGGAAAGCATACGAGCCGGCTGTTGTGTTCGTCTTGTCATTTGTATAAATGTTGTCCTTGAGTAGTATGGGCACCCCGTGAAGTGGTCTTTAGAGAATAGTTAGTAGAATGGCCCGTGTCAACATTATTAATATAACTTGCCCGCGTCTTCCACGTTGCATTCGGTCCTGATCAAGTTCGTGGGCGATAGCAATAGCATCTGGGTTGACTTCTAAAACGGCGTGAACGAGGTTATTCACCTCATCAATACGCGCTAAGTAGGCGCGAACAAGGTCAACCGAAGTGAGTTTATTTTCATCCAAGCCTTTCGCGATTTCATCGATAGTTATTGTTAGAAGTGAAGGGCTTATATCTACGAACAACGTCAGCGAGAGGTTTGAGTCCGGAATATATATAAGCACAATAAATATCGGAGTGACCTATCACAACAATCGCAACGAGAGGGAAATGTATAGTCCAGGAATTCCGATAGTCATCATTTACAAGCCGGATAATCCCATTAATAAAATCTCAAAGACTACCTTTTCGAAGACGTAATACATATAGGATACGTAAGAAAAAGTCGATAGGAGACATAATGGCAATTTCAAGCTAAATCAAGTATTTCGAGAAAGGGGGAAGTAGAGCGGGGCAAACTGAAGACCCCGAAAATTGAGGTTGAAGATAAGGTATCATATACAGTGTGAACTTGAAAATAGACGGTATAATACAATTGACATTATGGGATCATACACAATTTTCCTTCTCCCAAAGTAAGGCAGGTTAAATAATAATAATTAGGGAAGTCCTATAAAGGTGCGCATGTAAAGATTAATACAGATTAAAAGGACGGTTAAGATCAAGTTACCCAGCTCCTTCGTCCATCGCATATGAAAACCCCTATTTTTCTTCTTAACCCTAACCCTAACCCCAACCTCAACCACAATTCTAACCCCTGACAATGTCTTAATTACAACTAAATTTCTATCTATTTGGTTTCTTATACCTATCTAATTGAAGATGCTTAGGTATTCTCTATTAAGATACTCGGTATCACTTACTCTCCTATTGCTATGTGTACGTGTTCTCAGGCCAATCTAAGCCAAAGCGCTGGGCCAATATAGGACGTCAGGGGTAGAACATTACTGAAGAAATACAATAAATATTTATATTCATAAAATTTCTCCTCTGTCATGTTAGTCTATCATTCCCTTAAACCCTATGTGGCAAGGTCGACACGAGATGCCGTAAAAACCGGACACTTCCCATAGCCCAATCCAGACTGATATAATGCGACGGTATTTCGCCTGCTGTAAATATGGCAAGACGGGGAAAATATAAACGACATACCTACCTAGGTACCCACCCAATACTTGCAGTTAGCATTGGGGATCTTAAATAAACCGTGGCTCATAGTCCCTAGCAATATCGACGTTCCAGAAGTGCCAACGCCCCTTTCTCTTACTAACATACAGGGGCTCAACCTGAATACCTATTAGGTAACTATCAGAAATACTGCTTGCCAGGCTACCTCGCCCCATAGAGGGTAAGAATACTCAGCTGTTGCTCACCATGTTCTATATGGTAGCCTATTTCAGATATAGGAACCATCTTCTAACAGCTTTTGGTGTCGATGCACAAATATTGATTTCGTGTTACCTTATTAGCCTATCGCCTAGGTGACTGTCTTTGATTCGTACTAACATGCATACCTTCAATACTCCCTCAGGTCGTATGCATAACATATCGGTATACTGTATCAACTATTTTCATAAATTCGCGTAGTGACAAAAAGCATGTGCTAGCTCGAAAACTCACAAGATCGACAAACGTAACCTTGAAGAGAACTACTCCATATACCGACTATTCAAGGTATGGTCCATGCAGAGAAGAGGCGATGGAAGATGGCCATCCCACTTCGGTAAAGTGGTATACACGGCCAATTCCCAAAAAGAAATAATAGGAGTACCGCTTCATAATTCACATGGCATAACTAGGTACACTATGAGCCGGCGATATGGCCTATCAGAGACTATCCAGTTGTCAGGTCTCAGGCCTTGGGGTTAGCTCGTAGCCAGGTGTCGGGGTTCGGCCCATGTGGTAGCCGTTAGAGCCCGTGGAGGCTGTTGGAGCCCTGACGGTCCGTTGGCGGCTAGCTCTCATCAGACAAAGAGTCTGATCTTGTATGTATACCGTGTTCCATAGACGAGAGAGTTTAGAGCTCCTCGTGCAACAACGTCGTTGTTTTCTCGTCCCTTAGTTCCGCCTCGTGACACCAGTGAAGATTCTGTTCGCCCAACATGACACCATAGGGGTTCCAATTCAAGTACTGATAACTTTGAATTCTAAGAGATTTGCATGCCAAGTCTTCATAACCCATGCAATGTTGCCTAATATGATATAATAGTTGAACAGAAAGACCCTGCTGGGAACTATGATCTGAGAAGACCTGGCAAAAACGGTGAAAGGGTCAAGGGCTCTAGATTAGGCAGCTGTCGGGTCTGATTCGCCTTTGCCTCACAGCTGCCTTAACACCGCCACGGGATCTACTAGGAACCACAATTCCGAGAAGTTAAATAAACTTCTGACAATCCAATTCTATCTCATCATCATAATCATAACTATCATCTTCTAAAACAATACCATCCGTGAATTTACCGTATTACAGACTCAGCATAAATCAAGATGGTTTGGTTCTGGGACAGTTACCAAGGCCCACCTAAGCTCAATGCCTATCTCCTCAAAGATCTCTCCGACGACGAGCTGAAGGCATTCAAGAAAGAATTCGAATTCGGCACCATGGCTTCATTCAACACCTTGCTCGAACTCGTAATCAAGAAAGCGCCGGAGGATTACCTCGGCAAGCCGCACGCATACATCCGCCGCAAGGAGACCGAGGCCGGACGCACAGACCCCTTCGTGCTAATCGACGAGCAGCTCGCGCTCAAAAACGCAATATGGTACGTGCAGGACTTCGCCAGCGACGACGAGGTGGAGGGCGAGCTAGCGGTTTCGACGGATGTGCTGTGGAAGATCCTCATCAAGCCTGACTTTCTACCGATCGCCTACGTCAACTACGACATTTCAAACATCGATATTACCGAAGACCTCGACAACTGCGGGATGGAAACCCCGGCAGATGTGGATTACGAGCAACCCCAAGTCGCCGGCACGAGCGAGCACGACTTAAAAATTCCGGAGTACCGCTATGACCAACCGGCCTACTTTACGGCGTATCCGGGCGAGTACGAGATCACTACGGACCCGGAAATAATAAAGAGAGTCTCGCCTCAGAGTGATAGGCTGGGTCGGCTGAAGGAAGACGTGGCTAAGGCATCGGGGATTAGGGGTGCCGATTGGACTTTGGTTCGCGACGCGGAACCGAGGAAGCTGAATGACGGCACTACGAAGGAGTTCCCCGAGGGGAGCGTCAGTCTCCAACACAAATATGACCCGGATTTCCCTTGGCCACCGTACGTATGGCCGGAAGGGTCATTGTAATGGATGATGACGAAGATTAGGTTTAACCAAACCAGTGTTTTATCAATAGCAATGACAGTTGACGGACTCTAGGATGGAAGAATCTTAGGTGTCACAACTTACGTAATCAGGGGTAACAATCCTTTGTATGTTGGCAAAAATATCATGTTGTTATTAATTATGCCTCGCCGTGCCGTATGAGATGGAAAAACGGAGAGGACTTATCCAAGGCGGTGCTTCTGACTGAAAAGCCGGCCTGGAAAATGTCTAAGTATATGCAACCGACCGCAATGCTGTGTATGTAATGAATGCTCGTATCCATGACTCCTAAAAACCGATCCCCACGACGATCATATCACCGTCATCTAATCATAAACCTTTGTCCTTATTCATATCTTACACCGTCTCCTTGCCTCGTAAGGGGTTGAGCTTCATACTGAAGTTGTTGACAGCCGGGCCAGCGTACTGGTCCACCTTGGCGTTGAATCCGTCCTCAACCTTGTTTTGGTAGTGGTCGATCTTGTTGTTGACCTTGCGACCGACGAAAGTGCGGAAGCAGCCATACAGACCGGTGCACAACCACAGTAGCGCATTGACAAGATCGATCCAGACAGCACACTTCATGAGCGCCACGCTAGTGCCTTCGTAATCGCCGCCGTGACGTTTAAGGAAGATCATAGCGAAGGTTCCGAACAGCGCGATCCATAGGACGAACAGGATCAGGTCCCAGGCGAAGAGACGGTGGGGTTGCATACGGCTGAACGGGTTTGGAATCGCGTACACGAGACAGGTGATGCAAGAGACGCCGGCGACGAAGAGCGCGTACACCCATCCAGCGGCCTGTGCGTTGCCGGCTTTACGGTCCACATCCACGCGGTGTCCGTATAGTCCGACGACGATGAGGGCGAGGATGAACTGGACGCCACGAGCCGCCCAACGCGCCCAGGTTTCGTAGATGTAGACTTGTTTAGTAGCGGCACCTTTGCCGAACTTAGTAGCGAGGGATTTGATAGCGAGAGGCATTTTGTATTATTTCCCTTTAACGATCGTGGGATTAAGTGAGCGTGGACTTGGAGGTATGGAAGTGAGAGACTGTTTTCGACCAAGGAATAATATGCTGAGACGATGGAAAATCTAGAATTTTAAAATCTAGAAAAATGAAAAACCAAGTAGTAAAATTGAAGGAAATAATTCTACCAAAATTATGAATTATTGAAAGAATGCAATGTGAATCGAAGACACCCAGCGTCCTGTTCGTGTACCGATGATGAAGGAAATATGAATGATGTGTATGAGAAAGAGTCACGATATCTAAGGGAAATTAGGGACATATTTAAGTCAGAACACAATGGAAACATAGCCATAATTCAGACCGTGATTCAATGACAAACAAGCGCCCAATCTGTGGAAACCCTTACGACGATAATTGACAAAGGCGACCGACAGGCCTTTGAGGTATTGTATCGCTTGTGAGTCCGAAACAAAGGCTTCTATTTCTGGGTTTCCTAATTGAAGCATGGTGGCCAATCAAATGTCGGGTCGATGGTGGTCTGTGCTTTGGGTTTTGTCGCTGTGGTAGCGTTCGCAAAGACAACGACTGGCCACGATGTCGCAGGACATGAGACGCTGGCGCTTAATGGCCATCTTAAACCATGTTGTATCTTCCCGACAGCGCTAATACGCGCGAAAATCTGTTGCAATCGTCTTTTCTAATATCTAGCCAAACTATAAGACGTTGGTGATCTTCATTAAGTTGATACAATTTGATGAAGCTGCTTCGACGCACAGCGGACGATGTGAAATGTTGTGATTTGGTCTGCACTAGAACTGAATCATTAGAGAACATTATTGTCAATATGAACCACCATTTGCATTCAGAAGCCGAAATCTGTATTATGTAAAACAGTTACACCCAGGAAGTGTAGCTTGGTCGCTTTTCCCCAGACGAATTTGTTGACTGGGTGGGGAAAAGGAAAAGTCCAGTAAATTAACTTAAGGCATTATTAATCACGGGTCCGGGGAGTTATGCAGGAACATAGCCGCAGATTGATTAGCGACTCGGAATAACTTGTAAACTTTACAAATGCCATGTGCTTGTCCGAATGTTTGGTGATTAGAGTCGGCATGAGAAAGTTGTTAGTTACAGGTTGGAAAGTGCGAGGGATCCGGTGATATCTTAAGGTGGAGCTTGAAATTGTGCCTCGGCATATGTAACCCCGGCATCATCAAATTCCCGCTCCTCTGATTGGTCTATATCGATAGCCATTCATCTAAGAGACCTCTTAAAAAGTGACATCATCATGCACTCCACATGTTTTCAGCACCGAGTTGAAGATTTGAATCACATGCCAATAAGAAAAATACGACCATGATCATTTAGGACAAGTAATGACGGAGGAAAACCGAAACATCCTAAGTCATGATTCCTTTCCCCACGAAAAGCCCCGGAGATTCTATTAGTGCCTTCAGCTCGGCCTAGGCTAACCTGGGGATACAGCCCCAGATATAGTAATACAGCGGACTCTCATTGCCAATAGCGATGCGTTGAGTGGCTTAGGAGGCCAGTTAGCGTGCCCATAGCGAGTTAGCTCAGTGGCTGTTTGCGGCATGGGTTCTAAAATGGGGAGACCCTTCCCTAAAATTCCTAGAATCACATGTCGGGATTACAAGCTTCTTACCGGATTACGTTGTCGATAGGCTCGGCATGAAGCTGCAAAGGCCGAGCTTTTAAAGCTTTAGAATGGCGCCGTACCAACCTTAACTTTGAACTTCATTCAAGCTTTTGACGTTTTCTTTTTCTTCAATTCAACTTCTCTTGATACTATACTATACCATTTCATATCACTTGTATAATTACAACTAGAACTACCTGTATAGATAACCGATCACTTTTCACAATGTCTGGAACCTTTTCCAAAAGCGACGTCGCGTCGCATAACAAGGGAGATTCGCTGTGGATCATTGTCGATGACGATGTCTACGATCTAACCAAGTTCCAAGATGAACACCCTGGTATGTCGCCATTCAACCCGTTTAACCCATTCGATCTATTTCGCATCCGAACAATTTAACTTTCGGGACGTCGCGAAACCACGCGCAATGCACGTGTCCGAATTTAATGAGCTTAAAAGATCAGATTATTAACAGAGGTATCAATTGCAGGTGGAAAAAAGATCCTGACTCGAGTTGCCGGAAAGGATGCGTCCAAGCAATTTTGGAAATACCACAACGATGGTATCCTCAAGAAATATAAGGCGTCGCTCCAAGTTGGCTCGTTAGATACCAAGCCCAAAGCCGAACCAGCACCAGAGCCCGCCCCAGCCCCGGCCCCAGCAGTCTCCGCGCCAACAAAGGAGATCCAAAAAGCCGTCGTTCCCGCGACTGCGCAAGAAGAAGCTGAAGCGCTTGAACCTTACGGTGATCTCATTCCATTCGCAGATCCCAGTTGGTACCAGGGTGTATGTCATTCTCCAAGTTTCGTTGCTTACTTTTTTTTACTGCATGATTACTGTCATGCTTATCGTCATTTGCCTCGGCTAATCTTTCGAGTTTAGTTCCACTCTCCCTACGTCAACGAAACCCATGCCGCCCTCCGAAACGAAGTCCGGGAATGGGTCGAAAGCGCAATCGAACCTAATGTCACCGAATGGGACGAGAAGAAAGAAGTGCCTCGTGAAATATTCCTTGAGGCTGGTCGCCGTGGTTATCTCGCCGGTCTATTAGGTGTGCACTACCCCGTAGAGTACACAAAGAACACCGTAAAGGCGGTACCGCCGGAGAAGTGGGATCTTTTCCACGAATTGACTATCACCGATGAACTATCACGTGTCGGATCCGGCGGTTTCGTTTGGAATATGATTGGTGGTTTCGGTATTGGCGGTCCTCCATTAGTCAAGTTCGGCAAGAAGTCTCTCAAGGATCGAATCTTACCTGGCATCTTGTCCGGTGAGAAGCGAATCTGCTTGGCGATCACGGAACCCGATGCTGGAAGTGATGTTGCCAACTTAACTTGCGAGGCTAAGCTAAGCGAAGACGGCAAGCATTACATCGTCAACGGTGAAAAGAAGTGGATCACAAACGGTATCTGGTGTGATTACTTCACTACTGCTGTGCGAACCGGTGGTGAGGGTATGAATGGTATCTCCCTACTCCTGATCGAACGTGACTTCGGTGGCGTGAGCACGAGGCGAATGGACTGCCAAGGTGTGTGGTCGTCTGGTACCACATACATCACCTTCGAAGATGTGAAGGTACCGGTTGAGAATCTCCTGGGTAAGGAGAACCAAGGCTTCAAGGGTCAGATACATTCCAAATCTTTCTACCAACGCATGATTCATATAACTAACTATTTTTTTAGTCATCATGACCAACTTCAACCACGAGCGCATTGGTATCATCATCCAGTGCTTGCGATTCTCGCGTGTATGCTACGAGGAATCGGTCAAGTACGCCAACAAGCGACGGACTTTCGGCAAGAAGCTGATCGAACACCCGGTAATTCGGATGAAGCTGTCGCATATGGCGAGGCAGATCGAGGCATCATATAGCTGGCTTGAGAACCTCATTTATCAGTGCCAGAAGATGGGCGAGACTGAGGCTATGCTACGGCTTGGTGGTCCCATTGCTGGTCTCAAGGCGCAGAGTACGCTCACATTCGAGTTCTGCGCCCGCGAGGCCAGTCAAATCTTCGGTGGCTTAAGTTACTCGCGCGGAGGACAGGGCGCCAAGGTCGAGCGCCTGTACCGTGATGTCCGTGCTTATGCTATTCCTGGCGGTAGCGAGGAGATCATGCTCGACTTGAGTATGAGGCAGAGCTTGAGGGTTGCTAAGATCTCTGGTATGAAGCTGTAAGGATAGCAAGAAAGACGATGAGGATAACGGCAAAGACAAGTACTGTGTGTACATAAGGAGGGTGCTGTTCTGATTAGTGTACGTACTTGGGCGCATTGAATTGGATATTCGGTCGGCGCGTTCAGGGGTTTGCATCAAGATTCAAGAAACTTTGGATTATTAGGTACCTTACATATTATTCATTGCCCAGCAACTAAAAAAGGTTGAATAAATAATCTTCTCAAGATTGTCATTTTTGCTATTAGGTACAATATTGTTTATTTGGCTAAACTTGTAGATATGTTGTCGCTCATGATCATAGACACAGTGCACTTAGAGGTATTACGTAATATTGTACACTGTATGAATTACCCCTTACGGCTTATGTAAGTTAAGTTGACAACCGCCTACAATGCGATCACCCGACAGCTGTCTAGTCATTAGCAAGCAACTATATAAGGACCTGAGGTCATAAAGTATATCTAGGAAAATCTAGGTATTTCAGCAATGTAGAATAAAGCCCTTAGTACTCGAATTACTATCTCAAACATTGTTCACAAGTCTAGACAAGGTATTGTCTCGTTCTTTTATACTGTACTACGACGACAGCGAGGTCGATAATATTACATTCACCATTTGATCCACAATTCTAAGGTGTCTCTTTCAGCTGTATCACTTGCCAAACTTACTGCTAATACCTTTTATTCTTTCAAATAATAGGCATCCGAGAACCATGAGCCTCCTCAGTAGCCAGCAAGGTTATTCGATCCTTTAGATAGACTGTTTTGTAAAATACCTAGGTGACCCACTGCCGGTGCCAAATGTTAGTGTTGTGAGTGTATTCAACCATGATTATGTGTTTGGCCTGGAATTGAATCCAAAAAAAACATAGGCTACCTGCATTTAACGTCCCGTGAGTCACTACGGTATTCAGCCTCCTTTTACTTTTATAACAAGTACGTACTTCCCCCTGGGTCAATACCTGTTCGAACTCTGGAGTGATATGTAGATATACAAATGAGAGTAATATACCATGATAGACATGCTAGGAAAGTTTTCCTTACTCAACGATATTGATAATATACCCTACTAAGTTAAATAAAAGTGTACACGCTATTAGTCGCACATTCTAAGACTGGTCCACGATGGGGTCACGACTAGATATATGACAGAGCTCAAGAGAAAAATAGGACGGACAATGAGCACATCAGGAATACTATGGAGATAAGCAGCCTACTCGACGTTTCTCAATTAGGGGTTAGGACCAAATAACGTCAGCTTTATTTCGTTATTGGGGAGAATACCGGAAACCTGCTATATATGAACCCTAGCCAAGAAATTGATGCCATCAAATAAGTATTTTCGTAGGATATTCGGGCATCTTTGTAGTGAGGGAGGATGCTGGCTTCATCTAGTTGTGACGAAGCAGGTTGTAGAATACTTTGTTGACTGAACACACTAGGCATCTGCTTAGTAGCCTATATATACGCAAAAATCATTATTTTAGATTGCTTCCCTTTTAAAAAATTCCACTACCTTAAAAAAGCTTCAAAATACCACGACAACCGCGTTGATTGTGACCTCAGTCATCACCCAAGAAAGGAAGGGGGTCCATATATTTCTCGTTCGGCCTCGAGTACTTTCCTAAGCAACAAGACGTTGTTGCCAGTCGGACACTGCCAACCAATGCCCCATAGCCTTGGGAGGAAACTTGACGAGACTTTTGACGGTACAAGTTTTGCCAGACAATATTAAAATCTTTTCCCTCCTTCCCTTTCTTTCTCACTTCCATCACCCGCTCCTACCTAACAACTTATCCTACACCGTGCACGATTCACCATCTTGTCTCCCACGAACTCGTGAAAATCACTTAAAACTCCTGCACACTAGAAGGTATGCCATCTCTTTCTTCTCTCTCTTTTCTATTTAATAATTTGGTCTCTCGTCCCAACATTACAAGTTCCCTCATACTTTCATACTCGCTTTACCATCTACCCTCGAATCACTTTTGCTTCGACGTCCGATTCCCTCAATTGCACATCTATCAAATCTACCCTCTTCTTCGTCATCTTATTCATCATCACAGACAATAAAACTTGCCAATTCAGACCTAGACACCGTCAATTGCATTTAAATTGCTGTGTTCCTTCTCTCCAATTCTACCCTCCTGTCCTAATACCAAAGTACGTATCCTATGTCTATTCACACTAGACCATACAATCTAGTGCGCGTCGCGTCTCACCCCCTGCCGCACACCGTTACTTTCTTTTTCTATATCATCAATCATGACAGACGACATACGCGAACGAATACTAACATCTATTTCATTTACCAGTATCTGCTTCTACTTGCAGTTCCTCCTTTCAAGGTTATACCCGAACCCTTGAACACCATGTCTCCCCGTGAACAGCAGGATTCATCTTCGCCTTCCAGCGGCGACGGGCTGGATGTCTCAAGCCCATCAACATTGAATGGGACAACCCCCTCCCCTACCTTCGACCCTGGCGTCGTCGACTTCCCGCTCCGTATCACTAGAAACAGAGCTACTTTAGACCCACCCCGTCCGTGGCCAACAGTACTCCCGACCAGATTCGGCCAGATAGAGAACACTGCAGAGAATTATAGGCCATATGCGAATGGTCTTAGTGACGCAGCAGCTTCTCCTGGCAGCGAGAAGCATACATCACCGCGGCAGCCAAGAGTGGACAATGTAGAACGGAGCGTAGATCATCGAAGCCCCTACACCCGGCTCAACGAGGCCTTCCCACGCTCGAGCTTAGGGCTTCAACCAAGACTGGAGATACCCTCCCAGCAGCTTGGTCATCTCGAAGGGGGATTCACCCCCATGGCCCAACACTCGACATTTTATATGAGGGGTATCCTCTCCCCTTCGCTCTGGACTCGGCAGCTACAGATCACTGGCATCTCTGCCAATTACGGAGGAAACATCTTCCTCCAGTCAAACCAGTCTGCCAATATTTCAGAGGAGTTGTCGACCTCCCTCTGGCTGACCAATCTTCCCCCCGACTGTACCCACCAGCTACTGCTAGGTGCCATTCGCGGCTGCGGCAAGATATACGCCGCAGTCATCAACCCTCCGGTGATCTCCAACAACTACTATTCCCCGGGTTCACAGCACTCAACCGCAGCATCTAAGCTGGTATTCTTCGACCGTGCCGGCCTAGACAGACTCATGGCCAAGTCACTGGCGGGCGAGTTCTCCGTGGGAGGGTACGTCCCCCGCCTACGCATGAACCGAATCAAGTCGGCCCCTCGACCGGCAGGACCCCACTGCCGCGTCCTCCACATCGAGGGGCCCAGCACTATCGTCAACGAGCGCTTCCTGGGAGACTTCTTCCAGAGCAAGTTCAAGTACGAGCTTGAGATAGTGCTCACGCTCGGCCAACACGGCGCCCGCACGCGCCAAGAGTGGCGCTTCGGCAGCTACCGCTGCCAGGCCGAGAGCGCCCGCCAGGCGATCAACCGAGAGAAATTGCGGTTGAATATGAGCGAGGCGGATCGTCGCGCGTGGAGCCAGGTCTCCGTGCACTTCGGGGTCGACCCGTGTGCCTAGAGGCTAGTGCGTCTAGCCTCTCCCACCCGGTCGTTGCCCATGGTTCAACGGGTGGGCTGGCCCGGGTGGGGCCAGTGGCTGTCTCCGAGACGGTCCGGGTCGACCCCCACCACCGTGGAGGTGGCCCTAGTTAAGGCGGCCGTCACCTTTCTTTTTACGTTTTTCTTATTCCCGGCAACCAGCAGGGAATGCATGGTGCGAGGGCAGTAATGGGTCTGTTGCCTCCATGGCAACAATCTACGTTGCGGCGGAACCACCGCAACCATAAAATAACGCAATGCTTGCCTTGGGGGTAGTCAGACCCGAGGATTGCCATACTTGCACTTTAGGAGGGCTTTTCTGGCCTACGCATATTTTTCATTTCCTATTAGATTGGTACATTAGATTGGCGCATACTTGGACGATATAATGAGGCGTCAATGGTTGGCATAGGACGTCTGGGATTACTTATCTCAAGTAATTGATATTATTTCCTTCTTCTCCCTTACCAGTGGACTCTTCTCTGGCCTGTTGTGTTTATCGCCCGTGATATGTTGACCATGTAATCGTTCTACAACGTGAAATAACTGCTCATAAGACCGCTGCCATCCAAATCCTTGAACCCCCTGTAGCATCATGGGGTCTGAACTACAACCCCTTCTGACTTCAATTGACCCAAGACCATAAAATTCTCTTGTTTTTCTCAATCGGCTATTCAATTAGGAGATATTCTTTTATTTATCCCCAAACAGACAAGCAGATTGCTCTAATGAGTGTGACTTCTAAGGGGGGGGGCACTATTGTTTGATGATGACTAAATTATTTTAGTGGGAGTTCTGTGTGACAGTGAGTTACTCACTCAAACATCCATCACTCTTTATATATAGGTACTAAGTAGGTAGGTAGGTAGCTACCAATTCAAGCTCAGTTCACTCTCAGATAACAACCTAAGATACCATGGATAGGATGCTTGAGATATTAGGTCCTCACCTACTGAGGACCGAACCTGATAATAAACCAGTAGTGGTAATGATATGTGGTATTGTTGGTGCGTTTCTTCGCAATTCCTCCTTTTTTCTGTTTTGACTGACTAAGAGCTTACATAATATAGGTGCAGGAAAAACCACGCTGTCAAAAGCAATACTTGCCAGATATCCAAGCTATAGAAGCCTGTCGATTGAAGAGGGCTGTGGCAGATGCGGCGGCACTATGCTTCTCAGCATACTCAGGTCGGGTCAGAAGGATTTGGTTATGGATTTATCTTTCCATAGTAAGAAGGATCGTGAAGATACCAAGAAAACGATTAAATACAACGGCGGAAGATGGGTGTTGGTCTATCTCCGTGTAAAGAGCAAGGAATTCGTCTGGGACAGAATCCAGAAAAGGAGACGGGAAGGAATAAATGCGTATTATGAGCATGAAATGACGAGAGAGATGCTGGATAAGTGCTGGGACGGGTTTGAATGGCCGGTAGATGAGGGTGAGATTGTTCTGGAAGTTGAATAATTTGGGGTAAAGAGGAAAAATAGGGAAAGGGGGGAGTTTTATTCATCTAAGCACTTGATATGAACTCACAGAGAAATATTCAAGCACCAGGTGATTAGTAACACATAGAAATTTGGTGATTACTAAGATGTCATGCATAAATGCATATTGTCGTGTCGTCATACGTAAGCACGTCCTAACTCTTAATCGAACCGCGGTCCCCATACAAACAGAAAAGTCAATTCTGTAAAGTTTCATCGCGTTCGCAACTTGGAGAATGCAACGAATTATGCACTCCTCGGCTCTTCGTAAAATTGGAAGATCCCCGCTCTTGACTACCCATCATTGTCGCGCTGTCAGCTCACAAGCACATTCTCAGCCTGAAAACTTAAGTAAAGAGCAGGAATCTGCGAAGGAGAAGGGCCCCGCTACAAAGCAAGCAAAGAAGAAAACTATGGCGGAACTAGACACAGAGCTCCAGCGAAAGATGTCGGGTCTCTCTGGCGATGGTGGAGAGGCCGGAGTGGAATACGAGAACGGACAACCGGTGGCTATGAAACGAAGTGTAAGGGAGGTGAGTATTCCTTGAGCATTATTAGCTTAATTTCAATTTGCTGATTGTAGATCCCATAGAATATGTTTCGCTACATTTGAGGATCATCGCGAGTTCAATTAGAAATCTTTAGAAATAAATGGGAGCTTATAGCTACCTACCTAGGTAACCGTGTAGCCCTAGAGCGTTTAGGGCGTGAATTGCGGTGGCACTAGCCTATGGTACACAGTAGATGCCCTATAAATCCCCTATTTTATAGGGGGCTATGGATGCCGCCTACCCTTCCATGGAAGTCCCCAAAAATCAATCCGCTTAGCACCGCGGGTTCGTACCTACCTATGAAGAAACCCCGCCATCCGGACACCACACTTTGCGCAAGACGACCTCGACCCCCTTGTAAACAGGGAGTCGAATTTATAGAGCCTATAGCGCTAAAGTCCACTAGAATTATCCTGTCTGGGGGACTTTTTTTTACTTAGCCCAGCCCCGGAGAGCCCCAGCTAGGCACATTTTCAACTAAACCCCTCTATCCCACAGCGCACATGTTACCTAGCCCCTACCACCTAATCCTATCAATTCAGCACCTCCGTCCGCCCACTCAACTCCCTAATCAACCTCCCCACATCCTCCACCGCCTTCGCCGCATCCTCACTCCACGGCGCCATCTGCAAAAACCCATGCGTCAAGTCCGGATAATGCATCCAGGCAACCCTATTCCCCGCCTTCCTCAACTTGCCTGCAAACTCGACGCCCACATCGCGGAGCGGATCGTACCCGCACGTGAACACGGCTGCCGGGGGTAAGTCCCCCAGCTGCTCCGGCGCCTGCATCCCGGGCGATACGTACCGGTGCGCTGGCGGGTAGTACGTGTACCCCACGTCCTTGGTATCGGACCCCGACTTGAACGGCGCGCGGGGCAGGTAGTGGTCCGCGAAGCTGAAGATGCCGTTGCATTCGAGGTAATACCCAGAATTATTCTCGCTCGCCGCGGGCGTGTCGAACGGGAGTCTTGCTTCGGGGTACAGCAAGACTTGTCCCTGTAAAGGCTGTTTCCCCTCATCTTTCAGACGTAAGGAGAGTCCCGCTGTCATGTTCCCGCCTGCAGAATCGCCTCCGCCGAGGACGCGGGAGGGGTCGATGCCTAGACGTGTGCCGGAGGGTGAGCGTGTCCATGAAAGCACATCTTCGTACTCGTCGAGTTGGGTTGGGAAGGGCCATTCGGGGGCTAGACGGTATTCGACGCCGATGGTGATGATGTCTGCGGCTTCGGCGAGCAGGCGCAGGCCGTTTTCGAATTCGTCTACGCTGCCGACGGTGTAGCCTCCGCCGTGGAAGTAGATCAATGCGGGAAGCTTCTTGTTGCTATTACTAGCGTTGTTCTCGTAGCTGCGTGGGTAGAATAGGCGTATAGGGATACTCCCGTGGCGTCCGCGCACGCCGTCGAAGTGGACACGACCGATGGGTGCCTGTGCTTGCTTTGGCAGGTTGTGGAAGCCGAAGATCTCGAGGTGGTGTCGTCGCTCTGTGTGGAAGTCTTCCTTCCCTCCGAGATGTAGGTTTGGGTGGTCGTCTAGGAAGGTTTTGACAGATGGAGCGAGGCTTGATCTGGTCCCAGTAGTTGGGATTGCTTGTTGGTTAAACATTTCGTTTTCCTACTGCAATTGAGTACTGCTGACGCCTCGAATCGTTCTTCGGGTATCAGTGACTCCTAACATTTACCTAGGATGGGTTATAAGTATATCAAATTCGGCGTAGTTATTCTTTACGACAATCATTAGCGGTCATCGGCGATGAAGGCGAACCTAGTGTAAGTTATCAACGTACGGATGATGTCATATAACCCCGTATTCGAACTACAAACACTAAATCGCCAATTATCATACCGAATCTCCCTACTTCGAGAAATCTTCTAATTTTTAAAGTTAAATACGAATATTACACTGAAATAGAGTGCTGTTGTACCTGATATGATGCGCTTGTTAGCATCATGTGGCTAAGGGCGACTGACCTAGCCCCCTTTTCCATGGTGCAGGCTTAGTATATAGTTTGCAGTCTTTAATCATGCAGAACGGATCAAGTACGAGAAACTCGACAATTGGAAAGTACAGCACATCAATTGAGATCGTAGTCTAAGCCTACTATAATACCAGCAATATAGAATATTCTTTATAAGCCAGATCTAGAAGCCCTAGTATTCCATACCTGCTTGGTATGGCTTCTTATCCGCTCGTCGCCATGAACTCCGATTTTTCATGCAAAGCCAGAAACGCCAGTTATCAAGTAAACCCATTTCAAATAGCAACACACATTAGCAGTCCAAACCCACCGGTAGACACATCCATGGATCATTTGCCATGCTTCAAGAGCGAGTAGTCATTAAGCCGTTCCACGGGGCTTCGCCTTAGCTTTAGCCTTCTCTTTCTTATCTTCCTTCAGCTTCTTTCGCTTAGCATCATTCTGCTCTTCCATCTTGCGCTTATGAGCGGCCTTCTCCTCGTCCGTCTTCGGAATAACCTTGAAGAAGCCTTCCAATCGGGCTTGTTGGGAGCTCTTGGTGGCCTTCTCCAGCCTTGCGCCACCAGCACGGACTCTGTCCTCGTTAAATCCCTTGTCGACCGCCAGGAACTTGACTAGACCCTCAATATCCGGTTTCTCCCACTTGAAATCACAGAGCGGGTCATCTGCTGGGCGAACGTCGGGCTCGAAGAATAAGGCTCGGGCATCCTCAAAAGGCCAATCCTCGGGTAGTGTGTATTTGGAGTCTCCCTTGATGTATTCGACTACCTTTTCAAGTGTGCCATATTGTCGGATCAACTTCAGAGCAGTGGTGGGACCGATTTTAGGGATGGGGTCGAGGTAATCACAACCGAGTAAGATACAGAGGTCAACAAACTATTTCAATTAGTTCCTACCCAGTGTGTATTTACGAGAAGGAATTGACTAACCTGTTTGCGATCCATACCCAATCCCTCGAGGACCTTATCCACGTGAATCTCTTGGATTGGCTCCTTTCTCTGCTCGCTGAAGGTCAAGTGGCGTAACAAGACTGGAGCATCAAAGCAGAGGGTATCCATATCCTCACTCGCCGCCGCGAAGACTTTTCCAGCTCTGGCAAGGGCAGCACATTGTGCTTCGGCTTCGGTCGGAGCAATGATGTAGGGTATGCCCATTAACTTCAACAATTGCTGGCATTCGGCATTGTGCTCTTTCGTAACTCGGACTGTTCGGCGAGAGAACTTCTCAACATCTTCAGCTGTTCCTGTTTCCTTGGCCTCTTCAAGTCCTTCCTTGGCCTCTGCCTTTCGCTGGAAACGACGAGCTAATTCACCGGACTTCAGTTTAGGTGGTGCACCGTCGAACACGTAGAGGGGCTTGATGCCATTGTCGACTATTCGTAAGGTGCGGTAGAACATGCCCATGAGATGAGAAGTCGTGTCACCGGACTCGTTCGTCAATTGTTGGCCATCGGAGCGGACTGCGATTAAGAAACTGTAGATGCTCATGGAGCTGTTCGTGAATTAGTTTTGGTCTGTTTAGTTAATCGGGTATAGCACTGTACATACGCATCCTAATACCATAATGTTAGTATACCAATCAAATACATTTACTAGAAAGATATAATCAAATACTCACAATGGCGACCTTGCGACCGAACTGGTTCTTGATCTCACCCTCTTTGATGGCGGCAGGAGCCTCATCTTTGATGATCGGGAAAAGGCCCTTGATACCCATGATTGCTTCTTCCTGAGTCGTCTGATGTAGATTGACGTGAGATCTTGGTATTAACAGAATGGAATTTAGGGAAACTTCGTCAATCGCCGTAGAAGATGAGAAAGAATAAGTTTAAGTGGAGTGATGTCACGATAGATGCGAAACTGACGCGCCCTAAATCTAATTAACATGCAGACGCGCCTTCCCATCGCGAAAAGTGGGGTAAATCGACCCCGTAATTACCCAATACAGTTAGACAATTTTGGGGCTTGGCTGCCTAGTGGCCTAAGCGTCATGGGGTAATAATTTCTCCATTGAGGTGCAACTACCAGATTTTTCCCAAGAGTTCACACGGCATTCATCAAACCAAATCAAATGAAATAAGACTTAAGTCATTGGAAACCTCCATTTTTACCTCTAGGGCTGTTTAAAGTTCTAATATAATGTGGAACGCCGAACGGTATGGCAGAACCGTTCCGCTACCCGGATCTCCATCGATGGAACCGGGCGGTGTTCTGCCACTCTCGAATTGGCGCTGGTTAGGTGTCTCACTCAGTCACGAAAACGCCGCTGAGCCAGTGGATAAGTCCAACAGTCTTATGTTGACAACTTGGATCGTTGACCAACTCCGAAAGAGCGATAAACAAGACGTTAGAGACTTTATAGAAGGCGAGAAGGTTCGAAAATCAAACCTCCATCTAGTATTTACATCTATTAACTAATATGTGTAGGATATCAAACGTCTAATAGAACTCAAAGAGGTTAGAGAAAACGGAGGTAAGGTCTGGCCCAACGTGGAGCTGACCCGACAGCAAAGGATGTCTGCCTTTGCTGCCTTTCTCACCCTTGACAAAGTCAATGCAGAGCCGTGTCAACAATGCATGAATAGGAGATCGAAAGGTCCATGTAAGGAGTGCATCTCCGGGGGCCCAGAAGTCTTCAATAGCGCTTGCTATAATTGCCAGTTCTCAAGCACAGCTACCAATTGTTCATTTTACACAGGTAAGAATTCTTTAGATCCAACCACGCTTCATCACCCCTTAATATGTAAGTTATAGGCAAAAAGAGAGGTCCAAACAAGGGAAAGAAGCGGGCCCGATCAGCACTATCTGATGACGAAACAATCATTACATTTGACCGTGTTCTTGACACTCTTGTAGATTTTACTACTAGAGATCTGGAGCGAGTCGCGAATTGGATTAAGGGAGAGCTTGAGTTCCGCGAATCAAGTTATACCACTGGCAGAAGAAGAAGATTATCGAGTTCATCTTGAAGTCAAATTCATCAATAACATGCAATAACAAATAAGTGTAGCATAGCAGTAGAAGCCCCATAGCAGTATTAATAATCTCCTCGTTTCACAAGCATTTAGTCATCGACGTCCAAGGTTCACGTCAATAAACGTCGTCGCTAGTTATAATAGATATCTATATTAGTCATATATCTCCAAGATATCCCAAGTGCTTACCTAGTACTAATATCTTAGATGGTATACTTAAATCTCGGACTCTCGTCTCCAAGCTCGGCAAGTTCATCTTCCGATAAGCCCTCATGAATAGGTTTCAGGGGCTCCTCATCTCGTTTTCTATTTTCTCGAGCAAACCAAAACCACAAGATAACATACAAGCAAGTGGACATCCCAACAAGAGATAGAGAAACGGCATTCCCTGTAATATAACGCGGTCCAGCCGTACTAGGACTAAAGGGGGGTTAGTCAGCTGTTCAGTTGAAAATTGTACATCGATTGCTTCAAACTCACTAGATGAATGATGACATGATGCCTGCAGTGTTTCCAGCGGTGAGTTGCATGCCGTTTCCTGTCGTTCGTTTACCGTACCGTGGTGTGTTATTTGGTAGCTAGAGTTTGTTAGTCGACATCATCAAATAGCGGAGGTATTTCAGACTAACCCAAGCCAATGGCAAGCCAACAATAACGTAGAGCCCTGTAGCAACGAGGAAACAACTTCAAGCCGTTAGTCATACTCGCGTAATGAATCTCACGATCAACTTACCCGAAGTAGTGCACGCCTGCCGATGAATCCGAAAGTAATACACCATATCCAACAACGCTAACAGCGCCAAAGATAACACAAAAAATACCACGCATCTGCATACGATCCGACAAGAAAGCAATTCCCATATACGTCACAGCACCGACGAAGTAACACGGGATTGTAAGAAGTTGAATCTCCGCCGTTGACCACTCCCCAAGACCTCGGATAATGGTTGGCAAAAATGTCGAATATCCTAGAAATTTTCAAGTCAACAATCACGTTCCCATAGTTTTAGGTGTGCAGTCCGAAACTTACCATACAACATGGTATCAACACCGAATTGGCCGAGACAGAACATCCAGATCTTCCAATCCTTGAACGCGGCCATCATGTCATTCTTACTAAACTTCAGTGCACTTTCCGTACATCCGTAATGGCGCTGATGTCTCGCTGCGGCAAATTTCTTCTCTTCGGGGGTTAAGAAATAAGCATGTTCGATATCGTTGGGTAGGAGGAAGAAGGCAGCAACTCCTATCACGATACTAGGAAGACCTTCGATAATGAAAATCCATCTCCAGCCACTGTAACCGGCAACCCCTGCCATCTGGCCAATGCCATAAGCCAGTAGTCCGCCCAAAGCGCCAGAAATAGCGGCACTGACGAAGAGATAGCCGACTCGCAAAGCCAGCTCCTGCTTCGTGTAGAAGAAGGTCAGGTACACATTAAGCCCCGGGAAGAGGCCAGCTTCGACGACTCCCAGGATTAGTCGTATAGCAATGAGTGCGCCATAACTGTGGACGAAACCAGTGCACATAGCTATGATACCCCAGCCAAATGCGACGAAGGAGATGTACCGAGAAGGAGTCAGAGGTTTAAGCACCAAGTTTGAAGGGACCTCAAACAACAAGTCTATGGAATCGAGGTTAGTGTCTTTCGGATGGCAACTTTTCCATAAAACAGCGCCGGATATCGCTGCCATCATTTAGAGGATGGTAACTAACATGTAACGAAGAAGATGGAGACAGCTACTTGGAACTGATTCCCCTCTAACCCAAGATCTTTCTCCATACTATAGAGACGCGCATTTCCAATGTTCACGCTGGAGAATGAGTTAGTGAGACTTTCAGTGATTGAACAAGGAATTGAGTGTTTACCGATCCAAGAAACTAAAAGTGTCTATTATTTGAAGTTAGTTAATCCGTTCATCACATTAATTAATGAGACTCAAAAGCCGTAGCGGTTGTCAAGTGCGTAATAAAAGCATCGGGTGACTAACAAAGCAGCATCACAAGAGGGATGATATGTAAGTCAAGTTTACGCAGGAGTTTCTTCTCATCCACCCCGAACGTCGGGTCCACAGCGACCTCCGCGTCGGCATCCTGCACTTGTATCTTCGTCTCGGACATATTCGGCGTGTCGGTTGCCATTATATGACAGAAATGAGGAACGCGAACTCCTAATTAAAGATGAGGCAAGTCCGTGTAGGACGGAAGGTAACCGGAAAACCCCAGATTTAATATTCGGAACAGGAACTGAGACAGATATAATTATCGGATGAGTATGATGGACCCGTGGCGACCTGAATCAGAAAATACTTCCGGCTCCACCGAGATCCAGATTCGTTACCCGCGCTACTACCTTTTGATAGCTAGACCGACCTTACGTCAGTCTAATCCACCACATTGAGTCACTGGTGATAAGAGTTTTCTCCGTGACATACGATGGCTAATTTAGATCTTCTTCGCTGAACGGTCTCGGATGTAGGTACTTCGTGGCGTTTTGGCGACGTAGTGCAACGGAAGAGAAAAGAAATACATTCAAAAGTCGACGTCAACAATTGAGACCTTCAAGGCTCTTGACTCTCAATAGTTTGCGCCACCACCATCACATTCCCGATAACCATATCCTAATCCCGGTAATTGATCTGCATCATAACTATAGCTGGAATGCTCTTCTAGGGAATTCCGCAGCTGATTATCCATGATGAAGAATTATTAAGCAGGAAGATAGCTCAATGGCGCTGACTGAGTATGCCGGCTGGACGGGTTGAGCCGATGGGATTGGTGAGCTAGAGGGGAAAATGCACTTAATCTTGGCCAAACGATCTAGAGCCAGGGGTCGAGCCCCCCCTAAGACAGATAAGATACAGCGGAAAATATCAAAAGTGGGGTTTACTGATCTTCAAAGCTTGATTGACGAGGGCGATTGAGATAGGTTTTGAACCGGTTGAAGTTAAAATAGGCACCTAAGGATATTTAAGTTGAGTATACTAGATATTCTGTGAAACATCGAAATGATTGATGCGACTTCGAAATCTACTTGCTTTGAATATGATTTGGGGCATTACAACTCGGTTTTCTCTCTGGGGAAAGAGACATGGAAACACGGATGGTCTTGTCCTACCCAGAGTGGAGCTGGATTAGATAATAAAACGTCATTAAAGGTTACGCGTAGTTCTCAAACCCGCTCAAGATTTTCTCAAAACTATGATTAAGTAATCATTCCCTTTTACATACGGGCGGGCGGACGGCGAAGCCATGTACGTTCCCATTTCCCCGTCTTCATTCATATTGACCCTTAAAATCTTGATCCTTCCTTACCTAGTTCTGACTAGATCTTTCATATCGCGCATGAGATCCGAAATCGTGCGGAACTCGCGAAGCGGCCCGGATGGATCCATCAGATTATCCGGGTCGTGAATCGAAAGTGCATGCCGATTCGGAATTGTGATCCCGCCATCATCTAACTCGACAACCCGCGGCCGAACCGACGCCTCGCCACCCTGCGCAATCCCTCGATCCTGCTCTATCTGGTTGATGCTCTTGACTACCTCGAAGTCGCCAGCTATGCCGCTATCCTCCTCGTACATATCAAAGAACGGAAGCCCTGCTTCAGCATAAATGGATGCGTCGATGGGAGAGGGTGGCGGGTTTCGGCCCGTAACCCTATAGAAGGCGGCACTGTTGAGGATCTGGACCGGGATTGTGATCGTTTGGTCCTTGAGCCATGTGTTCGGGCGGGTAGTATCTTTTTCGATTTTTTGTTTGATTTTTCCACCTGCCGCAATCGCCATAGGCACAGGCATACCACCTCCGCGCAGATTTAGCACTAAAACCACAATGCTCCCCTATAAGGGTTAGTACCAATCTCGAGTCTCAATATCCCAATCTAGGGTCTCTTCGGGGGGTTAATGTTTACTAGGAGAGTGTCAGGAGAGCATGGAATTTACCTTGGATATTTCATAATCCGCCAATGTTCTCTCTGCGAAAGATTTAGTCAAGTCAAGTCTTTCATCATAGTGAAGAGTTTACTAACTATCCTCAAGCTGCCGCCCAGGAGCAATAAGCTGCTGCTGGTCGGGCGGAATCCCTTCTCGATCTTGTATTGCGTTTTTAATACTTTCAATGGTATCCGACAACGAACAGCCAATCTCGAGGCTCTTGCCAGTTATTGTTTTGACCACAATGAAAAAATCACCTGACGGTGTAGGTTTTGATTTCCTCAAAGGAATCGCAGGGGTGATCTCAAACTGAAGGCCGCTGACAACTTCTTTTCCAGTGAGCTGGGCCTCCACACTATAGCCTTGACTCGTAGGCATAGCAACAAATTGCCTCACGACGTCGGGCGACACAGCTATACCGTCGAGCCAGCGTTGCGGAGGCACAACAATATAGTCCTGGATCCATTTCCCCCTTTTAATACGTTCAAATCGTCGGGACTTAATCTGGGCATCTTCCGCGTGATGTTCGCCTGAGATGACGTTGACGCCTCCAGCGTAGATCTTAATCGTGAACGGTGACTTCGCCTCGAAGTTGATCCACATGGCTTCTTTTTGGTACATCGGCATGAATACGCCACCCTTCGCTGTCATTTCCGGAGGGAGCCGGTGAGCATAGTCACGAACTTTGAAAAGCGGAAATTGACCTAGATCAGGAGGGAGTTTGGATTCGCCGGCGTTATCAGGGACGCGGATGGTTCGTCGGAATGAAATATCAAGATCTTGCTCGTGGTAGGTGCCTGGTACGTCGGGCACAAAACGCACATTGATCCCATCGTCCTTGACTCCGCATTGGTATTGGCCATCAAATTCCAGAATCGTCATGTTGATGCTTCGGGTCAACGCAACTTACATGAACTAAGTGAATTGAAATTAAACGAAGAAAACTACTGTGATGTGAAGATTGCTGGGAGAGCGGATGATGTAAAGCTAACAAGGGTGTTGTGTGAATGAATGTTAAAAATGACATGTCAGGTTACCCGCCCGATGCGACCCCACCATGTAGCTTTCAGCTCAGTGACGAACCAACAGGGCAATAATTGGTGAAATTCTAAGCCACAAACTGTTAGCCAAAGCACCTAAACTAATGGGCCGATCGAAGGCACGAGAAAAAAATGAACAATATCCAAGAAGACTCGAGCAAAAATATGATCTTATTAGGGTCCGAAGTACCCGGGGCATGCTGCTTTCTGACGCCAAAACAATGATCTAATATGCTCTACTCTATTCCAAAGATGCAGCGCAGATCTAGGTGTCTAATGTGCAATAAAACCACCATTCCTCATTTTTCCCATTTATCGGCAAGTGTATCCTCCGTCAATCACTATGTCGGCGCCGGTAGTATACGAGCTAGCGTCGCTGATGAAGTACACGTAGGCGGCCTTCAACTCTGTAGCCTCGCCCGGTCGGCCCATGGGGACCATGGAATACCACAATTGTTGGGTCTTCGGCTCGATGAAATCGGACAGACCGGTGGAGATGTATCCGGGGGAGATAGAGTTGACGCGGGCGAAATCGCGCCACTCGTTGGCGAGGGACTTGGCCATGTGAACGCAGCCGGCCTTCGCGACGTTGTAGGATGTTTGCTCCTGGGGGAAGTTCGCCACGTGACCGGACATCGAGGAGGTGATGACGAAAGAGCCGTGGCCCTGCTTCTTGAAGTGGGGACCGATGGCCTTGGCGCAGTAGGCGGTACCGTTCAGGTCGACCCCGACGACCCTGTCCCAGGCGTCTTTGGTCGCGTCGATGACGCCCGCGTCTGCTGTTATGCCGGCGTTGGCGATGAAGCCGTCGATGTGGCCGAAGTCCTTCAGCACGTCGCTGACGAGCTTCTCGCAGTTGGCGAACTCGCTTGTGTCGCAGCTGTAGGCCTTGGCTTTTACGCCGAACTCCTTGATTAACCCGGCGACATTCTGCTCGGCTCCCTCTTTGCGCGTCTTGTACGTGATGGCTACGTCGGCGCCTAATTCAGCGCAACCCCGGGCAGCCTCGATACCGATTCCTCGGGGATTGGAGGCGCCAGTGACGACGACGACCTTGCCTTTCAGGCTGAAGAGGTCGAGCAGTTTGCTTGCTGTTGGTGTTTGTAGAGGCATGATTGTGGTTTTATGGTTCAACCGACTGGGGTCTATTGGGTATCTAACAAAATATCACGAGTATTGGGAAACTAGGGAGACTTTGTACACAACGAGAGAGGGGTAGGAAACACTAAACTCGTAAAGACAGACTGCATAGTTCTCCCCCGGAGTACCCTAAGCCTTTATATACCTTAAGTATTCAAGGTAGGAAGGTTTCTTAGGTAGTTTAGATATGGGGATATTGTGGGTATAAGTGGATATTGTTGAGGATACTTTGGAAACTTTGGCGTGTCCGAGCTGCGGGTGATGTCACTGACGCGCTGGGGGTGACTATGCGAACCACTTACATTCAGCTGTCAGCGGTATTCCGCCTCTAGATACACTAAGCTATGCACGAGAGTCTCACCATGCAAGCCAGCAGGTGATATCCCGACCCTATTCCGGGATCTATTAGAAGAGCGGTCGGGGGAACCTGGATGGGTTTGCCGGCTCATACCTATCCCCCTGAACTAGGTAGATGTTCAAATTTAGGAACATCGATTTGTCGTGTACATAGTGTCGAAGTTGGATTTGTCTCTCTGGATTTTTGAGATTTTCAGAAGAGATTTCTGTTGCGATTGGACTTGTCTATGCTTAGAAGAACGAGAAGCTTCGAAAGTAAAAGCTGAAAAAGGCACGTTCAGACTCAAATGGTGGGGGGTTAGTGGGTAGTAGCTGGAGGTTTAGTGGGCTGCTAATGCATCTGACGCCAACGTGGAGAATTCCGATCTAAAGTCGAGCAAGGGAGAGGAGCAGAGGGGTTAATTAGGTAATTATTCCAAGTCCCCGGATTGATATGACCCCACGTTGATATCGTAAAAGGTTTACCGATCCAGGAACGTCCATATGTCAATTGAACGTTCCTTTCAATCCTCGTTAATCACGAGCCGAAATTATTTATAAACCTCTACTATTAAGGTGCTTGTTAGAGGTAGGTACAGTTGGTGGGCACTTGACAAGGTTCGACTTTATTATCTCCTACCCCTCTTGTCCTCACATCTTATCGATAAGATTCATACGTCATATCGCATGTACTAGGTATATCAATTATAGTGCGTACTTAGGTACCTAAGTACCTATACATTTACAAACATATTTTTATTTATATAATGTTATGAGACTTCCTGCTTTTTTTCTTCACGTCAAACACCAATGTCGCTCCCCATCGTAGAACCATGTAATGGCGCAGAGGTTCTTTGACTGCTCGGTGTCTGGGTGCGGAAGACCGAGTGCACGCGCAGTTGGAGCCGGGTGCGATATGTGCAGCAGCTACTTCTGCGGAGTCCATATGTCTCCGGATTTCCACAAGTGCAGCATCGGAGTAAGGACGGAAGCGTCACCCAGACATATACCACTTTTGTACAATGTTTTCTAACTGTGGTATCATATGGAGGATCTAGATGATGCGGCCTACAACGCGCTCATGGCTGCCGAAATTGGCCGCCTCCGTGCTCAGATTAACGAGAAGGCAGTCTGCAAACTCGCTTCCAGCCTAAACAATGGCAAACCCTGCACTATCGAATATCCTTCAAAGGTTGTTGGGATAGACGCTCTTGCAGGATGTGCCAACATCCACGCCCGTATTCGCTTCGGTGACGGAACCCCGTCGTGGCTTATGCGAGTGCCGCGGGTTTCGGGCTTCGCCGTCGGGCTACCTGTTTCTCTCGCAGAATACCTGATCCGCAGTGAGTATGCAACCCTGAAGTTCTTGGAGAATACGGCAGTACCGGCCCCGCGAGCCTTCTCATTCGGCATCCCGTCTCAAGGTACCGACCATGGTGTCGGGGTCTGTTTTCTTTTCATGGAGGAGTTGTCAGGCAAGCCGTGGGATGGTGAAGGAGATACTGCCAAGATCTGGAAGGGTCTCGCAGAGATCTTTGCGGAGTTGGAGAAGCATCCATTTACTAAAGCCGGGTCTCTATATGTTGAATCTCCTGATGACGTACCATCGGTCTCTGCTACGGCCAGTGATAGATTCGTCTGTCTTTACCCCTACGGACCATTTGAGACTTCGGTGGCATACTATACGGCCTGGGCAGAGCAGTACCTGGCGCTGATTGCGGACGGTCAATTTTATCCCCAGTTTCCTATCGAAGCCTACTTGGTATATCGATTTCTCCAAGACAACGCGACCCAGTTATTCTCGGAATCAGACGAGTTTTTCCTGAAACATGTCGACGATAAAGGTGACCACATAATGGTTGACGAAGATCTTAACATTACCGGCATCATCGACTGGCAGATGGCGCGTATCGTTCCGCGACGGGAGGCATTTGCGCTATCCCTCGTATCCGCCGACATGAGAGCTCTTTACGATGGTAATGTCTCGCTTAGTACAGAAGACGTTGCATTGAGCAATGCCTTGCGCGAGAAGGGGTCGGGGCTGGCAAGTCACATGGGGGATGAGAAGGTGAGAAGATTCTTCTGGGGCTTGGGGCTCGAGTCGGAGTGGGATTATGCGTTACCATTGGCAAATGCTATCCTTCAGGTCTTCGGGGTCGAACAGGGTTGGGATGAATGGAGAGAGTTAGCATTGAAGCAGTATGAGGGCGATGAACGCTTAAAGGCCCTTGTAGAAAGGTCTTCCCGGGAATAAAACATTAATGTTAAATTATCCAAATAAAATACTTTAACAGATAACCTTAAGTACCTAGGTACCTAGTACCTAAAGAAACTATTGTGGCTACCCGGTTACAGACCACCAATCCCATTGAACTCCTTAGTCCCTAATTACCTAGTACCTACTATGTAGATCTCGCAACATGAATCACCCCTTGTGTGACCACAATCCATGCAGCTATAGTCATATATATAGGAATTGTTGTGTCCTCTACAACAAGTGCACTTCATATCGGTCAGCTTTTAGCACGGGTTAGAAATTAGAACGTCTCATAACTTACACAGTTCCACCTCCAGAATGTTTTTGATCCACCACCACCACCTCCTCCTCCTCCATAGCCCCCGCTATAGCCTCTGAGGTGACTGCTGGCCACTTTGGGGGTATCGATGGTAGGTGTTCTTATCTCAGGATTTAGGGCGGGGTGGTCGTCTTCTTCAGTTTCCTTGTCCGCTTCTGTCTTTAATCTGTTTTTAATGGGACCACTAGATTCTTTTGCGGTATTGTCAGTAGCTATTTCTTTATTGGATTCCAAGGGAGAGTCGCTGTTCTCTTCGCTCCCACTAATTACGTCGCCGGGATTCTGAGGTGCTGATACAACAAATATCGCAAGCTGTTCTTGGTGGGTGGCGACATGTCTTTTAAATCGTGACCTTGAGACAGCTATTTGACCGTCAGTCTGGGCAGAATATTGATCTTTCTCCTTATCTCTGGATCTTAGTTTCACCGACCATTCATTACAGAATGGACATTCCCGAGCGTCGAACTGGGTTGGCACTACCTGTCCTGCTTCAGCCAAAATCGAGATCTGTCCCGCTGTCATCTTGCTATGGGTAGATTCAATGTGAGATATTATAGCTGCTTTGGTGTTGCTATCCTTTGAACATATAGGGCATACATATTTTGATCGGTGGATCTTCAATTCATGTTCAAACCATGCATTACGGGTGACGAATAACTTTTCTTCGCATTCTGGTCCTCCCACCGTGCAGATGTACGCTTTAAGATCACAAAAGGCATGGTATCTATAACTTGTCAGCTCTAAACGTTAACTATCAATGGATTTGTGTAATATACTTCCAGGCTTTCTCTCTCCGAAAGGACTGGAGAGTAAAGCATATAGGGCATTCGAATAGATTGGATTCGGGTGATAATTCTCTCAGAGCTGGCAATCTACAGCTCTCAGTAGACTCAAATATAGTCGACGCGGTAGTTAGTGATATGTTGTCTTCATCTTCTACCGTATTCCACTCCAGTTGATTGAGTTGAGTTGATCCAATCGGAGGCAGAGTCGTGGCTTTGCTAGACTGCTTTTCACTCCTCTCTTCCTCAAATTCCAGTCGAGACTTATGGTCGCGACAATATTTTATAAACTGTCTTCTTTTCGCATTTGCGTTTCCTATTCTTTCCGCAAGGGTCTGCGCGTTTGGCTCGCATAATTTAGGGTATTTATGTCGGGCATGGTCGACGTCAAACAACGCCGGGAACACACAATCCGTGCTTTTAAGAGCTTGCTGGAATCGATCCCGTGGACTGGCCTTTCGGATCAACATGCCGATTCTGAAAAGGGATCGAAGACACTGTGATATAACTTCGACAATTGCATTTGCCTCATCTGGATATGTTGGATCAAGGGAAGAGGGAGCGTCAAGTTCATAATCGAAATATATGTTGAGATCTGTAATATCAGGGCTTTGGAGCTTTCGATTAGGTTGGCTTCCCTCGAAAATCTCTGTCACTACAGACTCATTAATAGTAGTTAGAGAAGGGAGGTGATTATATATGACTTACGGTCGTCAACAGCTTCTTGTAGATCGTCGAGAAATTCGCATATCTGTTCCCAGATCTCCGGGACTGCAGACAAACGTTGGTCTAGAGAAAGCATGTTCGTCGAATCCTGAAGCGCTCCCATATTTCCCGCCCAGAGCAGGAACCTATCTAAAGCATCTTCAAGAATACTAGGTTGTATCGGAAGTTGATTAGTTTCGTTTCTTTCCAATTTTCCTTTCAGGTCAGAGAGACTCCTTTTCACATCGCGACTCCGAATAGAGATGTTTTTGTCACAGCCAGAGTCAGACATTTTTGACTGTATTACAGTAGAATTGATTTCCGATCTAAGAGAGGGGCTAGACGAATGATGGGATATCCAGAATACATATATTTTCACGTCTGTAAGGCTGGGAATTCGTGATTGGATATTATATCTGCAACATGACGTGTTATGAGACGTAAACCCCTCACTTACTCTCAGCTTAAGGTACGTGTAGCTTCTTATCCTTCTAATTCACAATACTGTTAGTTGTATCTAATTTCCCAGTCATCATAGATGCTGCTTATATGGCACTCCCTATCGTAAATTATTTATATTCCAATGTCAGGCTTTGAAATCGCTGGGGTTGTTTTGGGCGCTTTCCCAATAGCCCTCGAGGCTCTCAAGGCATACCGGGAGGTCTCTAGAGCTTTTTACCTATTCCATGAGATTAGGCCTGAGTACACCAAATGCGAACAAAATCTCAAGTTTTACCATGTAGCCTTCAAGAGTCATCTTAGGCGAATTTTACGACCTCTGATTGAGGATGAAAGTAAGATGAACGACTTGCTGTCAAATCCCGAAGGCAGTTTTTGGGGTGAACGGGATATTATGGTTTCCCTGAAACAGCGACTAGGCGAAGAAGTGTACCAACTTCTCGTAGATTGCATTGAAGGAATCAAAGACGTCATGGAGAAGCTCAATCACGAGCTTGTACCAAACTCTGCGTTGAAACCGTACCTCAAAAAGCCGGTAAGTCGTCACCATCAATCCAGGGGCTGGCTAAATGTCATTAATCATGACTACTATCAGAAGTCACCAAAGTTCGAGGCCCGTTTAAAAGACAGTGTACGACCTCAACTATACAAACTTAGGTTCAGCGTCGGTGAAGCCACTAGAAATCGGCATTTCGAAGAGCTTAAACGTTATGACTTTCAACTTACACGACTGCTAAGTATGATAGATGATGAGACGCAATTCTTGCAGGCAAGGGCGCCGGCTATCAACTCATTGCCTTGCAGTTCCGCTTTATGTAGCATTTGGGTCCATGCCAATGCTTTATTCAGAGCTATTACGTCGGCGTGGATTTGCTCCTGTCCGGATCAGCACCTAGCGGAGTTATTACTACAGCATAGAACTACCAATAAGAACGACTTCAACATGTTATTTGCTAAACAGTCTGTATCGAGTTGGCATATACAGAGGGCTTTGATAACAGCGGGTGACGACCCTCATTTTCAGAAACAATCAATCGGTGGCACGGTAGACATAAATACTACTGTCCATCAACCGAATCATCGAAAAAGCATCCCGATAAGATCAGCACTAAAAGGGGGCAACGACATCAACAATAAACTAGCACCAATTCAGCCAAAGTGGGTTAAGCCGTCTACGTCCATATTATTTCATCTAACTCGACTCCAGGTCCAAGATAACTTGCACGTCCGTTTCAATCAATTCCCAGCCTGGCCAAGGAATGCCTATTTCTAGTCTCTGCAAGTCATTGAATCCAGATACAAGTGGATGCTACGGTTATCTCACAGAAGAAGACTATAGATATTATATTTGCAGGTTATCACATCAGCAGGTTGAAAGGTTCAATAGTGTTACGTTAGACCAAATACTTCGAAAAGAAGTATTGCCACCGCCTAGCCGTCGACAACGATACGCCCTCTCACTTACGCTTGCGTCGTCATTCCTTCAACTACTCGACACTCCCTGGCTACCATATCCATTGAAAAAATCCGACATCGCCTTCATCAATGACGAGAAAGATTCCAATGTGTTTCTTTTGGACCACCCATACTTGAAGCGCGAGTTCACCGTCTCGTCTACACCAAATAGAGGTAGCCAAAAGCAACAACCCTCAGGAACTAGTGACACCACCAACCACAACGAGAATACAGAGAGGTGTGAATCTCTAGAGCTGATTGGTATTGTCTTGTTGGAACTATGCTTCGGTCAGTTGCTCGAGGAACATCCTCTTCGCAAGCAATGGCCTGCCGGCGACGACGAGTTGGAAAGGTACAAATTTGATGTCTTTGCAGCTCGGCAATGGAACAATGAAGTTAACGAGGAAGCGGGCCCTGATTTTGACGAAGCTATAAAATGGTGTTTCGAGGGGTATCGTGATGCACCGCAAGAGAATTGGCGGCAAGAAATGTTGCAACACGTCGTCCGGCCCCTCGAGAATTGTCATATGTATCTCTGCAGATGAAAACGGTATATATTGTGTGGTTTTTCTATTACTAGTATTCATGGACAATTGCTTCCCTGTTTTTTTGTCTTCAGCTTAACATAACCTGACCCAACTCATTTGTCTACTCTTAACTCCTCAAATCTCCCCAAGATCTATTAGGAATGGGTGATGGACTACTCGAACTACCAACAATTAGCAAGGTCCAATTATGACCCTATACGAATCGCATACATCCAGTTCCAAGGGTGGACTCTTGTGCACCTATGTGGTATAATAGTTCAAGATATATGTCGATTTCTCGCAAAAGGCGCTCGGTTCTCATGCGTCGAATGCGACGCCTATGACTATTCCGTTGCCACTCCCTCCGCGAGAGCTCCCGCGTAGACATCAGTCTAATCACGGAGGTATTTGAATAGTTCTCGACCCCGATGGTTTTCTATGCTAGCACCTCGCTCATGGTCGAAGTAACCACATATACTGTAAGTTTTATGTTCGATGTCATAATTTATGGTGACGATTTAGCAATTGGTATATACGATGATTAGAAAACTGGCGGAGACATACCGCAGAGTCTTTAAAAGCTTTTTGGCTCGTCCTGCCTTTGTCCGGCATCCTTTGTAGAGTCCATTCCCAATTTGCCCCGTGAGTGACACTATTTATAGAAACGTTGCAAGCGAGCCTTTGTTTCAAGTAGCATTACTAAATTAACGATACAACCTAGAGATGTATACCATATCCTCTTGTATGTTACTTTCGCTCGCCCAATACCATGGCAAGCAACGTAGCATCATTTCTTGGGGTCTCTACAGTCGTATTAATGTTTATAAAAGTGGCCAATGCTGTACTCACACACAGTATTTATCGCTAAAGCCCCTATAAAATTAGGGGACTTAACGCTCCCAGGCGCTATAATTATAGGCGGACTTAACGGGTGCTACTTAACCAACCAGATCGTATGGTACTGAGGTACTTCCACCTTTTCAACTTCACTTCAACAACGGATTAACCTTGGCTCTCATATGATTAAACTTAGATTATATTGAAGTTTCTGAGGCAATAATTGAATTATATGAATTGTATCCTCTAAGCTCTATTTATTGTGAAGTTATTAGCTTTGAAAGCGTTGAGATTCAATTGCGTTTGAACTGTTGTTGGACTGTTGTTAAACCCGGCAACAAATGACCGATATCTCCGAAAATGACCACAAGTTGCCTCGGAGGTAGCGGAGCTAATTGTTCGGTACCTAGGCTCGGACAGAGACCCGGGGTGACAAAAATTGGGCCGCGTACACGTAGTACCTACCTACCTAGCTACGTCTGCGGCGCGGGAGACCTTTGCCGGGGACCCTGTGCTTCCGTAACTTCTTCACGGGTTTTCACGGTATCCAGATTTAAAAGACCTACCAACCTAGCAGGAACGACTCTGTCACCCTCTGAAGACTCTATTTTATCATTCCCATACATAACACTCATCTATACCTACTTTAATTCTTAATTAAATTGCCATATACAACCCCAATGGATGTTCATGGAGTAGCTCTCGTTGTTGGTGCTGGTATACATATTTCAGCAAGTTTCGTCGTCATGAGAGTGACTAATATTTTGTTAACAGGCAGTGGAATCGGTCTCGAAACCGCATTCACATTTGCAGAAAGGGGCGCTAGAGCAGTCATCTTTGCTGATCAGGCGCTCGACGCGGCCTCGGAAGCATCGGCAGAGAGTAAATCTCTTGCATCAGCTAAAGACTACGAGACCGTCGCTATCGCCGTCGACGTCAGAGACAGGGAGTCTGTGAGATCAATGGTGACCAAAGCTAAGGAATTATTCGGCTGGATAGACTATGCTGTGAACAGCGCTGGAGTTAGTCAATGTAATAGTGATTATTCACATTACTAACCTCTGTCTCTTAGCTACCGCGCCAAACTGCAGCCGAAACTTCAAATGTGGACGAGGCAGAATATGATCTGCTACATGATGTCAATGCAAAGGGTATTCTGCACTGCCTTCAAGAAGAAATTAGCGTGATGAAGAATCAAGAACCTCTATATGCCGAAGGCCGTAGCGGTCGCCGAAGTATAGGTCCTGGTTCGATCATCAACGTTACTTCCTTGTCCGCTGTCCTGGGTACGGCTCAATCTATCACCTACGTAGCAAGCAAATTTGCTGCCCGAGGCATAGTGAAGTGTGCTGGTGAGTCAAGCCCCGGTCCAAATAAGAAACAGTTGCTAATATTGACATCGCGGTTACAGCCCTGGAAAACAGAAACTCTGGTCTTCGAATAAACGAAGTGTGCCCAGGCTTCACAGACACCCCTATGTTGAGACGTGGCATCGAGAAACAGCCAAAAGTTAGCGAAATGATCAATAAGTCTATGCCTCTTGGTCGTGTCGCAATGCCTGAGGAGATCGCCAATGTGATTCACTTCCTAGCGAGCCCTGGTGCAAGTTTTGTCAATGGACAGACGTTGGTGGTAGACTCTGGAGTGTCAGTCTCTGTCCTTACATAACAACTTCTCTCCCCTATATTTCCAGCTGGTCGACTAAAACCTTATTATTTAGATCTAGCTCCAAATATGACTAGATTAAAACGACTATTTTCTTCAAGGAGATTAACGCAGATAGTCATATTCATAAATATAGGGTGGTATGTTTGACGTAACGAAATTGCTTAGAGGTCAAGTTACGTGTCTCTTAGGCAACATTAGCGAACCATAAACACTACAGGCACTTAGAAAAATGTCCAAATGTAGATACGATCACATATTACGTTTATTAATGATGTTAACCGCCTAGTCGATCAACCTGTTGACCACTAGCCATGCAGAAGAAAACTCCGTATCCTAAACTATCAGTTTAGTTAGTAGTTTTCCTTGGTTTCCACCCTTGAACAACCGCATCCATATCTCGGGCTGTTCCTCGATCTTCGCCTCCACAACCGTTTCGCCTTCTCCCAACTTTATCCTACCATCCGCAGCAGCTCCGATTAGCTCCTGTAGGATAGCAGGCGCCTTGTCCATATAATCCAGCATGATAAAGCCTCGGATGGTGATTCGGCAGGAGATGAGCTCGAACCAGTTATGCAAGGACATCGGCTCGCCTGAGTTGTACCCGGAAACCGCACCGCACACGGCGATCGTCCCGTGTTTCTTTACGCGGGTCAACATAGCATCTAAAACGTGACCTCCCACGTTGTCGAAGTATACATCCACCTCTTCCGGTGTTGCGGCCTTCAGATCCTCTACAAATGTCGGGCTCTTGTAGTTTACACATGCATGTGCGCCCAGATGGTCCCTCACCCACGCGCACTTCTCATCCGACCCAGCAATACCGATTACGCGCTTCGCACCCAATAGTTTCACCGCAATCTGTATAGCCATAGATCCCGTAGCACCCGCCGCAGCGGAGATCACAATTGTGTCTCCGGCCTTAGCACCTCCGGCATAAACTAATCCAGTGTAAGCCGCCAGTCCGGACGCACCAAAAGCACCAAGGTAATGCGTTAAGGGGAGGCCGTTGGGTAAAGGAGCCAGGGCCTGAGAAGTTTCCGCCTCGAGCACGACTACTTCGCTCCATTTTCCCAAGTGGAAGTCCAGCACCAGATCTCCGACCTTGTACTTTGGCGATTTAGACTCGAGAACCTCTGCGATAATGCCGGATCGCATAGGCGAGCCCAGAGGGACTGTAGGCACGTAGAAACGCTCGGGCGCGACGGTGCTTTGGATGAAATTTCGCAGGCCTGTGTCGTTGGAGAAATATCGCACCTTGGCTAGGAGTTGGCCCTCCTTTAGTGCCGGTAGCGTGACTGTTTCCAGTTTAAAGGTCGCATCGGGTCCCGAGAGCACCGGAGCGGCGACGGGTTTCGAAGCGAGGATCCACTGCTTGGTGGTGTGAGGCGTTGATGAGGCCATCGTTGTTGATTTCAAGGGAGTTACTAGGGGATAGATCTTGAATTCCCTTGCTCCCGAAGTCTCGGTACTGCAGGTATATAACTTGAATCACACGAGCTATAGAGATACTAGTATTAGGTATACTGATACTAGTATACCCACACTCACACTTGCGGTGTGGGTGCCCACTTTAGGCGATAGCCCGCCTCGAATTAGACTATCGCTTGGAAAGATTGGTTAAGAACGGATCTAAATACCTAGAATAAGGCATACGTCCGGTGCACCACGTGCAACAATATTCGTGCTATTTCGGTCCGACATTGACCGCCTCACATACTCCCACGTTTCTGGTATTCTGTTCGCCTTTGAATCTTGAAACGATGGTGCGAAATATAACTAATGGCCACCAATCCATCTCTCCGAAAAGCGAAGGATGGTTAGGCAGGACTACTTCTACTAGTCTCTTCACCTAACCCAATAATCGCTTGTGTGATGCCTCTTTAGTCATAGTGGATGCGACCATCGTGATCTATATTTCCTATTTAAGATCGCTTCTACGACTTCTCAAGGACATATAAAATCGTTGATATGGACCTTTAAATATCGTCTTGCATACTACCCGTCTATATAGGAGACATTACATGCACGTTACACCAAATTCTGGTAATCGTGGTCTATTTTTTCCATCGATACGGTCTGCACGGTCACGTAAAAAGGATTCCTTTCGGAGTTAATACTCCTGATAAGAGTTTGGGTGCGTATAACGGAATACACGGCTATATCTTTATTAAGAGTTGCCTGAGTCCTCCCAAATTAGGTAGGGTACGTTTGCACTGACTGTTACCTTCTCCTCGTTAATATTTAAGCGAAGAAGCATCTCATACTATAGCTATTATTGCCCGCTTCCACCTATGCAAGCTTCATCAAGTCTTATAGATAAACACCCATACAAATATTATGAAAATAGGAGGTAATTTCAGACGAAGGAGGCATGGCAGAGATTCGTTGGGATGTGGGCTAACCGTTAGATGGGTGATTCCTTAGGAGAAGACCTATTAGCGGGAATTCCTAGAGAGTAGAAATAAAACCCAGGAAATATCTACGACATCATTGAAAAAATAGGTAAGCTCAGAGATTCCCGTCGAATAATAGCATTTCTTTCACGTCTATTGGGTCCTCATTGTGATAGGATATGTCTTACCCAGAGATAGTAACTAGGGATCGAGAGAGATTCTAGGTCATCTTACATTTGTCTTTTGGCTAATAAAGTTGATATAATTTCATACTTTGCTCCAGTAATAGAAACTCAATCCTGTATTAGTATAGTCTATTATCGTAGATATTACTGGGCTATTATCAAATATCCACCTCGGCAAGTCCATGCCGCTACCTAGTAGACTAACCGATTGGAATTTTCGTAGCCCCTATTAATATTACCTAGAAAGAAGGCCTGAACTTGGAAGAAGAGGCAGATAGAAAACAAAACTCGCATATAAACCAATGAATGGCATTGGAAACTTATTATTCAGTACGGAATAATACTATTCAATACGGGAATATGAGATCACAAATAAGATAGGTGGCGAATTATCAATGTAGGTAGGCCGCCGTATGATATGATCAGGTATCTTCATGAAATATCTACATACACTACGTACGTGTGAATCTCCACGTTAGAGATACTAGAGTGGAGTGAAAATCTATAATGGTTCGATAGGGGAATCTACAAGCCGCGTCATGGTATTGTAGACGTGTGGCGATGGCAGACAAAAGGAGACATCTCATACAATTCGATAAGTAGCGCTGAATATGTTCCAGTCTCGTGCTATCTTGCCAAATTCATTACCTACAATCTTACCAGGCGGCAAATCTTATTAGCGTCGGCTTGTGTCTCGTCGTAAATGGGGACTCAAGTTTTCTTCCTCCTGAAATACAGAAGTCATCCTCGACGACAACATTGCTTCGACTTATTCCTTAGTATTTTTTCGTAATCTCTGGCTCTATTTCATTTTTAGGGGCAATACCGGGCATTAGAACTAGTTTTGGTGTAGTTGTCGCTGGCAACGCGGGTCATTGAGCGCAATGACTTCGAATCCCCAGGTGGAAACTAGGGAATGGAAGAATTTGCTTGATTAGGTGGAGAACGATCGAATGATGATTTCTGGGGTTAAAATCAGACGGAAGGTGTCTCGACGATGAATTCTGATGAATTTGAGTAGTACGACTTTCTAGTTGCATGATATCTATCAAATCATTGAACGAAATAGCGACTCATGAAGCGCCACTGCGAAATATCATATCAATGTGAGAATGATTTCTCACGTAGTCAGCCGTGATCTATTGTTTATTCAGCTCTGAGGTTGATCAGCGGCGATCTCAACGACAAAATCTAGAACTAGGGCGATATTCTCCCATCAAAACAAACCATCCGGTAATATTCTATTACGAGTAGCCATTCAGGGATCTCGTTTCGCGCAGCCATTCAGATAATAAAATCCAGCTTCCCACTAGAATTTCTAGGATCGATACAGAGCTAGTGTACAAGCGCACATCTAATTATATGTACACATCTTATTTGAAGCAAGAAAGAGTATCACGGAGTCGCTCACGTCCATGCGAGCCCGCTAACCATGTGGTTTTGGTGTGAAAAATCGGGAGCTAGAATCCGAGTGACGGGAGCGGGAACGGGATTAGTGTTAATTAAACGGCGCAACCCTTCCTAATTTTCCTAATGTCGGGTAGAGAGGAATGCTTTATTCACTAACCTATTACATACTAATGGCTGTTCCATCCAGATGATAGCGCGTACCCACGCTGTCGCGGATCCACAACTTTTCTTCTAGGCGGAGTCTACGCTAATCGCAGTTTGGGTACCAATCCAGGAACCGGGGATCTCTCATTAGTTCGGCTCTAAGTACGGCAAATTCGTCCGTGACAGCAATAAGCTAGTGGCGACGATCACCACGGGCACTCCTTTGGTCCCAAGCCTCTAGAGTGAATTGAGGCTTCGTTGAACCATGCTAGCACCACAAGTGATAGACCCATCTACCCATTCACCATTTACGAGAAAATAGCGCGGCGTCGTGCGATGTCACCTTTTGCTACGAAAGATTAACTGATATAAGCCTAGAACGTTTCTTCGCCTTGCAGAGCAGTGGCTACGATTTCGCGGCCCGCTGTAACTAGTATAGCTTCATAAAAGCCGTCGTAGAATAGTGGAGAGGAACCTAGTTTGTCGTTCTCCTTTTTTTTTTGAGTCTGGACTCTGGACATTGTAGAGTTTAGAAATGCCTTACACCCGTTGCGAATTTACCCAAGAATTGATACTATACCTAGAAAAGTCTACTCCCGAGGCGGATTTTGAGGCTCCTAGTTCCCCGGAAACTCGCGTGCGTGACATCCAAGCGCTAGCGTTCCATGGATTAGTAGGGTGGTGTCAACTCTCTCACCTCTCCAAGCTGTAAACGCTGACCTAAGTCTTCTCGCTTATGGTGAACTAATAGCAATGTCGAGAATTATACTCTATCTCCAAGTTCGATGCTTGCGAAGCCAAGATCTAGTAAATATCGTGGGCATCTCCAAAGCATCTGCGGGTCAGGTCTTCCATGTAACATCCAGATAATCGCATGAACAGGTAGCGAGTGTGCACTGTATCGTGCACATACCAGACTTACCTAAGATTTATTAGGGAATGTCCACATGGAAAGGGAATGAACATGCTATATTGATGATAATTATGAGAATCCAGTGCAGTGGCAATGGGTTGTGAGCATAGATTTAATGTTACCCCCGGGACTTGAGAAATATCCCGGTTGTCAATCCTGGTTGTTGTCAGAACTTGTACTAGGGTTTGGGCAAGTTTATTGGTAAGGTAGCATTCCTTTAATGGGGCATTTAACATTTCTACCAGGCCTCGAATGACTTTTATAAGCAGATTGCCGGCCACTATTCGATGTCAAAACTTCAACCACTTTTTGGGTTGTCGAGATTTTGTCAGTCGACATGGCGGTTCCGGCGGTTTACATGCCCATCTTGGGCTTCGTACGAGCTGAGCTCATCATTAATATCATCTTCATCATTTTGGTTTTATGCACAATTACGCTAAGAGTGGTCGCACGAGTGAACGGGCCGGGCCTAGGATGGGATGACGGACTAGTTTTGTTTGCGACGGTTTGTGTTCTCTCGGACCCACTATCGTCGCGAGGTCATCCTAACAAGTTCTTCACAGCCTTTGGGAGTTGGCATGTTAGTCTGCCAGGGCCTTTGTAAGTTTCTCTTAACTATTGGAAATTTAACAATAGAGGCTAATTGAATGTACAGTCGCTCCAGTAGGAAATGGCTATGATTTGGTCACAAATCCACAGCGTAAGTCCAGAGCAACACCATATTTTAGCGCACGAGACCAGAACTCAGGACGACGACCCAGCTTCGGCTTGATACATGAACCTCGAATTTGTTGGAAATGCATGGAGTAACTGCTAACTTTTGGATGATTAGTTGCGGCCAACATTCCGTTCATTCTAGAGGTATGAATTACTCATCCAGCTACCCCCTTTTTCGAAAATTTACTTACGTAATACCAGCTGACATTCTGTATGCAAATCATATATGTCACTCTACTTGCATCAGTCAAGGCGAGCATGTTATGCTTCTTCTTGCGCGTTTTCGTCACTCCTTTTATGCAAAGGGCCGCTTGGGTCTGCTTAGCATTTGTGGGCGCATGGGCGGTATCTTATCTCTGTGCCTGCATCTTCCTCTGCACTCCCGTCTCAGCCCAGTGGACAGGCTTGGGTACTTGCGGCGCATACATACCGATGATCCAGTCCTTGATTGCGACAAACGCAGTCGGTGATATTGTTATTATGGCTCTGCCTATGAAGACCATCTGGTCCTTACAGACGCGAACAACTGATAAGATTGGTATCATGTCCTGCTTCGCGTTGGGTATTGCGTAAGTCAACCACCATCTAAGTCCGCGGCGTTGTTTACTAACAATGTCGCAAGTTGTGTCATTTGCGCTGTCTTCAGATTGATCTACATCTCCACGGTCGATCTCACCACCAACATCACAGGCACGATGCCTACAACCGTTTTCCTCTTTATCCTGGAGCCGAACCTAGCCATTCTCTGCGTCAGTATTCCTATGCTTCGGCCTTTATACACTAGATACAGAGAGCGAACCCGCGGCGCATCCAAGTTGCAAGAATATTCGGAAGAGCAAACGATCGGTGGATCAGGAGGTCGGGGTAAGGGCTCAGGCCAGAGAAGCAAAGGTGCTGTTACCGGGAACGATACTTTGAACCTCACGACGTGGGAGATGGACGACTACAACCCGAAGGGCAACGAGATGAAATTCGAGTCCGCAGTGACAACGACTGGCGATGAATCCGGGTCGGAGAAGAACCTAACCGCTCCATCTGAGGTTCCAAGGCACACCATTTCAGTGGAAAAGAAATGGACAGTCACTCATACCTAGTTAAAATTGGACATATTACTGTTTTGAGCTCATAACCTGTCTGCCAAAAGTCCTTCTTTTCGATATGCTTACCTATATCCAACTCGTCCCCTTTTCTGCGAGTTCTCTGCCTGTAAGGCATGATTGAAAACAAGCATCATGTAGTTGATATACATTTTCGATACCTCGGCCAATATACCCCTGTCGTTCCACTGACCCGAACTTGTGATATTTCTTTCTCCATAGCACAGTGTTGAAGTTGATACATTTCGTAGAAAGGTATCCACCAAGGTTCTCAGGTACTAAAGACGAGATCAGGTTTACAGACGTACATATCCTCGAAATCAACAATGCCTTTACATTCTGCAAGGAGTTTTGACTGTTGATCATAAGAAATACAACTCAGATGAACCTCCGTGACTAAAGCGGTACATGAAACTGGACCGAAAAAGGGGCTAAAAACAACCCATGATTGGTCCAAAACAAGTTAGCTCTCGGAGAAAAGGGGTATGAACCTTGCAGTTTTCGGGGCTCTGATTGGTTCAAAAAGCGGTACCTAAAAGTTAGGAGCATCCAAAATTTGAACCCTACAGAACCTGCAAATATTTTAATGGTAATTATTGCTAATTGTTTGATTGACGCTACCATATAAATAATTGAATTGTTTAATTCTGAAATATGTAAGTAGAACTTTGTTGATGAAGAAGTTTTGCATAGATATGCTAGAACATGTTTCTTTAGCTTGAGAAACGTCTTCAGTGTGAGCTAAGGAGCTAATGAGCTATTGCCAATAGCTTACCTAATCAAGAACCCCTTAATAAGCGGCTGTCCCTGCGGTCTTCGCAAGGATAAATCTTTTAGAACCAACACACCTGTGAGGCACATAGATCTCGGTACCTTAGCATCTAAGATCTAAATCGCGATATCGTTACGTGAGAATCCCAAACAGCTCTGCGCCGCTCGCTTACAGTATCCATGAGTTTATTCCAACATCGATTATACATCTGTAGCAAGTCTCTATCCAAGTATGATTCTACTCGAGACTTGAACCGAAGATGTCGGAGTTTGGCTGGATGGTCAATCCGTATTAATGGGTTTCTGCACGAGAGATTGTGTCGATGCTAATTAAAATAATGCTAGAGAACGAGTGAGCGCTGTATGCATATGTAAAGAAGTAAATAGAAAATAATGTCTAATAAGAGAAGTTATCATGGTTGTCATGATGAAAATGTGTCGGCTTTACGAGACTGCGAAGACACGGCCGAGAGCGCGGGGCTGGTATGTAAGCATCAGCATCCCGCTGTCCAGTGATCTGGCGTTTCAATGCATGGATCGCTATGCAGAGCTTCCCTATTCATACAGGGATTCCTTCGGCTCGAGACATATTCCAAGCTCCGAGCAATTCCTAACATGAACATGTTCAACTTCGTCGACAATTAATATCCGTATTCGAGATTTTATGTTGAGAAGACTTTCGATTGGGTAACATGGGTTTGATTCGCAAGACTCTGGGTACAGCGCTAGCGGTTGCAGCTGGAGGTGCTGGCTACCTGACCGCGACGACTAATCTTACGACCCCACTATCGGCAGATGACGAGTTATGGGCCAGCAAGAGCTTCAAAAAGTTCAATCGACATCGTAACCCATCTATACAGGACATCTGCTGGAAAGGCGTACCTCTATCAGAAGTCCGACCGGAGCTCGGAGACAACGAAGAGGCGCTCTTGATTGAATTCTGTCGCGGCGCATGGGCTGGATACGGTAGGTCTCGTGATCAATAAAGAAAACATCCAGGCAGCCAGATTAATAGCCTTCTCCAGCATACGCGCCTCAGCGCGCGATTATGGCATTCACTAACAAAGGACCTAAGACGGAAAATCAACTATTCGACGAGCAGCAACTAGCATCTTCCAAGTACGAGCTAGGAACCCGATTTTCGGACCATTTCGAGGTGGTAGAGAGGACGCGCAACTCGGTGGTGCTGAGAGGTGGCGGTTCACCGCTGCAGCCCGGCCCCCGCGAAGTAGACGGATTGTTTGTCCTAAGCGCGAAACTCAACAAGCAAGCCGGCACGGTGGACGTTGGATTAAAGACAGTCTTCTTCAATAGCGCGGAGCCTACAGGGAAGAAGCCGGCACCGTTTTTCGTCGAATTGCTCCACCGAATCTATTCTAGGGCGATGGTCGACGACGGCGCGCGACGGTTGACGCGGAAAAGCCCGTGATCGTCGTTTGCGCTTACGGTAACTTATGACATGATTTCGAGGCACGACCTCAACTTAGAAAAAATCCGAATCCGTTGTTAGATAGGAGTCAAGGAATTTCGCTTTTTTTTATCGATGCGGAATAAAAGAAATATATTTCATAAGTTATCCCATGGATTATTTCATAAGTTATTTTATAGAGCTGATAACAGATGCTTATCAATGGTGACGTCATTTCGCGTTTGTGTCACCGGAGCGTTTCTTCCAGTTGGAAGGTACACGTCTCGAATGCAGGTACACAAGCTTTTTATTCGTAACCTTCTTCCAATTGCTTCATTCTTCATTCCATCCTCTCAGTTATATGTGCACGTGGGAGAGGGGAAGATTTCAGCATGGCTCGACGTGATATATTGATCGCGCGCTCCATAGTCTATGCTATTCTAACTAGCAAGGAAGATGGCAAGTCATCTCACAAACTCTCGTGCTTCAAACGATTTCTCCGTCTCTTCTATATCTATTGGTTGACCTTTCGACCGGTACAGCCGGACCTATTCAAGGCATTGCGTGGGGTTTGGCAGATCAAGGAAGATGATTACAGGGATAGCTTCGATATCAAGAAACAGAAGCTGAAGAACCAAAAGGCCAAGAGAGCGCTGATCCCCATGGGCGACATGGGTTACAGCGGCTCTACATTCTTCCATACGAGCGACAATTGCTTCCTAGTGAAGTCGATCCCTAGGCACTTCGAGCATGACTTCTTCAAAAGCGACATGCTATTACCCTACGCCGACCACATTCGTGCCAACCGTTCCAGTCTCCTGGTACGCATCACCGACTTCCTTGAGAGCACCCACCAAAGCATCGGCGTGATATTAGGCATTACACCAAGCCATCACATCATAATGGAGAACATCCTCTACGGAAAACCTGCAGAAGATCAAGGAAATTCGGACCCAAAATGGGAGTCCTGGGACCTCAAGCCCACCTCATATTTCTTCCCCGAGAGAGATATCGCCGGAGGTGCCTTAGCCTCCGAGGCAACTAAGTCAAAACTCGCCGACGAATTTTACGACAAGATCTATCTTTCAGAAGCTCAAGCCACTCAGTTCAAGCGTCAGCTCGAAAATGACACCCTACTTCTCGCCAATTCTAATGCTGTCGACTACTCTCTCTTTCTTGTCCGAATCTCCGCCGTTGATGCGCCGGAGGGCGAGTCTCAGTCGCCGTTACTACCAGAATTGATCGACGAAGAATCGTCTACTCCCGCCCAGGCTCCCTTCACGCCTCCTGATCCACCGACCTGGCGCACGGGAGTTAGGTCGAGTAATGGCAAGGAAGTGTACAGAGCCGCTATATTGGATTTCTTCTGGGCAAAACACACAGTTCATGCGAAGGCGATGACGGGCTTGGTAAGGGGCTATAATCTTATCGACAATCAAGGGCCTATGAGTATCACTGCGGACAGCAAAGACTATCGGGATCGGTTTCTAAACATGTGTATGGAGTTTATCGAAGTATAGGAGTAAGGAATGAGGTACGTCTACTTTACTCGGGTCGGCTGGTTGTACAAGGCATTCAAGGGAAGAAGATAGTCCTGGGAATTATGGTCTTATCATTTTCATTGTTTCGCTACCGCACGAGCTTATGATTTCGAAAGATACCCCTGGGCATTACCATTAATGACTGCCCATCATCCTTTATTTCTACGAGGTGTGCAGGCAGATAGATTCGGCGAGTGCTTTATAGTAACATTTCTTTCCTTCTGTCTTTCCAGTATAAATGCTAGAGGTCGTGCCCTCTTTATCGACGTCTGTCAAGTAGACGACGCCCATGTCAGCACTAAACAGCGAAACAAAAACGAGTTCCTCCTAAGCTCCCAGTATTGCTCCCGCAACATTCAGTTCAGTGGCGGTTTCCTAGTCTATCTAGCCTAAGCATCGTCTACTTCTACCCAAAATTATCCCAGGTATGTATTGAGCAATTCTTCCACATCGTCATACTAGCTTGGAAAAAAACACTATTGAGGCAAACACGTATCTCCTACATTATAACTAAGCTAGAAAAAACCTATAGATCAGATATTATCTCCATCAGAGGAAATTTCCAAGCTTATTCAAAAGCCAGAAAGTATTATTTGGTTAGATATCTATCCTCCCTCTATCTATATTCCCAAAGTAATTCCTAACATGAATAAAGTCCCTAGCAATCATGCCTCCCAAAAATTCTTCGCCCGACACTATCATTGAAGGAGACATAATCGATTTAACCCTTTTCCCTTCCCCCTTCACTGCCCCACGCTCCAAGGCCAAGGAGGACTGGGAGCAATTGAAGGGAACTTATGATGTAAAGAGTAAGAGTATGGACTCGATCATGGAAATGCTTGGTATCGAGGATGCAAAATTTTGTGTTGTCAAAATAGCTTCCAGAATCATTATCGCGAACTATACTCGAGGAGTTATTCCTCTACCAGACGAACTTACCGTTGTATTTAAAGGAAATCCAGGAGTGGGTAAGAAAACAATTGCTAATCACTACATCCAACTCTTATGTGAGCTCAATGTTTGCCGCAATGGGCAACACGGAAAGGTGTCCCATAGAAAATCTGGCAATCAGTCAGCTAGTACCGGTGGCCTCGGTCTCACTAATAACTATGGCTACACTGCTACAATTGAGGAAGGTGAATGTAGTTACTCTGTCATCGTCAGCAAATCATACGAAAGCTGGCAAGGACTATACGGAGGCAAGAGAAAGCGCGAAGACAATCTGGGTTTGACTATCCACCTCCAGGACCATACTGAGTACGAACTTTATCAATTCTTTGTGAAGGAGCTGTCTAGGAAGTTCGAAGGGAAAATTGGATTTCGGGGATTCTCTATAAATGGTACACCAACAAAGGTACTTGTCAAACGCATTGCTAGCAAGCGAGGAACACCCGAGTTTCGGAACGTCTATGCTACCAAGAGTATTGTCCTCGAGATTATCAAGCGTCAATACGCTCGACTAATGAAAGAAAGCAAGATTTACAAGAATGTCAATTCCCGTGTCCTTACCAAGGAAGATCTACTAGGCCCTCCTCCTTCAACAGCGCTAGAAAATCACGCAGCTTGGAATAAACTCCAGGCCATGGTTGGCCTAAAATCCGTGAAGACTTCGGTCCAGGCTTTGATCCATCAACTCCACTTGAACTACTACCGAGAGCTTGCTGAGTCACCACCCATTAAGACCTCTCTCAACCGAGTATTCCTAGGCAACCCTGGTACAGGCAAGACAACTGTAGCAAAGCTCTACGCGGAGATATTAGCTACTGCCGGATTCTTGTCCAGCTCCGAGGTGGTAGTTAAAACGCCGGCCGATTTTATCGGCGCTTACATCGGTCACTCGGAAGAGTACACAATGGAGATTCTAGAAGAAACAAAAGGAAAAGTGCTTGTAATTGATGAGGCGTACATGCTAGGCAATGGTGGCAGCCATGAGAAGGCCGATTCCTTTCGGGCTGCTGTGATAGACACTATCGTCGGCCAAATCCAGGGCAACGTCAATGAAGATAGGTGTGTTCTGCTCCTCGGATATCGCGAGCAAATGGAAAAATTGTTTCGCGACAGCAACCCAGGTCTCGCGCGTCGGTTTCCGTTAGCGTCAGCATTCGAGTTCGAGGACTACACTCATGAAGAGCTTCGCGAGATACTCGAGATGAAGCTAACCCATGATGGCTTGAAGGTTAGTGACGACACGAAACAAGTAGCCATGGACGTGTTAGAACGTGCGCGAAATTCTGTCACGTTCGGCAACGCAGGAGAAATCGATATCCTCTTAACTCGAGCCAAGGAACGCCAGCATACTCGACTTGTCAATCTTGGAACTCCTTCCGCGGAATCTTTACAAACACTCGAAGCTAGCGACATGGACGAGAACTTCGATCGAATCGACCGTGCATCATCTAACATCAAAGAGTTGTTCAGTGGCATGGTTGGTAGCGAAGCTCTCGTGGAGAAATTGGAAGGCTACCAGAAAATCGTACAGAATGCGAAGTCGAGGGACTTCGGCGATCCGAGGGACTTTATTCCGTTTAATTTCATCTTCCGCGGTCCGCCGGGCACCGGTAAGACTACAACTGCCAGAAAGATGGGACAGGTGTACTATGACCTTGGTTTCCTCGCCACGATCGAGGTAGTTGAGTGTTCAGTATCAGATTTAATCGGAATATACATAGGTCAAACTGGACCTAAGGTACGAAAAGTTTTCGAGAAAGCACTCGGAAAGGTCCTTTTCATCGACGAGGCTTACAGGCTCTCGGAAAATTCTAGACACTCATACGCTTCGGAAGCAGTTGGTGAGATAGTTGATATCCTGACACAAGAAAAATTCCGGAACAAACTTGTTGTCATTCTAGCGGGTTATGAGGAGGACATGAATAAATTCCTATCGACCAACCCTGGCCTCACCAGTCGCTTCTCTGAGGTCATCGACTTCAACAACCTAACCTCACAGGAATGTCGCGATCTTCTATTTGCGTCAATTGAACCCCGCTATGCCTTCAAGCGGGAGAGACGAGTTCTTTGGGAGAAAATTGACCGATTGTTTGACCAGCTGGCATCACTGCCCTTTTGGGGAAATGCCCGTGATGTAAAGACCCTAGCGAGGAGCGTTATGTCTACGACGCTGGTAAAGGGCCACGTAGATCGCGACGTAGTTTCCCAAGAGGTTAATAAGATGCTCATTGAACGACAAAAGAGAGCTCTGTCCTAGGCTATAAGGGCAGATAATTCATATGAGTAACCGATTACACGGCGTTTAACGAACCTTAATACGACGGCTCAACTTCTATTCTTAGAATTCATCATGAGCTAGAATAGGGTTCGCGAATGCCTCCATAGATATCAATCCCTCCTAGGCAGTAGATAAAAAGTATCCATATAGACACACACCCACGAAGCTCTTTGTTTCCTTGCAGTGACCCCATCCGAAACGAAGTATAGTTTAAGTGACCTCAACAAAGATTCCGTGTTCCTCCACAATACAATTGTCCTGCAATCAACCCCGCTATTGTTTAATAATTAGTGGTATATAACAACTCCACAGCCTCTCTTCCTCTGACTTTCCAGCCCAAAGCCTTCATTAGCAGTAAGCTTCGTCTAATTTAGCCACAAGGATCAACCCAGGCAATTTCCAAGTACTCGCACAATTGCACGCAAATTCCATAAAAATCATCAAAAGAATCAGTAGGTAACCATGTTAGAGTCATTAGCTGACTTTCTATTGTTCCTAAGCTACTTACACATAGCTCTAGCCGAACAATTTCCTATACTAGGCCCATTCATCGTACCTAGCTTATTGTTTTTCGGAGTTTTCATCTTCTACCTCTTTATTCGCGTCTCCAGGCACATCTACAACAGCCTCTTCAATCCTAACCCTTATGTCGGCTACCACGACCTCGGCGAGTACCTCCGAGAGAACCATTCCGAAGCACCCAGCATCTCGTCTAGCCTCGTCGGAGAAAGGGACAGCACCATTAACTCCATGCCGTCAACCGTGTCGAGCGAAGCCGGCTCTTCCAGGGCCCCTAACGTCTCCGGCGCATCCAACACGCTTTTTGCACCTGCCCCTCAGCCCGGTCCCGCTCCTGCATCTGCTCCCCTACTCATCCCCGTCCACCGGCCTGTTTCACAGCCCCCTCCCCCTCCCCAACCATTACCCCTACCCCAACCTCAGCCCCAACCTGAGGGCCAGCCCATATTCCGAACCAACGTCCCCGCCTACGTCACACAGCCCGGCAACACACCCCGTCCTCCCCCAATCCTCCGCGCCGACTACGTCTACCCACCCGAAGCCTGCTTCGTTCCCTACAAGCAAGCAAACGGGTACTCCGCGCACCAACAATACCAGGAAGCCCAACAAAGAGCGCAACCCGCACTAGCCTCCGCGAAATCTTGGTTCGACTTGATGCTTTTCTTCGTGCCGGGGCCGCAGAACATGTTCATCATTTTCATGGTATTGTTATGGCTCGTGTTCTGGAGAGTCCCGACGCGGTGGGCTTTGTGGTCAATTGGGTGGTGCTTGCAGATGTATGTGCCTGAGGTGGCGGATTTGTTTATGAGTGCGAATTTGTATGAGTGGGATACCTAGAGGTACCTAGTAGAGGTGAAGAGGGGTACGTAGGTGAGTAAGTACCTAACGTATACCTAGTAGATATGTGAAGGTGAATTGATTGACGATATTGCGTTATGTACGCATATATAAACCAGTCTTCGATTTATCGATTTTTTTTTTCTACATTTTCGTTAGCTACCTATACTACTGAGCTAAAAGTGTAGTAAATTTTCAGCATCCCCCCTTTTTGGTATCTAGCAATTGTTTGGACAGTTTAAGGTACCTAATCATCATAGGTACTGTTTAGTGTTTAGGTTTCAAAATGTCATTGATAATATGAAAGTACTAAGAAACAGAGTCTCAAGATTTTTGAAAGGTGAAGACATTATTTCTACTGATAGAGAAACCCCCCATGTAGACTCTAAAAGTGGGTACATAAAAGGGGTAATAAGGTTTCGGTGCCAGCTGGCAAACCAGCTGCCGCTTCACCTCAGAAAAAAAACTTCTATTCCCATCAACCAATCCCTTTAATCATAAGTCTCCAAAGCCTCAATTACAATTATTATACCTGGAAGGAGTTCAATTGAATTTAATTCCATGATTTCTGAAGTTAAAAAAGTAAGAGATGCGGGAGAAAATGTAGTATCTACCTAAGGTACTATATTAGCGATCTACCCCGCCAGCTGTGAACGGAGAATTACGGCTGATGCCAAGATTAACGTAAATCCAGGAAAAATTGTTTACAAAATCACCACTTTCACATTGACACACGTATTGAATCGTTCAATCAATAAATATTCACAAGGAGCAAGCGCCCCAAATATAGCTACGGAACTCGTAAACGCGATATCTACACCTGTACGAATAGACAGAGCCGAGGGTACGCCAGGCTATTGGGTATCGAGCTTATCCCCCGGATCTTCTCATGTACTAAGAGAAAAAAAAAAATACAAAGTAAACCAATCCATTCCGTACCACCGTGTTTTGCAACTCCGACTCGTCGGTGTCGAAGTCCATCTAAATATGAATTAATAATATCGAAATTGGGGCTGTGGCCTGCCCCTCGTATTTTTGTTTCTAGTTAAGTTTTCATTCCTCGTCGTCGACTTGGATCGTTACATCCGCCTCCACGCTCTCGTCGTCATCTAAGTCTTCACCCCGCGCCGCGCGTCTAGCGTTATCGCGCTCGGCGTAGATTTCGGCCCTCTTGTTCTTAGCAATTTGCAGGCAGTCTACATATGTACTAAACTTGACGTTCTCGCGCAGCAGGTAACTAGACTTCCGCTCCCAGTTCGCCATAGCCTTTGTCGAGTTATGACCGCGAGGGGTGAATGCTAGGAGCATGGGTGACCGGAGTTGATTGTGCTTCTTCAAGTCTTCTTCTATAGACTTAACATAAGCATCAAGCGTTTCTAATTGCTCAGCCTCAGACGCGTTGCTAGGGCGCAACGACTGTGCCGGTGGTGTCCATTCAGCGATGTGAATCCGATCTCCGGGTAATTTGGTTCGTGAGCTACCACCAACTTCAAATGACGAACGGATACTGCTTTGCAGACTACCTTGGCGGCTATGCATGCTCGAGCGACCTGCTGCTGCGCTACCTGGGCGCGGAGGCGGAGGTGGGTCGTTGATGGCTGTGACTAGAGCGTTATTGATGATAGCATCACTCCAGCCATATTCTATATTGCTAACACCCCCAACAAGCGGGTGTGTGCTCAATCGAGCACTCCAGTAATTGACGGCAAGCGCAAATTCATTGCTGATATCGGGAGTTCCTACTTGAAAGAGGTGTACAGCGCCGGTGGGCAGGCTGAGAGCCCAAACGTGCGGACGACTTCGAGAATACCCGGGTGCAGGGAGGACAGAAGCAAGGGTCTGACGTAGTGAGAAAGTCCCGACGCTGGTAGCATTTTCTTGCCAATTTCCGCCTCCGACAACGGCACCTGGGGGAGGTTTACGTCCACCACGAGACTTCTGGCGCATTGATTTACTCGAGAATGAGAACAAGCTCATGGTCCCCTTTTGAACAACTGCAAAGACTTCGGTCCAATTCCGATCTTTAGCTTTCTTATCTATGCCATCGAGATGATGCTTATGGATGACGATGCCTTCCTTGACCCAAGGTGGGCCTGCAAGCTCCAAGGTTTCGTCTTCGAGTAGTTGGTTGGCTTGGAAGTCGTCACTCATAATGGATTGACCACTAGTACCAGGAGGGACGTCTTCACGGATTATTGCTTGACTCAGCGCGTTAGCGAAACCAATAGACTGCTGGTAGTCGCCGTGAGGGTATGAGCCGAAAGAGTCCACGGACATCGAAGTTTGGGTCCTACCCAACGAATAACGGCTCCACGTGGCAGACGACGTAGTAGGACTCCAGACTGAATTACCATCATCAAAGCTGGTACGACTCGAGGACATCCCATTACCAGGAAATCTCGGTCTTGATCGACTCTTTGAATTCCATCTACTTCCAGGAGGACGGACTGGTTCGTTGATCCTCCCACGGACAGGAATTTGGCCTTCGGAGGGTGCTTTTGATAAGACGCTGGGGCTGCGCTTGAGCACGCCCATAACTGATAGTGTACTTTGTGTTTGACTCGGCGGCGGACTTGGTTCGGCACCGAAGAGAGGGAGTCTTTCATCACGGATTGACGAATAGATATCTTTCAATACGAGTTCCATCTGTTGCATCCAGGCTTTCATAGAGCCTTCAAAAGGTGTCTTCACAAGTGGTCCGCAAGTATCCACTGGACCATCCGAGTAATTACCCATCGATGACTCTGATCGCGGTAGCGGCAATGGTAGCGGTTTGAATGATGTTCTCCAGCTGAGTTTCGTCTCCGGTTCTGGCTCATAAGACATAACCGTTTCTGACTCAGAGGGGCTAAGCAGACTATTTTTCCCAGGTAGGACGCTAGCACGATCGAAAGCTTCGGGAGCAGAATCAACTAGCGCGTGCTTGATAGTTGTCATGGTATTCTTGACGAACTGACTCTTTGTCATCTTCTGGTCGATATCTGCAAGATGAAGATCTGTGTTTAAGAGCATAATTGAGTAACACATTGTATGAATGACATCTATGATATGTTAGCGACAACTTGAGTACGCTAGAATCCGGGATGCTTACCCATAGTCTTGAAGCCGTGGTTCGGGTTACAATCGCACCATCTTGTCGAGAAAGCAACCAAGATCCTGTCAACCTGCTGCGTCTCCGCACGCAAAATGAGACGGCTACATATTTGTCTCAAAGCAGTGAGAACGCTCTGGTCGGTGAAATCGTATAGCTCCATATACGCCATTAATGTTCGTTGTCTTACAAGGCCTTCCTCTCCCATCCAAGAAGCCGCCTTCTCTTTCTGAATGAAGTCTTCATTTCCATCGAAGATCTTTTGAGCCTTTTGCCGATCATCTTCAGTTGGCTCGCCGACGGAAACTTCAGGTTCGTCTAGAGGCGAACCTACAATCTTGGGGCTACCTTCTGCGCTATCTACTTTCACGCTAGGTAAACCATTATCGGACTTATTGAGGGAACTAGGGAATGTCGACATTCTCCTAGGTCCGTCGCGACCTTCGACAGATCTAGTACGCGCCCCCTCAAACGTGGAGTGATGTTGAAGTACCAATTTTGGTGATGGTTGGCGTTTAGACAACTCCTCGTTTTCGACTCCGGTGACTGGGCGCTCCTGGATACTCTCAAACCTGTCTCTAGATTCGTTAACCATCGGGGACGACTTGTTACTATGGGGTTGCTTTTTGTTTTGTTTTCCAGCGCCCCGTGGTTTTTCTCCTTCGTCGCTACTGTCGTGGAAGAATGTCGTATCACGATTCTCAACGAATTTCTTAGTAGGCAATTCAGGCAGATCCCTCATCGAACTATCCATTTGCGATCTTCTTCGAGCAGATTCTTGATTCCTCAAAGCAGACGTGGATTTCACGGTGCGTATCGTAGCGTTCGGACTTGGTTCATAATCTGGAGAAAACCCTCGAGCCTTACGAGAATTGTCCTCATCCTGAGACTCATAACCACGCGCACGGGCGTTCTCCTGCGTCGGAGATAGGAGTCCACCAGGAATATTTGTCGTAATGCCTTGCAGGTACGGGCTCATGAGCTCACGCAAGCTGCTAACAGGACTAGATTCTCGATGGGAGGCTGGCTGCTCCTTGAGCTGGGATACTTCCTTTGGTAGAGGTACCGGGGGAGGCGGCATTGGTGGCTCATTTACGGACTTCTTTCGTCTCCTGAAGAACGAAGACTTCTTCTGAATCACGTGAGGTTGTGATGCTGAACGTTGAGATTCCCTGAATTGGGAATCTCTAGATGGGGGAGTAGACTGGGCCTTAGTCTGCGATGCTATATGTTGCAATTTATTTCCACTTTGCTCAGCATTCTCCCCTGACGCAGAGGCAGGTTGCGTTGGTCTAGCATCCGACGTTGGTGTAGTGTTCCTATAGCCAAATATTCTACTGAAGAAACCCGGCTTCGTCTGCGGTGGTGGCGCCTGGGTTCCGTGTACAACCTCTTTCGATTTCTCGTACCCGATATGCGGCGCGGGAGCAGAATCCATTTCAGTTGGGGGCATCGGTGGGGGCGGCTCACGCGACGACGGAGCGTACTTAGACTGAGTCGTTCGCATGGTGCCAGTTCGCGACCTAGCAGAGTTCTTGCGATCAGGAGTCTTCGATTCGGGTTCTGGAGGAGGCATCGGCGGCGGCGCGGCGGGAGTAGAAGGTATATTCGGACGGCGAGGTCCAACAGGAACGGTTGGTGTTGGAGCTGCTTCGTAATCGTCAACGAGAAACGTGTTAGAAAATTCAGTTTTCCAAGCATTAGGAGAACTGAGAGAGGGCCTTTGTCCATAGTCAAAACTCGACGACCTACCACCAATGCCATGGGCCCATCGTTGCGTGGTAAGAACTTGCGCGTAGCCAGCATCGATACTATTAGTACTGCTGCTCTTGCTAGTCTTGCCTCCCCTCGAATGTAACACTCGTCCTCCCGATGTACCAGGGTGGCTTCGCTCTCGTAAGCTATTGATCCGGCCTAAGCTCGATTGGAACCCAGAGCTACTATTACTGCGTCGTCCCCTGGAATATTGATCTGATGCTCTACTTGCCCCGTCATCGGTACCGTCGAAATCAGAACTATATGAATATCCATGGCCGTGGCTCATACTATTACTCCACATGCGTCCCGGGCGAGTATTGCTTGTCATGGACTTCGAATAGTCGTCTCGTCTTGGGGGGCTAAGGGGATCGTCTTCGAACAGGTTGGTGCTAGGAGTATGGATTTGACCCAAAGAGAATTGGTCGAGAGATGAAAGCATGTTGGTAACAAGGGAGTCTCGAGTGAATTGACGGGAAGGAAAAGATAGGTCGTGAGAATCTCTTGCACCTCTCCCTCTAGGCAGACTGGGTAGGTCAGGCTCATTCCCTCTATTTTCGTCAGAACCATTATCTAAGAAAGACTCTTCAGAATCGCGCGAGGCTGGTGTTGATGCTGAGGTAGGTACTCGGTATGATGCTCGGCCGGATACAGGTGGTTTCGTTTTTGACCTCGTCGGGGGCGTAGAGGGCATTGCAGGTAAAGAATCGCGACCTCTATTTGCAGCATTGGAAGTATTGATGTTTAAATCCGGCCGCCAACGCTGGGCCTGTGACCGTCGACTATTTTCGGAGGAATGCATCACTCGGTCTCGATTTGGTCAGGTTGGTCAAGTCGGTCAGATTCGAGTGACGTTGGACAATTTGAGCAGGTCGGACAGGTTGAACAGGGTAAGGTCGGACGACAGCAGAAACGGGGGCTGCCATACGCAGTACAAATTAATCATAAGTATCCGTCTTGACTCTATCCCGACTCCTCACTTTGTCCTCATTCGACAATTGATACCCTGATATAATTGGTTCCCGTCAATTCCTTCGAGAATTGCGCAAGGTCCCGAAAGGACCAAGGCTGATTCGTCCGCGCTCGTGGAGTATTTGTTGTTGGTTCTTGTTTGTATTTAAATTGACGATCCTCGTGAGAATCTCGATAAGAAAAAAAGGACGATTTAGGTCAGCGAACCAAAATCCACGATAATGGACTAGGACAAATCGGAGAAATGCATCTGTAATTAGAACTTGTAATGTATTATCGTATTAAAAGGGTCGTTAAAAACGTAAGAATGTGTTTGAAGCACTGCTCCCGGAAAGATTCGATAGTAGAAACAAGCGTTGGAACAAGGGGCAGAGAAAAAAGTGACAAAAAAAGGGACTAAAAGAGGGATTGGCCTGATCAAGACTTCCCAAGTTCCCAGGGTCCAATGTATTAGAATTGATGGACGAAACTTGGGGAAAAGTCAATCAAAAGCCAAATTGTCCGAAGCGTTTAATGTACATATGTACGCGAACTCGAAAAGTCAAAAGTGAGACCTTCCGTCGTGAAGATAGAAAATAGGGGACCGAGACTCGTCGCTCCCTTCAATGATCCCCTAAAAAAGAGAAACCGATAACACGCTTCCACATGATCTTCAGGCTGCTCCTGCTCAGTGCTAGAGCCAAGAAGATGTTTTAGGGAATTTTTGGGTTAGTTCAAGTCTGGTTAGGCTAGGTATCTCCGTACCCAGACTCTGGTACGCTATTGGACCAACCTAGGGCAGCTAACACCCGAAGTGTGCTGGTAGCTGCTTCTGGTGGGGTCTTCAGGTACCAGCAATCCTTAAACGGTCTCATCTAATTGGACCATTATTTGGAGTTCGGCGCAGGAACACGCCAACCCCACAAATTATACACCCGTTTTCTGTACGGAATACAGAACAATCTGGCGTACTAAGAACTCAAATAAGCACAACAGCACAGATCGCAACTGCCATATGGAACCTTGGAAGCTCGGCATTCTTCTAGATAAAGTTAGATGGGGAGTACTCTGTAAGTTCATATGATTCGTTATCCTACCTATATCTTATACATATGTCGCGATATGATTTGAACTTTACCTAAGAATTAACATATATCTGTCTACCTAATTAAATATACCTAGTTTCATTTCTCATGTTTGTTTCACTGATTAAACAAATTCGATTATTATTGACACATGGGCTGTATTGGATTGTCTTAAGTCCATGAGCCGCACCCACAGTTGATGATCTCCCTTCTCTGAAAACTGCAGCTAAGACAGATAGTGCGTCTTTAGATCATATATTTGACGCTTAAGAGCAATCCCTAATAACACATAAGATTGATAATTTAGCTGTGCTGTTGATAAGAAGCTTCAATTTCGGTCAAGGGATTGTTCCGAAATATTCATAATCGATACTGACTCCAGCGGTTGAAGTAAGGCTATGATACCTATGTTACAGTGCACTCACATAGCCAGACAGGTGAGATAACCTACTCACCTACAGGTACCTACTAGGTAGGTAGGCATTCTCGTATGCCAAGACCATTGAACGTTGGCTTCGAGGGATTCCGAGAAACTCTCGAATGCCCTATAAAGATATTAGACGCTATGACAAGGGAAGAAATATGCTTCACGCCGAGAGGGTTTAAGAGCTATCAAACTTCCTCGGACGCTGGAATGTATTCAATTCAAACCTGCGTGCGCCACGATGCTGCCCCCTAAATCCCTGCAGCCGCGTGGACAGGACCCAATTGTCAATCGATCACTCGAATCTAGTCTTGTCCTTCAATGTGAAACTTCTAATCTGCATGTTCTCGATGTCGGCACATGCTAAGTCTTCTGTTTTCCTATTAAATACTTGATCACTTCACTTCTGCCTCGACTATACCATGATTATACCACCGAGCCGGCCAAGAATTGCGGTTTTCTTGTTGTTGATGATCATGACTTGTTACTTGCCATTTACTAACAAATGTCCGTTAAAGGAGAACTTGGAAGTTCTTAGCCAATCCCGCCATCCCGGATGATCGTACCGTTTCACCTGCCAAGTTGAGTGTTTCCGTCCGCATCATGCACTTAAAAGGGTGAAATAAACTTGGAAGCTTTTCTGGACACCTCTGCGCCACTGTGCCATTGAGAAAAATCAGGGGCAACAATATCATGATAACAGAGTATGCAAAACGCATCATCGTCACCTATCAATCCGCTCTTTCTTGATCAGCACCCAGAAACGATGACAATTCAATATGAAGGAAGGACAATCATGACGAAACCCGGTAGATTCTCATCAATCAGTAATGCTGTCACTTAATAGTCGACAATTATTGTGAACAGAAGAGCATCACGCCCAATCGTCCGACGGATACATCGGGTATGTGTCGCACAACCTAAGGCGCCTCCCATGTGTGGCCGTTGTCTGCAGATGTGTAGCGAATGCCGAATACGCCAAATCCGCCAAGTCAACTCAACTGGCGAGCACGAATAAGCCACTAGGCGCAAAAAACGACCAAACTAACTCCGGGCGCCATGAATCTTCTCCAACTTTGATTAAGATGAAATCCAGTTACACCGATCGTCCCGGCAAAACACAATTGAGTTGGAGGCCCTTATTCTGATCTACGCTTTTGTAGAATCATAGCCCCTATTTCTCATTTCCCGATTTCGCTCTAGTTCTCTAGGAATTAGGCAGTAATGCTTTTACCGCGCAGACTACTACTTTCCAGCCGCGCGCTCGGTGCTAATTATTTTAATGTTTTTGCGCTTGGGGTAGCCTCCGCGCGTTCGAGCTAAGGGAGTGTGAGTGATGTCGGCGGCTAAGATAGATTGACCGTTCCAACGCCGAACTAGCCGCTAGAAACGTCACAACGCGCAATCCGAGCGCAGAGCGTATCGCGTATCGTCGTAGATCTGTTCTTGAATGAGCTGTTTGCATGTGACGTAAAATCAACCGCGCGTGGCACTTGTAGATATTTGTAGACAGCAAACTGAGGCCCATCTTCGCTAATCTCGTCCGATTTCATCAATCGGATTTGTGACCTATGTGACTGGCCCAGCGAGACCGGAAAGCCAGCCTAGTGGTAAGTGGCCAAAACGGCAACCCGTGCTGCTGTGTGACAATGTCTCGGTAAGTGTTCCGATGATGCTCCGGTGAGACGGATGAGTGAGGGCGGATGGGAAATTAACGGGATCAACCGAGACATAAGCTCTTCCTTCGTTGCTGATCTTACATCCAAGAGGATCGAAGGAAATGACGCCAGCTGCCGTGCTTATGTTTTTTCGAAGTGATAATGAGCTTACGCGAATTGATTGAGGATGCATCTACGTCCTATTGTGCCACAAGGGGAAAATTCAAGTGCATGCTTACACATGTATCGCATCATGGCTCAGAAAATTGTGCATGTAAACTCCATTTGAGTTATTGATATATCCATATAAGGTCCAGTCTGAATCTATCGCTTGCAACCAAGAGTCCATAATGATATTGGAGATGATGTTCTTGGTCATTGATGCGCGGGATAGAAACTACGAATGATAACTCAGAGCCATACGTGATATGTTGGTATTCCACCATTGTACCTAGTAATGACCTACATATCCCTTGATTCGAAGACACAGTATTTACGAAGTGTGACTGCCATTTCCACTGCCACTACCATGGCTACTACCACTCGCGTTCGACTGATCATGCCTGACAGCAAACTGTCTGAAGGTGTCCATATCAACCATGCTTAATGCACTATCCTCGGTGGCATCCAGATCGACCCGCGGAACGCCCAGTGTCGTGACCTTGCCGGTGCGGTAGGCCTGGTAGGCCTCGAGCCATCGGACCGTGCACAGACACCACTTACAACCGCCCTTGAGACCGATAGACCTCAGGTCGTTGCCCCGGGAGGCCGAATAGTCGAGGAACTCGTCCGTGACAACCCCGGCTACGGCGTGGTTCCCCGGATCGATACCACCGCCGGTACGACAGTAGCCGTCGCGGAAGAAGCCGGTCACGGGATGACTGGAGAACAGCTTAAGGGGCTGCTTGAAGACTGGATTACACCATATTGTGCAAGTTAGTATCATTTATTGAGTGCAACTGTGTAATAAGCACTACTGTACCTAGCCTCGTAATTGTGGGGAGACTAGATGAGTTGTACTTCATGTAATATGCGGGCTTTCTGGCTTCCCGTACCATTCAGAGGGCTAGACGCCATAGTTCTTCTACAGGAGGGACGTGCGGCTCGTATGACACTTGCACTATGCCCGGATTGTGCAACTAATTACAATACGATCGGGTTGTGAGGAATTGCCGATTCGATGCGTTTTTTTGGTGTTCTTTGTCGCCTTCACGAGAAGATTTTTAAGATGGACCGAATTCACTTTAGAAGTTTTCAATAATTGGTGGCTTAATAATAAGAAAAAATGGGATAAAGAAGCACTAAACCTGCATAACTACAGCTAATGCAAACTAAAAAGCGAAACACGATACCCAAAAATGTGACGTCACAAAAGTAAATATTACAGGAAAGAACTCGGAAGTAATTGCTAAAGCAGTATTAGGGAGCTCTTAGTCCGACAAAATCGTCATTCGATCTTCATTTTTCTTTCAAGCTTCACCCTTCGCATTTCCTTACTTCAATACGCTGAATGTATCGATACATATACACATGACAAAGACACGAACACACACAAAAATGCATTTTTAACCTTGCTGGACATCTTCCTCGGCGTTGGCTATTCGTCGATTATTGCTTACCATAGCAAGTTATAATTTCCGACGTTTAGCGGAACCGATGGCCGAATGGTCGATGATCGATCCAATATCACTTATGCATATTCTTACTGAGCCACAATTCTACGTTCTTTTCTCCTTTAGATGGTAAACAAGTATCTCGTAATAGCCTATTCACCACCACTAGGCACTGCCTATTTCCTTAGTTACAGTACCTAGTTATCATACTACGATACTATGTAGCACAGAAAAGGAAAGAAAAAACAAAGCAGGGGAAAAGCAGCGAGGTATTTTACACGCGTCGTTATACTGGTCGCATCCTGTGGCTTGCTACTTGCTATTGCCTACAGCCCGACTTCCCGTGTTTCTCCCCCAACCGTCCTTTTGAAATACCTACATTTCATAGACCTTCTACTAACATCTTGGAAGGAAGCCATAAGGATTCAGCAATCAAACAGAATAAACAAAAACAGAAGGTTTAGAATTATCCGAGGAATTGTTGGCTTCTAAAATACAATGAGACTTAAGGATTCGAGATGCCCCTGAACCAGCCAGTAATTCGACCTGCATCAATTTTATGTACATATGATGCAAGTAAGCAAACATGGCATGTACAGCCACCGCGATCTTGGCCGGCCAGGCCACAGTACTCGCAACTGTAGAGAACAACAAGTTTTTCAAAGCTTCAACCGGTGGGATACGGACCGACAAGTCGCCTATGTATGTATGTGATGGCAAGAAAACTAACTACTAGTCTCCTCTCTTTACGAGAAAAAAACGCAACACCACTTGTTCTAGAGGATTCTGGTGGCCCTGATGGCTTTTTATCTTTATTCCAAGATGGGACGAACATCTATCCGGGATCGGCTGGCCAACCGAGATCTCGCTTCATCTCTACTACGTAGTATTATCTCGAGAACTGCAAGAAGGTTGTTAATAAGAGAACAAGATTCTCGGGACTGTCACACGGGAACTACTGTACGGGTCGCATGGAAGACCGTGAACGCTATCGGTTGGGTTCTCTTGCGAGTTCCACAACTTCCAAAAGAATATCACCGCTGTTTGGACAAAGAATTTCTAATGAACCCCGTATTATGTGTACTAATGTGTACATATATCCCAATATCGTATTCGAAGGGAAATTAGGGGGTTCTAATTTTGGTCGCTTTCATCGCGCTAACGCCGTTCTGGGAAATCTGCATGGGCTGCTCTAATAGCCAATCAATCTCAACACCATTCCGACTTGGGCAGTTGGGTAACAGTACATTCGGCGTTACGACCAACTTACCAGCGGTTGGGACAATTGGTAGACGGCAAAGTCTGCAAGTTGGCAGGCAACCCCTCGTCTGATCTGCTCCAATGCCCGTCAAGCATTGGCTTTCATGGGTCCAATACGACAGGGACACGAGGTACCGAAGGCCGACGTTCTAAGAACCTTGCGCCAGCCTCAACGTCAGCCTACTTCACCGTTGTTGTGGAGTCGATAGGTGATGGATCGAGCTTAACGGAATTTACGGGGCTGGTTATGCCCATGGAACGTTGAGATTGACTGGTATCGACGCCCCAGCTGAGATGTACCCCTTACGGTCCACCGCAGCGCGATGTCACTCTACTGTAAGTCCGTACATAAAGAGACGCACCCAGCCGAAATGTTTTTTTCACCTTCATCAGCTTCTAGGCAGCTTAACCGTATAAACAGTTGCTCAAGTCACTCGTTTCGCTTGTGCAGCATCGGCTCGCCCTGATTCTCGATCGCTTCTCGTCGTTCGCTAACATAAATTTCTAATTTAATAATTATTTCCTTGGATCGTACCGGTCGTTGAAAATGCGTGGAATACTTTTGAGCCTGGGGGCTCTCACTCTCGCTGGCGCTGCCAGTGCAGAGGAGAAGCGTAACTACCCCGTATCCGAAGGGTCTTACCCGACCTACCCCGAGTACCCATCGTATCCTTCTCAGCCGGAGCAATCGACCTCGACCGCCCAGGCGAGCACTCCTCCCGCGTACCCCACGCAGGCCGAGAGCTCGTCTACTTTCGTCGCCAGCTCCAGCACTCTTCCTGTCTCTTCCAAGACAGCGAGTGTTCCGTCGTACCCTACGTACCCGGTTGGCGGCGCTAGCTCCGAGTCTACCAGCTCTACTTTGGCTGTGAGCTCCAGCACTGCTTCCATCCCGTCGTACCCGACATACCCTGCGGGCGGCGAATCCAGCAGCACCATCATCATCAGCACTTCCACCAGTGCCGCTGTCAGCTCCAGCACCGCCAGTGTCCCGGTTCCGGGTTACCCTACCTACCCTGTCGGTGGCTCTAGCTCAGCTTCAACTACCGCTGCTACTTCCAGCGCAACTCACCCTCACCCTCACTCGTCGTACTCCGCGAGCTCCGAGTCTAGCAGCATCTTCTCAACTTCTTCCACTGCTGCCGTCAGCTCCAGCTCGACCGTTCCCGGTTACCCGTCTTACCCTGAGAGCTCCACCTCCCAGTCTAAGCCGGTCCACAGCTCCAGCAGCGTCGCTTCGTCCTCGTCTGTTTTGAGCTCCAGCTCAGCCACATTCTCTGTTCCGTCGTACCCCACTTACCCGGCCGGATCTTCCAGCTTCGGAACCAGCAGCACTCTTGCTGTTTCTTCGTCTTCCACGAAGCCGGTTGTCCCCAGCAGCTCCGCACCGGGCTACCCAGTTGGAACCCCTTCGGTTTCTTCTGCTACTTCGGTCTCGTCCGCCATTGAGAGCAGCTCGACCCCCGTTGTAGGATACCCTACCGGCCCCGTCAGCTCTTTCTCATCTGCCTCCACCACGGCGTTCACGACCTCGACTATCTACACGACTTCCGAGATCACCGTCACTTCTTGCCACCCTACCGTGACTAACTGCCCTGGTACTCCCCACGTTACCACCGTGACGGTTCCTCTCACCACGACTGTGTGCCCTGTGACCGAAACCGAGACTGCCTCGACATCCGCTCCCACTAAGCCCTCTCACACCAAGTCTATTCCTGGTGTGCCCAGCTACTCAGCTTCGATCCCTTCTGGTCCTAGTTCTGTGTCTGTTCCTACTGCCTCTACGTCTCTCCCCATCGGCTCCAGCTCTACGCTTGCTACTGGCTCTACCAGCGTCCCTGGGTACCCCACTGGCCCTGCCTCCATTCCCTCTGTCAGCTCTAGCACTGTTATCTCCAGCTCAGGCACTCTCCCAGTTAGCTCCAGCACTGCTAGTGTTCCCGGCTACCCTACTGGTCCTGCTTCCATCCCCTCGGTTAGCTCCAGCTCTGTCATCTCCAGCTCCGCTACCGTTCCCGTCAGCTCTAGCACTGCCAGCGTGCCCGGATACCCTACAGGCCCTGCCTCTATTCCGTCCGTTAGCTCTAGCACCATTGTCTCTAGCTCTGCTACGCTCCCCGTAAGCTCCAGCAGCGTTAGCGTACCTGGTTACCCCACTGGACCTGCTACTGTTTCGACCGTTGTGTCCAGCAAGTCGACTAAGGCTCCTACTCCCTCTACTAGCGTCCCCGGATATCCCACTGGTCCCGTCCCTGAGGCCTCGAGCTCTACTACTGCTAAGCTCACCACCTCCACTATCTACACGACCACTGTTCGCACTGTTACCTCGTGTGCTCCTACGGTGACCAACTGCCCCGGCAGCCCTGGCAAGCCCCACGTCACAACCGAGACTATCCCTCTTACCACCACTGTCTGCCCTGTGACTGAGACTGAGACCACTCCCGCTACTGTCCCCACTGGATACCCTGCATCCAGCTCTAGCGTTGTCATCTCCAGCACCAGCGAGCAGAAGCCTACTACCAGCGCTCCCGGCTACCCCGTCTCTACGCCCAGCACTGCTGTTCCCTCGTCTAGCACTGGCACTGAGCTACCTTCCACGAGCGTCCCTGGTGTTCCCACTGGCCCTACTGGATACCCGGTCTCTAGCTCTACTACTATCACCAAGTACCTGACCTCCACCGCTACCAAGCCCCAGTACACCACCTCAACCATCTACTCCACGACTGTCCGCACCATTACCTCTTGCGCCCCTGAGGTTACCAACTGCCCCGGCACTCCTGGCAAGCCCCATGTCACCACTGACGTTGTCACTGTTGGCACCACTGTTTGCCCCGTGACTGAGACCACCCCTGCTGTTTCGACTGGTGTTTCTTCTGCCACCACTGTTCAGACTTACCCCGCGTCCTCTCCTGTCGTCCCTACGACTACCCCGGCCGCTACTACGTCTGTCCCTGTTGGCGGCCAGTACACCACCTCGACTCTGTACTCGACCACCGTGCGCACTATCACCTCTTGCGCTCCTTCAGTCACCAACTGCCCTGGCACTCCCGGCTACCCTCACGTCACCACTGAGACCATCTCTGTTGGTACTACGGTCTGCCCGGTCACCTCCACTGAGGTCCCCGTCGTGAGCACCACCAAGCCTGCCGGCGTTCCCAGCTCTCCTGCTGCTCCTCCCTCTTACCCGACTTCCGTCGCGGTCCCACCTGCCGCTTCCTACCCGGCCTCTTCTCCCGTCGCTTCGTACCCCGCTTCCTCCCCGGCCGCCTCGTACCCTGCGTCGTCCCCGGTTGCTCCCCCGGCTTCGTACCCAGTCTACCCCACTGGCTACCCTACCGGCGGTTCCAGCACCCTCTCGACCTCCGTCATCCCTCCTTACCCCACCATCGTCCCTAGCAGCGGCTCTGGCTCCAGCCCCAGCGCCCCTGCTGGCACTGGCAGCCCAGTTCCCCCGGCTGTCACCTCTTCCACGCCTTCCGGCTACCCCACCACCATCCCTACCGCCGCTGCTGGTCGTCTAGAGCGCGGTTTTGCTGGTGTTGCCGCCGCCGTTGTCGTCGCTGCCCTCCTATAAGGGAAGTGACTAAGGCGTTGGTGTTGACGAATCCCTTCTTGTTCCTCGCGTATATGGTGAATGAAAGGAAGGGAAGGAGAGATTATAACGGTGTTCGATTCGGAGGATAGGAAGCTTGGGGTTATTTGCATATATACGGAGGGGGCGGTTTGAGGATTATTGGTCTGGTTAGACTGGTCTATATAAAAAAGGGTTACGAATTTTCTTAAGTAGCGATCTTTTAATTTTTGTTTATGACGTAGAGTATTTAGCTTTCTCTGTTTCGAAGAATATAAATTCGACTTTTCAAGACCCGCCAGTTGATACTGGTTTTGCATGCTGCTGTGGTTGTGACTTGTTTTTCTGTTTAGCTTCAGCTTTAACGATGTATCATGTGTTAAATGTTCAAAATCGCCAGTGTTCGATTTCTTTGCTTAACCCGCTCATTCTATTTCGTCCGTATTCTAATGTGCGCTATATAATAACCACTGCCGAAGCCTCGGGTTTTTTATATTGTTACAAATTCTTAGGTACCTACGTAGATAATCATGCATAAGAATGGCAAGAGCAATACTTAGCTGATGATTTAATTGCGGATTGAATTGATTTTTAATTGAGTTTCCGACTACTTTGGAACTTGACTTTTACGTTAATTGGCTATTAAATCGATTCAGGAATAGGCTTCGAAAACCTCCAGAGCTGTTCAGTGTAAGAATTCTCTACGATACACGACGCGTTGTTTACTTGTTGTTGGGCTATTGCTGAACCTTCGTTGAACCCTTGCTGAGCTGTTGCTGAACCCCTGTTTTGCGGTTGTTGATTAGGTATATTTAAATGACTGTAGTTCTAAAGAAGTATGAAACGACTCAATTACGAGACGTAATTCTGCGCTTTTGAAGTTGTATTCATTGAAAATAGGTAAAAATGTAAAAACGTCTTGATGCTATGGCCCCTGAAAGCTTAGCCGTAGCCGATAGCCGTAAGATCCGCCATCCCACTAAATCATTTTTACCTACCTACTTAAGGTTGTGTAACAAACCGCCTAAGCTCCCTGTAATTAGAAAAAGCTTAATGGTCAAATACAGTAAAAAGACACCTGTGTAAAAACGATTTAGCGAGATAGCGGATCTTACGGCTATCAACCTCTATCTTTCAAGCACCTAATCAGCTCAAAATCAACAGCAATTTAGCAACGGTTCAACAATAGTTGAACAACAGGCGAGCAACAGGTGAGCAATAGTTAAACAACAGTTAAACTACAGCTAAAGTACGGCTGAATGGTAATGAGTAAGACGAATTGGTACCTAAGGTACTAGGCATGCAGTATGCAATTTACATCTTAGCTCGGAAACTAAATTTCCTCTTACCTCAATTATTATTATATTGTCTACTTGAAACTGGTGGCCTGGAGATCCAAAGTTGAAGGGCTGTATAGGTACTACCTACCTATCTTCATCGCGCCAATTAAAGCCACGCGCTATAAATGTGAGGCAACAATTTTAAGTTTTAGGCACCGTACTAGCTCCCCCCTATTTTTTAAACTGACCAATAGGAGAGCAGGAGCATGCTTATTTGGACTTCTCTATGCTATAGTCTTGTTAGCTGGAACCCTTAGCGTATTGTACTTCATGACAATATACGATATTCGAATGTATCGTGAGACCATGCTGAGTATGTCCACACTTGACTTCATGATTATTGAGGACCTGTAAATATTTCAAAAGTCTATGAACTATTCATGATGACGATTCTATGACTCTTACGTCTCTCTACTCTCTATATCATTTCTTAACTTGACACTCCTGCGTAATAAAAACGGCCGGATCAGATTCAGACGTAGCGGTCAACCTGACAACAGCTGTGTTCGCAGCCTCGACTTCTGCACCCACAGCCACGTTGACGGTCGTCGCCGCACCAAACTTTGCTGTAGCCAATGCATTCACCACCCCGACATTCCATCCTTCGCCTTCGACCTCGGCGCTAAGACGGTAGATATCTGAGCCCAAGTACGCCGACAAATCTTGTGGGTGCTCCACTTCATCATTTAAAGCCACAAATGTTCCTGAATTCGTCAATTGGAACGCGCAAGTTACTCCGTTGACACTGGCCTTCGCTAACGGTCCTTCCGCAACTACCCCCTTTTCCAGGTTGACGCCGTAGGTACTAGCCCCACTACCGTCCAGCGATCGCACTCCCACGGTATAATGCAAAACGCCCGCATCGTCGCGGCGGATATCTACAATGTAAAAATGTAGTCTATTCGCCTCATCAACATACTCAAACTCACTCCCCGAGTCCGTGCCAGCATGGAACAAGGCATCAGCAAGTTGGCGATAATCACCAATACTCAACGGCGAAGGCGTTCCATCCGGTCGGAAGAAATCAGTCACATTAATATCCTGCGGATTCGCATCAATAGTCCATTGGAAGGGCGCATTATCCACGTCCTTGGTCTTGCTAATCATGACCCCTGAATCAGGGGTAAATGAATCAGCACCCATACGATCAATCACCTCAAGGTCGTAGTTATTATACCCGCCGCCGTCACACAGCGCATCTGTGCTTGTGTTACACGGGGCTGAAAGGTCGTCGCCCATGATGACATGCAGACCCATCAATTCGCCCTCGCCGGGGTTTATGCAGCGCGCGGTTATTTCCGCGACGATGGGCCCGGAACTTGGGAGCGCGGCCCGGGATACCATTAGCACGCTTGAATTGTCGACGAGGCCGATGCGCATCTTATCGCCCATCGTGTGTAATGAGCCCAGCGAACCGCCTTGGGTTGAGGGGATCTGCCACCGCGTGTGAGGGCCCCCGGGTCCGTTGAAACTGCCGCGCGATAACATGGACCATGGGCCTGTGTACGCGCGACGCGGCGGATCGCCGTACGGGTTATTATAATTGTCGCCGATGCCGAGGAGATGGGTCAGCTCGTGCGCGTATGTCGACATTCCGGAGCTTTCCGCCTGTGTAGAGGAGCCGCCTCCGGCATTCGGCCAGATGGCGCTTGCGGATGCCCAGGAAGTCCAGTTCACGTACCTCGTCTGGGCGTAATTAGGCAGCTCATCGTCATTTGGCGGTCCAAAAGAGTCGGGAACGTCCTGCGGAGTTTGGAACTTGATTTCTCCGAATTCCTGCCATGTGGAAGACTCGTCCTGGCCCGCGGACAAGATGAACACAAGCTCGAATGAGTCGGCTGTCTCATTACCTACGTCGGCGCGCCAGGCTCCTAGAGCGTCGGTTCGTAAATCGACTGAGCACGGTCCTTCTGTAGGACAAGCTCCCTCGTTGAACCCCCCTCGCTCATCATCTATGCCGTATTGATACGAGCGACTTGGTAGCCGGTACGCGCCGAAAGCGGTTAAATCGACGCCAAACCGACCTCCCGAATCTTCCATCCAGTACTCGTGTAAGGTGCGATTGTGATTGAGATCCTGGGGCTTATTTAAAAAGTCCCGATAGAAAGCCGGTACCTCGGAGCGGTTTAAGCCGGAAACAATCGGCTGTGGGTTACCGAACACAGTAGAATTTACCGCCTGCGTGATGACGAAGGGCATGTCTGGGTAATCCACAGCGACGAGAGCGATGTTGAAGTTCCGATTGGAACCCTTGCGGCTCGGGTCGTTCCATGATGTGCCTGGGGGAATCTTGTAATCTTCCCAGGTCATGGTATCGGGATTTACCCAATTCTGCGGATCGAGTACTTTGAACGGTTCACTCCGTGCGACGATTGGACCAGCGCAAGTGTGTCGCACCAATAATGCGCTGGCCAAAACGGCCGTGAGGACCGTCTGGTTGGTCTTGCTTTCCTTCGCGAAACGCATCGTTCAAACTGTGCAGGACTAGATTCTACACTTACTCCCCGACCTCGAAGGACGTGGATGAAGAGGTTGCGAGACTAGGCACTTACTACTAGGCTATGAGACCTTTTTATGTTACCCTGAACACGACATTTGGCTGTGTTGCCGATCGTCAAAAGCCTTGGCTTGCTGACTGAGAGGCCATATTGCCCCCCTGGTTTCTAGATAGACTACATAGCCTCGTTCCATTTCAGCATTCGTTTTCAGGGCAGATGGTTGCTACCTACTGGATTGGGCAGGCGAACCTGGGCTATTATACTTGGCAAAGATAGGGCATGCCGCAGTGCACTGGGTGCGGAGAACCCGGTAAACAGAGGATAGGTATCGGACGCATATGTCCCACCGTGTATTTCGTGTTCGTTTGGTTCTCTTTGTATGTGGGGGCGAGGTCCTGTTAGAAAGCTGTATTCCATCATAAAAAAAGATTACTGATCATTCCAAGGAGAGATCTAATTCTACAAACGCAAGAAAGATCCATGAAAACTCTTTCTTGTCTCAAGGGATATCACGTGAACAACCAAACATTTGAAGATATCTCCAGAGCTTGGACCAGGTGCCTTGAAACCTCCAGATCACATGATCTCGGTCCATAAATCTGACTAAGCACATGTGACAGACTGTTCTGATTCGATTGGAAGATTTTTACCCTCATCGTCGCTAACACTATACATAGATCCGTAGTAAACTACCACTTTTTATCGACGATAACATCGAATCTAACTAGAACTTTAATATATTTGGCGCAATACTAGGTATGTAATATTCTCCCCACTAAACTTTGCGAAAGCCTTTCCAACGGTTTTATCATAGTAGTCCAAGTGAGAAAAAGGTCACCGAGCCTACATAAGACGACATCCCCAAAAACAATAGATCGAAAAGGTGCGCGTGCACCTAATCTTGTTAATACCAGTATAACTAAAATAATATGGAAGTTACTCAACTGGGACTAGTATTGACATTCATGGATATGCGCGATTGATCGGAGTACTTGATTAAACAGTGAGTTATCTACTGGAGGGACGGACGGACATTAAGTTTACCTATGAACATGGAATAATTTTCTATGGTAAAATTGTGACGAATTTGGCGACCAGAAGGATACCTCATAAAACTAATTAGGTACTTTCGCACCTATATATCTCGAGAAACTTATAAAATACTATCATATCTCAACAACTGGTGATTACCTAATATTGGGGTTTTTCTAATTGGATATAACAAGTGAAGCTATTCCTGTTACCATGAATCGGAACTGAAAAAGCGAGAAAACAACGATATTGTTGCTCGAGGAGCTTTAGACTCTCGCCTATGAAGCACGGTATATATACCCTTTATTTACACGATCTGGTTCCAACGGCATCGTGTGGTCTGAACACCAATTCCTATAGCCGCAGGTCCAACATCTGACATCCATCTTCAATAAGTCGGTATACATCGATTGGTACCTTTCATAACTCGGTAACAAAATGATAGAGTATACATCCATGGTTCCATATAATCACTCTAAGCAACTCATAAATCACCTCAGGTGTTTGATTCAACCAATTACCCCTTAATTGCCACGGATGTATACGCACTAACGTCCTATTGAGGCATGATGTCAGACTTCTAGAGAAGTGCTGGAGCTGCTGGCATGCGATATGAACCGGACGTAGCACACGTCATTCTGCCACAGTCCTTTTGTACAGTTTTCACCGTCTCTTTTCTTTCTCCGCTGGGCTTAACCACAATAGTGATGGTTCTTTCCCAAACACACCTACGACGGGGGTTATTACTGATATATATCAGCACATAGGCAAGACTTACATACATTATGCCAGGGAGTTGGATGTTAGGCTCTTAGTCCAAGGCTACCAGGCCAGAGTGATTCGATGAAAGCAAGTCTAAAGTGGGTATATCAAGGTGGTAGGTAATATGGAAGAGACGGTAGCTGAGATGGTCTGTCGATTTTCTGTGGGAATATCTCGGCAAGTAGATGAAGTTGGAGGAGTAGAGCAGAAAAAATAAAGATTGTTGAATTATACGCAGATTTATAAATGGAATCACACATGAAGAGTGCCATTGCGTATGTGGACGTTTGGACCCTAGCTGCTTGCAAAGCGGTGAACTTGATCTGGCGCAATAGACATAATCTTGAAGAATATTTAACGGGTGCCCAGGTGTGCATGATCCCTAATAAAAATCTCTTTAACGATGCTACACATGCCATCGTATTTAGTGCTGCTTCAGCCCCAGACGTCTGCATCCACTTATGGCTTAAATGTCCAATAGGCACCCCAATATCTACCTAAGTTGCTTTCTAATCTCATCTTTTGGCATCTATATGAACCTTATCTATAAGTAAAATATATGGAATTGTCTGTAATTTACTGAAATGCCTTTAAAATAGCCTGGCAAGTTGTAAAAACGGCTCTTATGAGATAAAAATAGCATGCGTATTTCCTAACACCTACCTGATACTTGGACTGAGTCATTTCAAAGGTTACCTAGCACGTGTTTACTTAATTTCAATAGGATGTGACGAAAAATATTTCCAAACATTGGGCATACTTGCATGCGAGTATATATATGGTATTACTTCAAGCAGCGACATCTTCTCCTTTTGATACGACGTCATTCTTCTTTGCAAACGTGACTTCTCAAATAGAAAAAAGAAAAGAAAAAGAAAAGATCGAATCCTTAAGCAAATATGTGGTACTTACTTACATAGGTGTTTAGATATCGTTATGTTTTTGTTCTGCCACTCACTTATTAATAATGAATGGATTTTCATATAGAACCTTTGGTTGGGATGAATATTTAGCTAAATGTGAAGATTGACTTTTATTCATGAGAAGGTCTCCCTATCTGGATTATCTCATTCGTCCTGGCTCGAGCCCTGTTTGCCCTATAGGAAATTTATCACTCATTCCCCCCTTGGATAAAATCAAGTCTGAAAAATGTCGAACGGATGGTATAATGGTTTCATTCAGATATGGGATTGCTAGCTTTACCTTTCCCGGGGGCTCCTTCAAACTTAGCACCCCATTTGTCCTGCTGTTGGAACATGGCCAAGCACGCGAGTGCAGAAGGTGACCCGTGTTCTGGATCGGCACCGCCTTCTAGCAATGCCTGCCGTTCTGTTAGCACTTATGGAACTCTTGATATGAAGATCTTGATGTGAAGAATCGTACATCAATCACAGCATCTTCCTTCTTGAAAACGGCGCCAGCTAGTGGACTTTGACCTCGATCGTTTATCCGGTTTGGGTCGGCTCCATGTTGGATGAGTAGTTTGACAAGATCGGCGTGTCCATGATATGCCGCAAGCATGAGCTTCGAGTGTACTCAGTCATCAGCAACGAGTGCGGAAAAATCAATAACCAATCACTGCTTACAAGTGTATCTCCTTTCTCGTTGGTCATGTTAGGTGGAAGTCCTCTCGGTAACGCTTGTTCGAATACATCTTTCTCGCCAGCCCTTGCGGCATTGTACATCCGAGTCGCGAATTCGATGACCTCTGGAGGGATGGTCGCTGGGTCTGTGGAGGCCATTATGGAGAAATGTATGTAAATTTAGAGTGAATAGTTGAATCCACAGATATCTCGATAGGAGTTCCAGATGAATGAAGAAATAAGAATGGAAGTCACAATAAGGTAGTTGTTTCTTCCTGAACGATGCAAGCCGAGTAAGCTCCGGGGGCAGGTGGGGAGGGTGCGATGACATCGGCGGTGCGACCTAGGTCTTACCTCCCGTCAATGCCGGCTGAAAATTGCGTAAGGTGATTTTAGCTTCCTTTAATTGGCCGTCTGCCCCTCTCAATTGACCCGATGCATGTCAGATGTCCAGTATTACTCACTTGTACTACGAATAACTTCAATTATCCAGCTTAGAAAATTTTTGTTAAAATGTCCTATAAATATTAATTTAAATGATGGAAGGTTGAATATTATCGAGATATATCTGGCTAGGTGATCAAGAAGATGTATGTAGCCCTGGAGCCCTGGAATTGTACTGGCTGGGTCCCGCTTTCCCCGCCAATAGCCGCTATAATCTGTTATTAGAGGGGCCATACCATACCACCCGCTAGTATCTTCAGCTCCAACTCTGACGTCGAAGCTTGGAGGTTCACATACCTTCCTTCATACCTACTACTCAATTACACTGTTTCTGTCCAGTGATCTCGTCGATAAATTAATACAGTCATCCCTAACTATCTATTCATAGCATGTATATAAACTCATTCAGTTGATTGTAATTACCAATTGAGCTTCCGACCGCTACCACGATGCCGCCGCGATTGAACGGTCGCCTAATTTCCCCGACAATTCGCTTTTTCCGTTTGTATTCCAGCGACGCCGGTCCATTAATTAGAGTCACCAATCTACCAACCGCAAACACAGGCCACATTCGCATCCTCGAACTCAATCGGCCATCGGCGCGCAACGCGATATCAAAAGCTCTCTTAGCTTCCTTACGAGTCGAAATCGAAGACATCCAATCACAATACACACTAGAAGGCAATGAAATACCACCAGCCCCGAGATTTGGAGGGGCAGCGGGCATAGATGAGAAGGGACCTACTCGGGCCTTGATTCTAGCCAGCGCTGTTGACGCCAGTTTCTGCGCCGGTGCCGACCTAAAAGAAAGGCGTGGGTTTACGGAAGAAGAGTCAGTCATCATATAAACACATGCGTGGACTATTTTGTACTTCTATACTATACCTACCTACATAATGCCCTACGATACCTAGCTAACACCAGCCCACCAACCCCTTTAGGACGCAGCAATTCCTCTCCAACCTCCGCGGCACATTTACCTCCCTCTCCGCCCTCCCGATCCCGACCATCTCCGCCATATCCTCCCTCGCACTCGGCGGCGGCCTTGAACTTGCGCTGTGCACACACTTCCGCGTCCTCGCATCCACTGCCACCGTCGGCCTCCCTGAGACCCGACTTGGTATCATCCCCGGCGCTGGTGGCACCTACCGACTCCCCGCTCTCATCGGGCTACCCCACGCACGCGATCTAATCCTCACTGGACGCCGGGTCTCCGCACCTGAAGCGTATTTCCTTGGGCTTGCGGACCGGCTAGTGGAGGTACTGCCCGAAGACGAGCGGGACGGTGTGGCGCAGGAGAACGCTGCGGAAGAGGAAGAAGAGGGGCTACCGGCACGCGCGAGGAACGCAGCATTGGCGGAAGCCGTGAGGCTCGCTAGTGAGATTTGCGAGGGCGGACCTGTCGCGGTGAGGGCTGCGCTGGAGGCGGTTAGCTGGGCGAGGGAGGAGGTGGAGAATGCGGCGTATGAGAGGGTGGTTAGCACTGAGGATAGGGATGAGGCTTTGGATGCGTTTAGGGAGAAGAGGAAGCCGGTATTTAAGGGACGGTGAGTAAATTCATGTTACTGGGGGTTCTACGACGTTTATCGCATGATGGTACTGTCATAACTGGATTTGCACGGGTAGGTCTATTTGCTAGGCTTTGATATCGTCTATGTCAAGAGATACGACGTTTTCTAACTCATGTTATACCTAATACTTGAGTTTTTGGTACATTCAATACACCAATGATAAATACTGACTATGATAATCTATTCTATTATGACTTATTCAAACGAAATAAGGATTTCTGTATTAAATTTATAGTTATGGCTGAATCAAAGTGTTGTGAAGCTGGCGATATTCGTCATGAGGGGATGAGGAGCTTTGGCCAATCAAATCCATTGATTATACTCCACTAAGAGCTACGCTAATAATTGAACCAATAGCCTGTGTCTGCCCCACTTCACCGCCCGGAGCTCCTTAGAGTTACCCATTGACGAAGCTTGTTAGATCCACTAAACTTGGCTGTTTTCATCTTTTGCTCAACACCAAATTTGCAGGTCAAAGACCATCTCGTGAGCCTCATTATCTACAATCGTACCAAAATACTACGTACTTAGGTAACACACCTATCGGATTCTCTCAAGAGTTAACATGTGCTTTTTCTTGAACCGGATTTTCAAGAAGCATCAGTATTATAATATTTCACCGTTTCTCCTCATTTCTCCCTACATCATATTTTAGTAGTATTTTCGTTAGCTAGTATTGAATGAACAACGCCCAATCGGATACCACCTTACGACTTCGGACCTTTGGCGGAAGGCTTTTATTTGAACAATCACAAGATTCTTGATCGAAGATTCGTTCTAAGGAGTCTACGATTGACAACTTCTGGCCGACATTCTTGTCTCAAGACAAGTCACGTGTGCAACAGAGGTTTGGGGATATTTCTGCTAGATATCTTCAGCATATGAGCTACCTGATCTTATAGGGAAGGCCTGATCCAGAATACATTATGAAGTCTTGAGATAATACCTACCTAGAGCTTCTAACAATTCTTCTCATCATGCCCCTGAGATGTCGATATGAGAGAAACCTTCGTTGCTCACGTGATTTCCCCTGAGACAAGAGTACCTAGTATTCACCAAGAGTCTATTGTTTGAAAGCTCATAGATTCCCTTCAATCAGTCGGTCGGGTATCTTAGCCTCGGATGCAGAGTCTATTAAGATTGAAGTTGCTTTTTATATGGTCAACCTAGCCTCGAAGTAAGGCGATGATGAAGATCTCTTCACCGCCGCATCACTTCAGCCCTACAAGGTCCTCTAAAAGTCCGTGTGTAGGTATGTAAGTGGCGCATATTTCTAAATCTAGTGCAGATCTAGGATCCCTTGATCTGCGTCAATCGATCTAACTTTCGAAATTGTTTACACTAGGGCGATGATGAATCATGATCGACGTGACGCAATGAGGTAAGATGACAAAGAATTATCCATATATAATAACGACTCAGCTACTTAATTAACACAGCCCTCAAAATCATCTATGATGAAGATGCATGTGTCGGAGTATAGCAGACCCCTATTCGTCCAGTCCTAACCTCATCATCAACCTTACCAATCATAGAGTGTTGCGTTCACAAATAATTAACATTATGGGCAAAAACGAGAAGCCGGAAGAAGGAGACAAAGGTATACCACCAAATTCCTCCCCCGCAGCAATGTAGCACCTTGAAAACACCAGATGGTGTGTTTCTCGCATGTTGTCATATGGAGAAGTCGTTACTTTAATCGCACCAGGTTTATTCTCTAGCTAACAATACTGTGTAGTCTCCTGGTCGTGGGGTGGCGGCGCCCCGGCGGGTAAAGTAGCCGAGACCAAAGAAAAAGGCGCGATTGAGATTGAGACGCAACGCGGGAACACAGTGAAAAGAAAGGCCGACCCAGGAAATCCTGCTGTCCGTGTAGAAAGATCGGGCAACGATGTGGTTAAACGGTCTTCTGAACTTACCGTGGAGGAGAAAGCTAGTGAAAATGGGACGGGTGGCACCAAGCGTAAAGCGAAGGACCAGGATCCCGATAAGGATGCCCAAAAAGATGATGATGAAAACGATGGCGAGGGTGAAGAAGAGGCGGAGGAGAAAGATGCCGATGGTGAGCCGGACTTGGATGAGGACGAAAAAGAGCCCCATACGAAGAACAAGCAGGGCAAAGAGGTGAAGAAGGGTGGAAAGGAGGCTAATAAGAAGCAGAAGAGAGAACAAGACGATGAGGATGCTGAGAAGGACGACGTGGAACTCGATGACGATGAGAATCTTGAGGAAGCGGACGATGTTGCTGATGACGATAAGACAGCCGCTGGAGAAGAAACAGAAAAGGGCAACGGTAAGAACGAAAGGCACGTCGTTTTCAAAGGGTCCGAGAAATCCAAGAAGTCTGAGGCCAGCTCCAAGAGTAAGACTAAAACCAGTGATGGCGCGAAAGGAGATGTTGCTCATGGTCAGGAGGGAGACGAGGTCAGCACTCGAACTCGGAGTCACACTGACAATTAAGCTACGAATCTACAACTCATGGTATTTTTAGAAGTTTTCAAGTTTATCAGACATGCTTCTAGGGATGGTCTTCACGAGATGAAAAGATTGGATTCTGCTAATTACACAATATTTCCTCATTATCCCTTTCATGCTTCATAGCCACCTTTCGAGTCGATGTAAGAAGATTCCTATCTATGTGAACTATGATGTCTGGATTAGATCTTATGAGTATACAAGAAGTTATTTCGAACAAATGTTTGATAATATATACTGCATTCGTGCCCGGGAACCCCATCTCTATGTTAAATATATCTAGTTCAGCAAGGGATAAGGAGATCACGGCCTCCCCGAGATTGTCCACGATGTTACGTTGTTGATCTAGTATACCTCTATTAGGTTCACAGCGGTTCGCTGTGGTCATCTGATCGACGAGATATAAATCTACCGGGAATGGGAAGTTAATAAGATGAAACCGATGTTTGTAACTCTAGAACTTTTATAGTAACCTTGAACTCGTGCTGAAAATCTGGCGTGAGTTTGTGTTACCCAGGTTGATGACGTCTAAGAATGAGTCTAACGTGACATATACCTATTGCAGATTGATATTAATTGGATTGCTCAGACAATATTTGATATCGAAGAACATCAGCGTATTACTTCGGATGTGAAAAGCTGGGATGTGTCATGTCAGGGCTGAGCCCGACAATTGGTAGCCATCACCTGCCACATGAGCTAAATCACCAAAAGACGAGAATCTACAGGACGACCATCTTGGAGATCTTACTGATGATAAAGCCTAGTCCGTAACAGGATGTTTGGGTCGTCTTCGATATATACGATCTGAGCTTCGGATACACAAGTTCTATACTTCGGTCAAGGGTGCAAATCGCGAGATTGCAGCAAGGCAGCACAGAGGCACGGAGCTGAATAGATCTATAAGTTTAATGAGGTGAATCAAGATCGCCGTCCAAGGGTTAATAGAAGTAGCTATAAATATTCGTCGCGTGGGCATGTCGTACTGCATCTTAGGAAGATTGAGAGTCTCACGAAGGATAGCCCTGCAGTGATTGCCTATTTCTCAGCGAAGGGAATCCTCTTGTTAGTTCTTTTTGGGCAATTTGGGATTTTGTTTATAGAAGAACTTCCTAGGCGGAAATTGTATCTAGTTCTATAAGCGACACTAACTAGAGTCTGAATTAGGGAGGTAGATGACTAGAGGATTGATCCTTTAATCAATCCAAGTGGACTAACGGGCATTTTACAGAAATTTTTATTTTTCAATGATTTTAAGAGGAAAAATTACCATGTAGAAAGTTAAGATGATAGATAATACGGAGTGATGAATGGAATGAAGTTGGCGACGCGATATTCGTATTGTTTATCTTCTAGATTGAAGTGATGTTAGTGAATGTTTGTATTAAATAAGCTGAGTCTTAGCTGAAGTATTATAGCTACGCCGTAATGATTTTGCCTCGGCCGATTCCGACCCTGACCCCGTTGAAACAAATCCGTTTCGAAATGGGAGCTGAGTGATGTGCGCAGATCATTGATTGGCGTAACCACCCGCCGATAGCGTAAGCTCCCATTTAATGCTCCGTACCCCGGACCATGCTTCCAACCATTACCGTGCCCCGGATCGCCAATCTACGTACTATATGTGTGTGCTATGTATGTGCGACAGGCTAAGCAGAAATGCCAGACACACATAAGCGAATGGAAGCGAGTGGAGGTGCGTGGGAAGACTGTGAGAGGCGAAGGCTCACTTAACCTTAATTAAAATATGGGTGGCATGTCTCATAGCAGTCGGACGACTGCAGAATATTCGGGTTGGGAAAGGGTCGTTTTGGACTGTGATAGGCTCGATTAGGTAGGTGGCTGCAGGAACAGCGTCACATTGGGAGCGGGGAACGGAAGAATAGGACAACTTGGGGCCAGGGGAAAAGCAAAGCTGCAAGCATATAGATTGTTTGGCAAGGCACTCTTCTAACCTTCTGACGACGCTTCATCCATTCATCTTCTTTCTCTCCTTCCTGAACACTCACAATTGTCGACGATCACTATATCACGTGTTGTGGCTTCGGCCCCTCTACTCGTTCAAGACTTCTTCGACCAATCTCGACTAATTATTTTACGTGTCTGGCTGTACTAACGGAAATTTCGCTGTACCTAGCCGTGTCTCGCCCCGGCGAATAAAATTTACCATCAATGTCAGCTGCTGTTGTTGGGCGCCTTGATGTTTCAATCAGAACGCTTACCCAACATCACTTGTTAATAAAAAAAATCCTGACCACGCACTTTTCTACAGCGGCGCCTTGCAGAAGATATATATGAGGTGGGTCCGGGGGCCGATTTGCTCCTCGGTGTCTAAAAATAGTAAGAATCACACGGAACCTGGGCACTAGGTACTGCTACTATCTCCCCACTCGGGATTCAGGGGGCTAGTTCTGATAATTATGCCGACGCTGTGGGAGAGGAATAATTCAATCCAACAGATCAGCAGAAGAGTAACCTTTTCCAGTCTATAAGATGTTACTGTTATGTTACCGTCATCTTCTGTCATCTTCTGGCCGGCGATGTTTGTTACTGTCAGCTGCACTTAAGACATCAGACGAACTATCATGTGCCTAAGTCTCGGTGTCCATGGGTCCTTGGGGGCCGGGCTGCCGTTGTGGTCGCTGCCGAAGCCTCCGTGAGAGACCTTTTCGAATACTACCTACATATTGCGTACTACGTAGTAGGCTACATCCGCTCGGCCATGTGTGCGCCCGACTATCCAACAAAGCCGCCAAACAGCGAGCACGAGGCGTTTCTCCGCAGATGAATACATTCTCCCTTTCGTAGGAGCGAGTTTAATATAGCAAGTCGAGCAATCGAGACTTCTGTTGGTGCATCTAGAGTTCCGCCACATTGGTCTTATCGTCACCAGGTGCCTCAGCTCGGTCTTACATGCCACCGGGATATTTCGATAGAGGAAGGTAGGCGGCTCTAACTGTGATCGTCACACTTCTCATAGCTATGGGTCAGGGAATAACGTACCCTGCGTCGAATTATGAGATCCTGAGAGATGAAATGGCTTTGGCTGGAGTTTCGACAAGCCATACCAGTCGGGATCTTGGGTATCTATATACGTCTCTCGATATTAACGCATCTATAGGTGAGGAGGTTACGCCGTAGAATGAGGCTCCGTAAATTTCCATTTCAGCACTCGGTAGGTAAAGAAAGCCGTGAAACATCATATCTGAGGCTACTATAGCCAGCTTGTACGATGAAGATACTAACGATCATATCACATGCTCCCAATCGGATGGTTTAGGTCTGTGGTGGGCTTAGTATGCTTGGGGTAGGGTAGTTTATGCGAATGTGTAGCTGTGGCGTTGAAGCTGATTCTGGCCTCTCATTGGTCGACTAGCGGTCTAGGAAATTGGAAATGAGAATTAAGGGAAGGTAAAGTGTTAGAGAGAGGCGCTTCTACGGAGGTTCTGCGGGCTAAAAGTACAGATCCCGGCTCCGTGGCATTTCTCTCTTCTCCAACTTTGGAACACAGCTCCCAAGACTGCCAGATCAATACCCCTGCTCCCGTCAGATCCTTCGGAAATAAAGCCCTTGTCTAGTGCACACATGGGACGAAGGAAACCTTACTTCGTTGTAGGACAAGGCTCTCTCGCCTTACTTGCAGCAACGCCTCCATGAGGTTTAGTTTCAGACTCTGAGAGATCCTTTGGCCCCAAAGGGAAGGTCATCGTTGACGCTATGCACACCCATTGGTCTGTGTGAACCTTATAGACTTCGATGCAACTAAAACGAGGAGGTTCGTAACGTTTCTTGTAAGTCGAGTTCTTCCTTTCTATTAGAGCATCGTTACGTATATAACTTCCGGGCCCTGCTGCTCGTATCATTCTCTTGCAGGATGTCCTCCTAGGTACGACACGGATATACCGGTTCTCTTTTGGAACTGTCCACTCCCTTTCTCGCTCTGAAGCCGCAGGCCGCAGGCGTCCATTCCTTAGATTAGGTACACACACTCCTTATTATCATTCGGTCATTTTAAGAATAACTCTGCCCCCTCCCTGCGAGCCTTCGGGGTATACATACAGTACATCATGCGTGCTTTCATCAACCTAGCTGTAGCTGTCGCTACGGCCTTCGTGGCCCAAACTATCGCTGCGCCGATTGTTGCGACTCCGGGGTCTAAGACGGATCTGGTTATCACTGATAAAAACACCCTTAACGGCACTCAAATTCCCGTGAACAAATCTGGACAGACGGTCCAGTCTAACCCGCTCAAGATATCTCTTCTAAACAACTTCGGAGGCGGAAAGCTAAACGTTTATGTGTCTGGTAAAGATACTAACAACGCTAACATCATGCTCTCGGCGAATGGCTCTTGGTATTATCCTGACCCGGCCGGCAGTACGACTCCGGTAGCAGTCACCGGAGACGTCGCTCTCCCGATGAATGGTCAAGGCCAGACCACCGAGTTCACCCTACCTGACTACATCAGCTCCGGCCGCATATGGGTTGCCGAAGGTGACCTTCAGTTCTTCACTGTCGTCGATGGAAACGGAGCAGTTCAACTTGTCGAGCCGTCCGCCGCCAACCCGAGCGACCCTTCGGCGGCTGTCAACTGGGGATTCGTTGAGCTCACTAACACGGAGGAGGGCGGTATCTACGCCAACATCTCATTCGTCGACTTTGTCGGTCTAGTCATGGGTATGACCTTAACTCTCGGCAGTGGCGAGACCCAAACCGTCAAGGGCCTTCAAGGCAACGCCATCTCCTCTATCTGCTCGGACTTGAAGGCTCAGGCGGCTTCCGATGGTCAGCCATGGGACAAACTGTGTGTTACAGACTCGAGCGGAAACCCTCTGCGCGTCCTCGCTCCTAACCTATACTTGTCTATCGACCCCACCGCCATGTCGACCTACTATGATGACTACATCAACCAAGTCTGGGACAAGTACTCGAACGAGGATCTGACCATCAACACCCAGGCTGCCGCCGGCAACGTCACTTGCCGTGCCAGTGGAAACCAATTGACTTGTAACGGAGACAACCGCGCATACCCCAAGCCCACCATGATCGACATCTGGGGCTGCAACTCCGGTCCTTTCGCCATCCAGGACAGCGACAACGCTGTCCACCACGCCGTCGTTCCCCGCCTCTGTGCCGCCTTCTTCCGCAGCACTTTGCTGGTTGATGGTGGCAACCTTCAACCGGGTGTCGGCCAGGACAAATACTACAGCGTGAACCCGACCAGCCACTATGGCCGTATCGTTCACAAGTACGAGACCGACAACAAGGGCTACGCCTTCTCCTACGACGACGTCAACCCCGACGGCCAGAACTCAGCCGGTGTCGTGTCGGGTCTTAGCCCCGACACTCTTCAGCTCGCCGTCGGCGGATTTGCTTCCTAAAGAAGCAGATTCTTCATCAATGAGACTTGAAGAATAGGGGTTGGTATCTTGACATAGATACCAGCCCCTGAAAACATGTCATGGAACCATGGCATCACGGCGACAGTCGTGAATCCGCAATGTATATAACCTCTTTTCCATGTATATATTTTTCTGTCAATAGCATCTTTTGGGATCTGGGTTCCATGTACATATAACTCGCGCATATAACACACGCTCGTTAACGAAAGTCAATATTCTCCAATTTCTACGCGCACTTGAAATGCCTAACATCGTGACACATTTTAAGGTCTCGGGTAGTTTGATTAAGGTCCTCGCTTCAATAGGGGTAACACAACGTTATCACCTAAAAGTGACAACTTCGTATCACGTTAAATTGCATGGGTTTCGAGTACGAATTCTTCTCTATGATAATAGATAAATCGTACTATTCTACTTAGCGGTCGATATATCAATATTTTTCATTTTCTCTATGCTGACACACAGACTGGGTACGTTCTATGGATTAGTGTATTCGACAACCCCCTTTTCTTGTCGCCAAAAACTATCGAGACACTCGTCAAGAATTATCCACTCGCTGTCACCAAAACCTGCCTGGTAGAGTAGGGAAAACTACGAAGAATCGATCGTCGATATTCCTGCATGAAAAAATTGAACCGAAGTCTGAATTATTCTGAGTTCCGGCCTACATATACCCGGGTGTACTTACGGGACCGACACCCAAATACGAGCTTTTTCAGGTACGAAAGTTTCGCTTATGCACCGTTCCGGGTTATATAAGGCTGAATACCAAGGGTGTCACATGGAACCAAAAGCATATTCCAACTTCCGGACTACAAGCTGGCGTCATCATAATCGAGCCGCATACCTTCGGTTCCGTCGTTTACTGAATAAGCTTCTCCAACCTCGTATCATAGGTGGTAGATACGAGACGTTATCACGGCTTCTTATCATCTTCATTGACGTGCGACATGGGATGAGCTTCCAGCATGAGATCAACCAATTGAGAACATGCCAATTGCGTCAGTATATCTAAACACACCGAGTTAAACTTGATAATATTTCAATGCTACTTAATTATAGGGGGAGATTGTTGGGGTGCTGCACGATGTCTCGAGGCAAGGATCTTGCTCCCCTTTTCTCCCCCTTCAAATTCTGGTACCTATCCTAGAACTTACTCATTAAGGCAACAGGAATTTTTATTCTCTTGCTTGGTATGGATAAACAATGGAGTATTAGGTAATTTGGGGGCTTGAACTTGTGACGATATTCCCATACCCGTAGCTAACAAGATAGTCTGGGGTATGAACGTGATGACGGCTGCATCATACACCCCATATTCACGCAGCCATAAAAGAGCGACTGCGAGACACAACGATATGAATCCTTATATAGTATGCGACGCCTATGATAATCTTGCACGCGTGTCTTTTCGCGTTAGAACCCCCTAAGTGATCTATTTAGGCATCTTATTCGTTAGACATGCGGATTCATTAGGATCTTTAGCCTATAGGTACATGTAGTCGGTGAGCTGACCAAAATGCTGGAGTGATGCTGTGACACTAAAATATGAGTGAGCCCCATGATAGAGAGGATTAGCTTACCACATACCGACACGTCCGCCCACGATGCCTGCTTACATGTATTCTCCGGGGGACTGCGGAGATAAACATAAATGCCGGTTCAATAGGTAAGTATGTAAAAGTACGTCTGTACTACTTAAATTCGCCGTATAGTATAGCAGCTCTTGAAATTCCTGTAAATAAACAAGATACTTAGATCTTTATTCGGTACTATCGCCTACTCACCCCCTTTAAGATGAAGCCCCCAGTTCCATCCGCGACACCAACCTGGCATAACGACACATATGACGCCATCTCCCCTAATCGCCCAGAGCTCAGCGCGTCGGGGAAGAAGATCGCTATAATTGGCGCGGTGAGCCAGTCCACTCGCACATACCCTGAATCATACCTAATATCCCACATCCGTAGGGAAGTGGTATCGGGCGAGAAACCGCACGAGCCTTTGCCGCTGCTGGAGCTGGCCATGTTGCCCTCTTGGGTCGTCGAGAGGCATTGTTAGACGATACTGGATCTCAAGTCGCACACGTCAACCCGAATACGTTTGCGTCCATCCACGTAGCAGATATCACTCAGGAAACGGACCTTAAATTTTCTGCCACGATGATTGGAGAATGGGACGTTCTATTAATCACATCAGGCTATCTGTCTGATCCCGGGCCGATGGCTTTGGCAGATACGGAGGAATGGTGGAAGAGCTTCGAGGCATGCTATCCCCCCCTTTTTCTTCTTTTTTTTTAAAAGAAAAGTTAGTTAATTTATGGGGAAAAGGGGTAAATATCTAACATCCCTCCAGGTCAACACAAAAGGAACCTTCCAAGCCATAAAATCCTTCCTCCCGACCGCAAACCCATCGCACGCCGCCGTCCTCGCCGTAACATCCGGCATGGCCACTACACCAGCCAAGAACTTCGTCCGGTTATCATCCTACATGACCTCGAAACTAGCACAGATAAAAATATTGGAGTTCCTCGCTCTCGAACAACCCCACATCTTCGCTGCAACGGTGCATCCGGGTATGATCGAGACTGATATCTTCAAGAAAGCCGGTGGCGATGCTAGTCGATTGCCTATGGACACGGGTAAGTCGTATATTTGCTTTGGTGGTGATAGGACCTTAGTATTTCGTATTTAAGGGAACTCCGTTTCCGCACATGTAATAAGGACCCCCTCACGGTCCATGTGAAATGAAGGCGAATAGTGGATCGAGATAGTCGAATGGATTAATCATCAAAGTAAATAACTTTCAATATTGATCAAGTAAGGTATATATATAAGCTCCTAAGAGATTCGCATATCGTATCATGTTAGATTCAGAACACCTGCCCGAAAACCAAAACCGGAAAACACCATCCATTCATGCAACCCGAAGCCACCCTTTTTCAACATAACCCGATCCGATCTATTTTCGTATCATAATTGAAGCAATTAGCTAGAGAGGGTCAGCTTCTTTACCCTGTCCTTCAACGTCTCCTGGGGCCACGACCAATTACTCAGGAATTCGGGGTCGACACCGTGCTCGAACGAGTAGTTAGAAGCGGCGACCTGCTGGCTCTTGAGTGCATCCCGAGCTGTGGCACCACGGTTGCCTAGTTGGGGCATGCGGTCGATGGCGTCGATAGCAAGACTGAATCGGTCGGTCTGGTTGCGGATAGCAAGCTCGAGGGGTGTGTCGATGTTACCCTTCTCCTTGTAACCTCTGACGTGGATGTTCTGGTTACCTGGTCGCTTGTAGGTCAAGCGGTGGACGAGCCAAGGGTAGGAGTGGAAGTTGAAGATGATGGGTTTGTTAGCAGTGAATAGGGCAACCCAGTCCTTATCGGTGAGACCGTGGGGGTGGTCTGTGTGGTGGATCAGCTTGAACAGATCGACGACGTTGACGCAACGGATCTTTAGTTCGGGGAAGTGTTGCAGCAAGAGATCAATAGCAGCTAATGACTCGCTGGTGGAGACATCACCGCAGCTAGCCATGATGATATCGGGTTCTTCACCAGCATCTGTGGAGAATTGGGGCCAGATGCCAATACCCTTTGTGCAGTGCTCCACAGCTTGTTCCATTGTGAGGTACTGGATGTGGGGCTGCTTGTCTGCGACAACAACGTTGACGTAGTTCCGTGACTGGAAACAATGGTCCATAACTGAAAGGAGACAGTTTCCGTCAGGTGGCAGGTAGATACGGACGACTTCTGGGCTCTTGTTGCAAACGACATCAAGGAAACCAGGGTCTTGGTGCGTGAAGCCGTTGTGGTCTTGTCTCCAGACGACAGCTGTCAAGAGGATGTTAAGCGAGGGGACCTTGGCACGCCACTCAACTTCTAGACACTTCTCAATCCATTTGCAGTGCTATATAATATGTTAGAATATGTTGTCAAGTTAAGTTAATGTGTCTGTAGACGTACCTGGTTGACCATGGAGTCAATGACGTGGATGAAAGGTTCGTAACTGTTAAGCATACCATGCCTACCGCTTAGGACGTATCCTTCTAGCCAACCCTCACAAGTGTGCTCAGACAAGATCTCCATGACTCTTCCGAAGGGTGAGAGATTGCCACCGTCTTCATCTTCTTCAAAGTACTCTCCCATCCATACCTTCTTACCAGCCTCATAGACGGCGGCGAGTTTGTTAGACTCGGTCTCATCGGGACCCATAAGACGGAATGAGTTGGGGTTGTTCTTGATGATATCGCGGAGGAACTTGGCGAAGTTGGCCATACTTCCTTCAACAGTAGCGCCAGCTTGTTCCACCTTGATTTCATAATCCTTGAAGTTTGGCATCTTGAGGGGCACAGAGATCAGACCACCATTAGCTACGGGGTTTGCGCTCATACGCCTGTTACCCGTGGGGCAAAGAGCCTTTAATTCGGCCGAAATTCTGCCTTCTGTGCCGAAGAGACGCTCAGGCTCGTATCCGCGCATCCATTCCTCAAGAGTCTTGAGGTCAGCAGGGTTGGTGGTGGTGCCTGTGATGGGGACTTGGTGAGAGCGCCAGAAACCTCCGAGGTAGTGGCCGTTGACCTTGCGGGGGGCAGTCCAACCCTTCGGTGTACGAAGGACAATCATGGGCCACCGTGGACGGAAGGGCTTGCCGGAATCACGAGCTTCTTTCTGATACTTGCGGATTTCTAGAACACAGTGTTCGAGAGTAGCGGCCATGGCTTGGTGCATGGACTCGAGTTCCTCACCCTCGACGAAGTATGGCTGCCAGCCATAACCAATGAAGAGCTGCTCAAGCTCCTTGTGGGAGATACGAGCAAGTACAGTGGGGTTGTTGATCTTGTAACCGTTAAGGTGGAGGACAGGAAGAACTGCACCATCGCAGATGGGGTTCAGGAACTTAGTGCTGTGCCAGGCCGTAGCCAATGGACCGGTCTCGGCTTCACCATCGCCGACCATGGTAACGGTGATTAGATTTGGGTTGTCGAAAACGGTACCGAAGGCATGCGAGATGGAGTAACCAAGTTCTCCACCCTCGTGCAGACTACCGGGGGTCTCGGGGGTTGCATGTGATCCGACACCTCCTGGGAAACTGAACTGCTTGAAGAAAACCTGCATGCCTTCTGGGTCCTCAGACTTCTGAGGGTAGACTTCGGAGTAGGTACCCTCGAGATAAGCCTGAGAGATGACGGCGGGAGCACCATGGCCCGGACCGGAGACGAAGATAGCATCAAGATCATACTTCTTGATTAATCTGTTGAAGTGCATATATGTGAAGATTTGACCAGGAGCGGATCCGAAGTGACCTAGCTGCCGCTTCTTGATGTGCTCGACCTTTAAGGGTTCTCTTAGGAGAGGGTTCTCCTTAAGATAGATCATACCAAGACTGAGGTACAGACTGGCCTTGAAGAAATCGGTGTACTGCTCGATTTCTTCCTTGGATAGGGGCTCACCCTTGACGGTAGAGCGAGCCTTGCCGAATGGCCGGATCGCTTCGATCTCGGCTTGACGAGTATCTGCCATTTTGGGTTGATAAGGAGGCACCGACTGGACGTTACTTGTCGGAATTGTCAATGAAAGGGGTGAAGTGATTAAAAGCTTGAGACTCTAGAAAGTCTAAGGAGTAGCTCAAGCTATGTGTGAGTGCTTTGTTGTGCTTTGTTGTTGATGTGATGATGATGTATTGGAATAGGGGCAGATGAGAGTTGACGATGGAGGCTACTTATAAGGGTTGCCCCAAAGACACTTACGTAGTATACCAGGTATAAAGAGAGAGAATAAATGAATTACGACTCTAGGGTGGCAGTTGGGTTCAGCTTTGGGATCTAGGGTCTAGCCATCGCATGTCTAGTTCGTCTCATGTGAGTGACTCTGCTTAGACGAACGCATGTGTTTGTTATCATTGGACCCGGCGGGAAGCGATATTGTGGGAATTGAGGAGAGGAAGAAAAGTTAGGATAGGACGGGATAGGGCAGGATAGGATTAACTAAAACGGTCAAATTTGGCCCAAGACGGCGGAAATGCAGCCGAGTGCTGAGCATATTGAGCATATTGAGCCAGAATAACGTGCAACTATGACATTATAGCGTGGTCATAGCCTGATACATAGCAGTTACCTGACGTTCCGCAGCGGTTCTACGCGGAGAGCGCAGTGAAAGTCTAAGCAGTTACACAAAGTTCGCATCCGGAGGACGGCATGTTGGTGGAACCTGCTGAACCTTAGTGGTGGATACGGTGGAGTGGGACGACTTGGTGGGCTGATTTTCCACCAAAAGAAGGTACCTAGGTACCTAGGTACGGCAACTTTACGTCATGGATTATTTATCCTTTCTCTATCTAGAGCGCCGACAACTCCGATCAATCGAGCTTCGAGACTTTCTCGTTTATGCATTTCCTTCTTATCGATTACCAGGTTTGTCTCGGATGTCTCCATCTTCCTCCATTTTCTTTCTTACCAACCCCATTTCGATGCAGCTTCGTCCATTTCAACCAATCACACCGTTACATCAACATATACCCCAGTTGTAACCCTACTGCAAAGAATCCCTTCAGCTGGAATCCAGATTGTTACCGACCTTACGTATCCCATTCCTACAATTCCGATCTCTTCGATCTAGATTCCCATCCTTACCGGGTATAGGAAGGTATAGGAAACACACGTGGTCTCGAAATCTATTCTCCTGCGAGTATCAGTCGACTATGCATGACCTGATCAGCTTTACCAGCCAAGCCTGGTTCAAGGCCTGTTCAGATTGGCACTTATGAATGGACATGTTCTCACTCAAACCCCGGCTGTAGGAGATCTGCGAATGTTGCTTCTAGATCGGCTTCGCATTCTTGGAAGAGAAGAAGAGCCCTTTCTCTATCTAGCATCGTAAACAATCGCGGCCCGATTGACTACAGTCATACCGAATGTAGGCAAGCATCGAGACGAAAAACGCATACGAATGATTAAACATACGACTAGAGGGAAAACGATTTGAGCCTCGGTTCTTTTTCTACGGTGCTTCTCGCGACGAGGATCGAGCACCGCTGGCTTTGGTAAAATCCCAACTATTCCCGTGGACAATTCAATTTTTCTCTCTCTTTTTGGGTTTTACATTATTAATGTCTAGCTATCTTTTGGAGATTTCATTTTCGCAATCTTCGTTCTCGAAACTTGGTGCTTACTCTTAGTTCCTTATCGCGATGAGAGTCGAGCTGCATTGCCTACCTGGGTAAGTCCCCTACGCATCACATCGCATCGCATCGCGATAAGACCTGACTACCTTGAGGGCTGCAGGGTATTTTACCAAGCTTACAGCGGCTGCGAGATCCAGTTCCGGGTCATAAGGTCCGGACGAATGAGATGAAGGATTTTATTGTTGGCAGCTATGTGAAAAGTCCCCTGGTTGGAATTGGCGTTTAGTGCTAGGCTGGCGGCCGGCGCCGCCGTGCTGATTTCTACGACTTATTAGTTCTGCATCAACCACCGATTCACGACAAACGAGAACCGAACAGCGATGAGAAACGGATGACCCTACACGAATGAGAACATAGTATATTTCGCAAATACTTTATGTATCGAACCACATAATTCCGACTCTTTACTTATCGATTTTGATCGCATACAAGGTAGCGACGGGAGACTTATCTCGAATACCTAGTCCCCAAGATGTGCGCATGAAGCTCTAGTGCGAATTGACCAACGACCTTACATTCGCACGGTATCAAATACGCGAGTCGAGCGGGGAGACAAATCAGTCACAACAAGTTAGTTGATTTGTCCAGCAAACCCACACCCGGTGGATTGAAAATGAGGGGGATTCGACATCGACGAAAGAAGATACTCTTTGCGAGATATCATGAAAATCAGATGAATTCCTCCACTCAACCGAGGCAAGTGGATTTAACTCTGGAGAATGCTGAATCTTTTGAATCAAGAAACGCCGCTAGCGAGTCTGGGGCTTATTGCTAGAGAACTCGGTCAATTCCCCCCGGTTTACTAGGCGATTTGAACTCCGACGACAGCTAGAGGATAGAGCGGAGGCTTCTCTAGCACTACTCAGCTACATGCAATGAGACGCGAAGATTTACGATGTTCGTATTTCTGCGAGGATTAGTCACGGCACGCACCCGACTCAAGTCACCTAAGGGTTCGTGCGATAGTTTTCCACATAAAATTATATTCGAAAATCAAGACACTCTATAATCAATCGCGGCTACAATTGCGACTACACTGGATACCTGAGATTTATCCATGATGGACGCATTCATGGTCAAAGCATGAAACTACCGTTTTCCAACTTTGTTGGATTTTCGACGCCACAAATTGAAATAAGGGGCAAAGAAGGATAATACCTTGGCAATTATCCAAGGGGCGGTATAAATTTCTTGCAAATACCAGGAAATCCCAGGTAATCTAAGTGTCCAGGTAAGTATAGGTTTCTCGAGACTGCTTCTCAGTTTCGAGTGTTGCATCGCCTTCTGTAAGTAGTGTGAGAAGCCGGTTCTCAAGAGCTGAAGTTGGATATGGCCTTTAAACTACTAGCATACGATTATAGCCTCATGCTTGCACTATAATAACCTAGATTCTTAATCGTCAAGACCGTTATCACAGGCATTGCGCTATGGACTTATCCATGTGTAACCAACCCCTATTTTATAGTCTAAAGCCTTTCGTTACTTCACATATCTGAATAGCACTTATCAACACAATATATCACGGCACATACTGCAGGGGAGCCATGTACTGAAAATGTCTAGGAACATTATAAACGACGTATTGGCCAATGCCAAATTCAAATCCAGTCGCCATTACTTATGTCTTTTGAGTACTGCAGCGCAATCTTATGATGAGGATAAATTTGGTATATTTCAGATATTGAACTAAGTAACCACCTATTCAAACCCAAATAACCTTTCTTATTAATCTTTTAAGTGAGCGCCAGTTTGAATAAGGACGGGTTCTTCTCCAGATGAGCTCTCCTCTTCCCTCGTCGCATCATCGTCAATAGCGTGCTTCTTTGAACTATGGAGTAATTGTTAGAAACGTAACGCTGATAATTCTATAGAAATGAAAACTCACTCTCTGCGGTATAATAATAAAGAGGTGATAAATCCAGCCCACAATAAAATGTGGAAGGTCATCGCGACTGGCCATCCAATCCTCCACCTAGGAGCACCATTGGGACCGGCAGTCGGAAATAACAAAAGGGGTACCCAAATGTTGAAAGAGTAGCCGAAAGTCATCATTGAACCCATGATAAGTGCGCGCTCTTCGGAGTCTCCTTTGACGACGGTATTGACTGTGGAGTAGAGAATAGGACTTAAGCATCCCGACAACCCGAAGACATACCATGCGACGAATCTACCATTCTAGTCAGTACGTAAAAAACCAATATAGATCAATATGTGAGAGAGCTTACTTTAGAGCTTTTGGGATATTCCACACAATCATGCATATCGCCGAGAAAACCATACCCCCCGTAGCTCCGGTGTAGATAGTCCACGACGGGTAGATAGTTGCCAGAGTGGTTCCAAGCCACGATGCCAGGATGTTAATCGCGTATGTGACTGTTGGTAACTGGTTGATCTGAACCACGGAGAAGCCTTCCGCCTTCAACCAAAGATTCATGTACGAGATCGGGTATCCACCAATAATCATACAGCTGCATCATCCGAATGGCAGTTAGTTTCTATCCAAATGACTGGGGTGATCAATCACTCACATGTAACAAAATACGAATATCCAAATATGCCAACGTGCCAGGGTTCGTTTGAAAACGTCAAGGTTCAGTGGTCCAGGTTTGCGAATCTTAGCTCGAGCCAATCTCGCCCTCGCTAGGGCGATGTCGTCCGAGGTGAAGTAGAACGGTTTCGGTGAATCTGGGACACCCGGGAAAACTATGAAACCAAGCAAGGCGACCGGAAGAGTGAATATGCCATCGATGATAAAGAGCCACCTCCATCCTTCCATACCTCCGACTCCGGATAAGTTAGTATAAGCAGCCGCTTGTAAGTAACCGCTGATCATAGTCCCTAGAGGGTTACATATGAACCAAGTTCCAGCCCTCTTGAAGAGCTCTGGTCCACTATACCAAGAGCCTACTATGTTTATTAGTCATATATCCTTTAGATCAAGGGGAGGATTGACAGACCTAGGATGAAATGCGTTCCTGCGAATACCGGGGCTTCTAACATGCCAACAAGAAAACGCAATGCGTAAAGTTGATGGACATTTGTAACTCGACTCTGGGCAAATGTGCAAAGCCCCCAAAGAACCTCAAGTGTCGGTAACAACCAGCGAGACCTTTCTAGGAAGTTAGTTTTGTCCACTTACTCATACCGTAGCTGCATTTTTCGAGAGGGTTACGTACAGTTGAGGTCGCGACATAAGAAGCAACCCTGGAACTTGAAATACCACGTAAGCTACGAAGTAGCAGACGTTGAAATAATTAAGCTCATTCCCATTTAGGGCGAAGTCCTCTTTGAGACCGCTAACATATGCATTGCTAATGTTTGTTTGATCTGCGAGGTAATATTCACCACTTAGTTCCTGGACGCGTTACTGATTGGAAAAAGGGGTAAGACCGACCCAAATATTTTACGAAAACTATTCTCTGTTAGAATTATATATACTCTTGGAAAATATGTTCAATGAACTAACAGCATAGGCACGCAAATATAAGAATTGACAAGTCAAGCTTGAATAGAAGCCTAGGATCTGTTAGTATTCACCCTTGTCCTTCAGTCGATATTTTCTTATAAAACGGATTGCTTACTTTCTCTCGGCTGCGGGATAATGCGATGGATACCAATTGAATATCTCCTTAAAAAGACCTAATACCAGATTTCCTGGCTTCTGCTTGATATCGGCCATGGCGACGGAATTTTGATGCCGTCGTCAGAAGTCGGGTGATGAAAACCGCTTCCCTCAGATATCATAGACGGACCCGTAGTATCATTTAAACATTGTTTTTATATGAAAGGCATCTAGTTCTTTTTAACGTGATATTTTCAACTACTTTCAGCTGACGTGCTCACGGTATCCATATAACGCAAAGACATTAACAATCTCCCCTAGCTTAACGTCCACGTAGGTATCGGCTCGAAAAGTAAATAGCATCTCGATAATTCGCAGCTTTACCCTTGCTTATCGGGTCTATCTGAGAAATAGCATCGTCGTGTTGCATTGCTCGGGTTGGGGGATCCGATGCCCGATGATGTGCGATGGCGTGCTCTCCGCGATTAGGGGTAAGTGGAGGTCGCGGGGGTAGTCGGACTTTATAACAGACTCTCATATTACCACGCGGACGCGTCTCCCTTCACGTCCCCTCATACATCATATCCACCCCGAGTTGCGTCATAGTATCCCTTCTTTCCATTGGTAGGCATCGCGGAGTATAGTCTATCGATAGAGCTTGTCCCCCCACCAATATTCGGATAGGGATAGCTTCTATCCAGCCAGACTAGGATGACAAAAGCCGAAACATAAGAGATATGAATAAGAAATATTAGATGTTTTTAGGTCGAAATGTGAGGGATGCGGGAAGAATAAGTATAAGATCCTGGGCAGCTCGGGCTCCTTTCGAAATCCTTGGCCCCAAGAACATTTCTATTACCTGGGTATACTAAGAAATATCAACCAATAATATTCTACAAAATGTCAGCACAAACTATCGAACGTTACGAGCAGGTACCTGTTACCAAGGAAGACCGTAAGCTTCAACTATACAATATAGATAGATTCAAATTTTAATACTTCTTAGTCGACTGGGCCGACCTTGTTACTCTTGACTTAAGTTTGTATGAGCAACCCGGGGGCAAGGAAGAGTTGGTGAAACAACTCGACCATGCGGTTCGAAATGTTGGTATGTTAGCCATGACACAGTACCTCTAACTTTACTCACTCTAATACGATCGATGCAGGCTTCTTCTACGTCAAGAACTTCAACATCTCTCAAGAGGAGGTTGACAGGCAATTTGCTCTCGGCCGAGAGTTCTACGCCCTCCCCTTAGAGGAGAAGCTCAAGTTCCACAACCAGGCAGACCTAGAGAGCGGCGAGTACAACGGTTACAGGCCAGCAGGTCACCGAGTGTAAGCGCGCCAACTCACCAATTCACCCTTTCTTGCTAACACGACATTTGCAGCCTCGGGAATGGCATCAGGGACAATGTCCAAGTGTACAACATCCCGAAATTCGACGGCTTTCACGCGCGCAAGCAGCCGCCAGTCCTACAGAATAACATCAAGGAGATCGAAGCGTTCTCTAGGGTCCGTTCTAATACCCCCTCCTCTAATTTCCCCGCATCAAACTAACAACACCCAGAAATGCCATTCCGAAGTAGTCGTCAAGCTCCTCCGCCTCTTCGCCATTCTCCTCGAGCTTCCCGACGAGGACCAACTAGTGCGGGACCACCAGTACGACGCGCGGGGCGAGGACCACCTGCGATACATGCACTACGCAGCGCGCAGCCCCGAAGAAAACAAGCTAGTCGGCGACTTGTACGGAGTGGGGCACACGGACCTCGGCACCGTGACCCTACTGTTCCGGCAACCCGTCGCCGCGCTGCAGATCCTAAATGCCGCCGGCCAGTGGAAGTGGGTGAAGCCCCAAGACGGCACCATCACAATCAACACGTGCGACGCCCTAACCGCGCTCACGGGCGGTCTAATCAAATCGAGCATCCACCGCGTTCACGCCCCTCCCGCAGACCAAGCGCACGTAGATCGTCTAGGCGTCTTATACTTCGCGCGGCCGAATAACCACGTCGTATTAGACCCGATCAAGAACAGCGGGTTACTGAACCGGTTAGGGTTGACGACGAATGTGTTTACGGAGCTGGGCCAGCATTTGACGACGGAGCAGTGGGTTAAGGTGAGGCAGACGCAGCAGCAGCGGCCGCGGGTTGAGGCGAAGATTTCGGAGGATGGGAAGTATACGTATGAGAAGAAGGATTTGGAGATTTTGCCGGGGTTGCATGCTGCTATTCATAACTGAGTTGGGTAGGTACGCTTTGGTAGTGAAAGGTTCAATTGCAGCGGGTATATATTGAATTATGATTTTCAGTTTCCGATGCTGTGCGATTTATTGTCGGCCTTTGAGCTGTAAAGTCGAAAAAATCAATGTACATACAATAACAGGTATGTTCCCAATAGTAGTACATTGGAAGAAATACTACCGCACCTCTCCAGGAACGTATCCACTTAGCGACACCCTACAGGGGAACTCTCCACGGGGGTGCGCAGCACCGTGTTCAATAAGATACGCCTTCTCATTATCCACATTCGTCAGGTCTATCTTCTCGCCGGCGTAAACTTCATCATAACATTCCTGGAAGTCGAATTCCCTGCACACGAGAGTGAGGAAGGCCTTTACTTCCTTCAGAACGAATGCTTGACCCGTGCAGTTGCGAATTCCGTGTTCGAAAACACGCCATGCACCTTTCGCTGGGTAAAGCTCGTGATCTGGCCCCACGAGAAATCGTTCGGGTAAGAACTCGAGTGGTCGGGGCCAGCATTCGGGATTCCGGTGGATGCCCAAGTGGTTGATCTGCACGCCACATCCCTCGGTGGGATACTCATTTCCATCGCGATCTTTGAGTACTAAGTCCTTGCATCCCTGGCGGATGCCATTTGCAGGAGGAAAAAGTCGCAATGTCTCTTTAATTACTGCTAGAGTATACGGAAGAGAGTTGAGAATAGAGGGGTTTTCGGTGATCATGCCTGGGCACGCTGCGATATTTCTTCCGAAGACTTCATCGTGTTCGGTGCGTATTTTGGACAGAACTTCAGGGTGGGTCCAGATCATGTAACAACAGCTAACCATCGTGCTAGATGTGGAATCATAGCCGGCGAAGAAAAACATGCGCAATTGAGCAATTAATATATCCAAAAATTCCGCGTCGAGAGGATCAGATAGCTTGTGATTTGATTCCGAGTAGTACGTTTCGAGAGCTTGGTCGAGTACTGAGTTGAAGGCTGACTGATCCTGTCGCGCCTTGGCCTCACGAAAAGCGTCGGTCCGTTTCGCTATCTGAGCGCGAATGTGTCGATTCAGGATACGACCGTTATTCCAAACGCTAAATGCTCTGAATGGATTAAGTTGACCAATATTTTCCATGACGTTGTTGGCGCCGAATTTCAAATCAAGCTGACGAAGCATAGCCTCGGAAAGGGGATGAGAACCAGCGGTCTGATTTCCCAACTCAGCATTGAAGACCACCCGGCCAATGATGTCTTTCATGAGCGAGAGCGTTAATGGTTCTAAACGGAAGACACCTCCCTCCTTGACTTTCTTACGGAGGATATCGCGGAAAATAAGCATCTGTTCGATGATAATAGGCATCGCATCATCGAGGTTGCAGTTGTTGAAGAAAGGTAAGAATAGGTTATGATCGTGTTTCCATTCTTGGTCATTTTGGGTGAAGAGGTTAATACCCCCTTTCCCTGAAATGGGTGCAAACCATTCGGTGAGACTTGGTGGCTTCTGGGCGGAAGTCCAGGAGTGACCGGTGACCTGATTGGCGATAAAAGAATCTCTTACCATGAGCATAGGCGTGCTCACGGGATAACTGTCGAAATAATATACTGGTGGACCATATTTCCCATCTAATTTTCTAGCTATGCGGTCCAGGATATAAGTGCTGTGGGCGCCAGGTGGAAGCTCGTCGCTAGCAGTTTTGGCCGCTAGGAGATGACCTAAAAGATTACTATGCGCGGGCATCGGCTACAGAATATCCGTCAATGCAAGGTTGGCGTCGGGAAGAGAGATATTCGAGATACATACCTTTCCCATCTTCTCCAACTTCTTCATTAAGCTTCGGTGCTGCCACAGTTCAGAAATAAAGGCAAAGATCCGCACAATCACGATGGTTAATAAGACACCGCCAAAGGCATTCAACCCTAGCCAGGGAGATTCCATCTTCAGTCAAGCAGCTACTCGGACATTAACCCCTCGATAGAAACATCTACCACTTACACAATCTAGCTATGAATTGAGATTTCATACATACCCCGAAGATTCGACGAAGGGAGAGAGCGATCTTATAAGGCTGAAGTTTACGGGGTCGTTTGTTCGTCGCCAGGGCGCTTTTCTGTGCCGCAGCGACCGAAGCGACCAACGAATTTTTTGTCCATTCACGTCGACAGAATTGGAAATTAATGTCGCTGCCATCCCAGTCAAATCCAAATCTGGAATAGGGGCTTCCTTGCATGGATAAGAGGGGCAATGAATAACCCCATTGATTTAAGAAACTCGGGCGTTGTCCAAGGTAGTAAAATGTTCATTCGGGGCGAAACTTATTTTAGAATAAAAATAAATTCACCATGACGGATATTTGACAACCTATAAGCCGATTGAGGGATGAAATATAAAGGAGCTCCCCGTGGCGTTTCTGCGGGTTTCTGTATTGAGACAGGTACCTATCCGATATACGAATACGAAAGTACCTGGAGATAACGAAGAGTCTGCGCCTTTCATTCGATCGTATATTTGTAAGAAAGTGGTGGAGTTCGCTCATTCGCTCGTTCGGTCTCTTACCGCGGGCATACATAGTAGACACCTGGGTAGGTATATTCTTATATTCAAGCTTCTCGACTCCAAAGACAACTGTTAGGATATATCGTCTTTAGACCAACTACTGCTGGATATTTCGTCTTAGCCTTTAACCTTAAAAGTTGTTTCCTTGCGCCAAAATAAGTTGCACAAGATGGCGATCACTTCTCACCAATCACATTTGCTGTACGGGGGAAAACTTACTGGAAACGGAACTGACTATTTTTTTTTGGAGCTTCGGTTGGGTTTATGGTAGAGTTGCGACAGTCTAAGTCGTGAAATTAATCAACTAATTTTTACCAGTAAATTACTTAGGTATCTAGCATGGCATCAAATACAATACAGAAAATGTTCTTATTAATATTAACAAACATTGTTTAGCAAATATAATATTTGCTAGTCAGAGAATACGATTGATACCTCGAAGTTATAGATGCTTCGCAAATTTTAGTCGAAAAATGCGAGAAAGCAATCGCCAAGAAACTAGTGCAAGCAAGCTACGGGCTAGTCCTACATAGGTAAAGCGCAGCCACCAAGTCAGATAATGCTAAGATAAGATTATTATCGGTGATCTCCAAAAAAAAGATTTTGGGGTTTTGCGATCCAAGATTACAATTTATTCATCTTCACGTTTTTCAACCCCCCACTAGGGTTGTCGCAACCAGAACGAGCACGATGCCGAAGCCACGATCTAAGCGTCAGGCCATCCGCGACGAGCGAAAAGCCAAGCGCCGCGAGAAAGCGTTGGAGGCTTTCGAAGAGAGCAAGGCTACCAAAAGACAACGATTGAACGAGACAAACGAGGATAATACTGGTGATCAAGAAGCTAAATTTGAAGATGGATACGACCAACCTGGATTCGGTGGCCCGCCACCCGCCGACCGAGAGTTCTTTGGCATGTTGTCGGATGAAGAGCAGGAATACTTCCGTTCTGTAGATGAACAGCTTGATATCGACGGTTTTCCTTCCCAAGAAGAGCGACAGTTATATTTGGCTAGTGTCTTCACCGAAGCTCAAGGGAAAGAGCTCAAGCTCGCATGCAGCCAGTCTTGTTCAAGATTGATGGAGCGATTGATATTGATGTCGAATACGAGGCAGAAGAAGAAGCTATTCCTACAATTTGCGACCCATTTCCTGAACCTCATCCAACACCGTTTCGCGAGTCATTGCTGCGAAACGCTATTCCTACAATCTGCCCCAATCGTCACCAGAGAGCTCGGAGGAGAGCGCGACGATGTTTTTACAGACCAAGACGACCCAAATGAGCAACCCTTACCATACATGGAAGAATTATTCCTTCTCACGCTTGATGAGCTCGAGGGACAGCTTGGATATCTTCTCGCCGATAAATTTGCGTCCCACACTCTTCGAATCTTACTGATCATTCTCTCCGGCCGATCCCTCGAGGAATCCCAGACCAAGTCTCTTATACACAGCAAGAAGAAGGAAAAGATTACGGTCCCCTGGACATCCGATAATCCAACCGATTTGAATTCTCAACTTCGGGCCGTGCCCATGTCATTCAATCTAGCCGCCAAGAAAATTATCGCCGACTCAGTTTCTGGTATGAGCCCGACAGAACTTCGCGTCCTAGCAAAACATCCCACCGGAAATCCGGTTCTGCAATTATTGTTAGAGTTAGACATTAGCTTAAACTCGAAAGCAAGTGACGATTCTGAAGATATGACATTACTTTGGCAACTTCTACCTGGAGCTCCTGGTTCACTAAAGGATAGCACGACCCCAGCATCGGATTTCATCAATTCGATGCTATACGATCACATTGGTTCGCGACTTCTCGAGACCCTCATCATCCATTGTCCCGGGAAAGTCTTCAAGCCTATATATAAACAGGTCTTTGCGGATCGAATCCACAGTCTTCTTCGAAATGACGTCGCCTCCTATCCGGCTATACGCGTTTTAAATCGGCTTAGCAAAGAAGATCTGGTTGCAGCAGTTCAGAAGAGTTTACCCGAGGTTGGCAAGCTTGTCACGCTGTCAAGATTCAACGTGATCAAGACCTTGCTTGAACGTTGCCAGGCGCGAGAAGCTAAGAGCGAGATTGACAATATAACGAAAGCCTTGATTGAAGCATTCGGATCAGATCCTAAGTCGTTGGTACCAAAGCTTTGTCTTCCGCAGTCATCGGAAACAGATGACAAAAAGAATAGTCAGCAACCGCCACAGAAGAATCGATCAGCGTTAGTTTCGCATGGGTCTCAATTGACGACAGCTATGCTTGCCATACCTGGGCTTCCCTCCAGCACGATTCAAACATCTCTGGCTTCTCTACCTGAAGAACTTATTCTTCAACTCGCAACATCGTCAGCACCCACATCTTACGTGCTGGTCAATGCTTTTTCCACCCCAACGCGAAACAAGATCTTCCACAAGACACTAGTCGCAACACTACGACCCCACGCATTTCAGCTTGCCACTTCGGAACATGGCAGTAGGGTTTTAAATTCCATCGTTTTTATTCCCTCAAGAGGCGATGGTATATCCGTACCATTCCATATCAAAGAATCGATCATGGAGCTGCTTGGTCAACATGAGCAAGAATTGAGAGAGTCCTTCGAGGGTCGACGCGTGTGGAGAATATGGAAAGGGGATCTATGGAGGAACAGGCGTAGGGAGTGGATCGCCTGGTTCAAGGATGTTGACATTACATCAGGACAAACATTACCAGGGAACCAGTCAAAGGGGGGCTATGCGCTAAGAGACGGCAATACAGTAAGAAGTAATGACTTCCTAGGAAAGCGGAAGAGGGGAGCTGTATGAGCCTCATAACATAAGTGTGTCATTGTTTGCTATTCACATAGTTTATGATAGGATGATAGCCAAAGTTGGTGCCCCTAGTGGCTCCTCTAAGCAATGACAACTACTAGGTAAATATGTAGATAGATCACTATGCCTACCTACTCCTAGGTACGTAGCAAATACCCAAATACCCAATTTCACGCCCAGGCACTAGGCATGTTTCTAACACTTGAGCCTATTCAATTTTCTGCCTTTTCTGCCTTCTCTTAAGATCCACCGTTTCCTCTGTCAGCATAAATCAATCATTGTGCTTTACCAGTTAGCACAACTTGCTTATCCTTCTCATTACCTTTACCTAGAACTTTCTCCGCATTCACAGGCCTCTCATCTAACATTACGACTTCCTACGTTGGTCGTTTCTCTTAGATGTTTTCCATAGCTACCTCCTGTCGAAGATCCGTACATTCCCTACCAAACTGAGTGGACTTTCGCAGTTGACAACTGACCATACTTGCTCATTATACCTCTATGCTTTAGGGAATTGAGATTTCCATTTTAGCAAAGTTTCGGTCCCACTTTTCGGATTTCTCTCCCAGTCAATGAGGTCCCTTCTTCCCCTTGACGATATCTTCCTTCCTTACTATTACCCCTGAGGCAATATTTCGACATTTATCAGCTCAATTTCAAAGTTTTTATATTGACCTCAATCACACGCTCGAATCATCTTAACTGCGGACCAAGAGGGTGAGCGAAAAATTACAAAACTCTTTCCAATCCCTCAACCCTCTGGGTTTTCTTAGAACTTCACATTCTTCAACATTTTCAAATATGTATTCAATAGCTTAGACAACTACCTATGTTGCTTAAACCTATCCTACCTCTTCAACCTCTTTTATTTCTAATTCTCCTATCTTTCCAACTGTTTACAGTTCTGGAATAGCTTCAAAAAACTCTTCTGCACCTCATAATATGTGAATATGGAATAGCTTTGGCAGTTCAGCTGCCTCAGTCTATCCTTACTCTCGTTTGTTTTGTGTTTTACATCTCTTCATCTTCTGCATTACCCATCTTCTGGGCCGTCTATAGCTTCCATCTGCTCGGACTATCCAATAGCTTCAGCAACATTGACGCGCTTGCTTATTCTCGTCGATCTTCTCATCATTTTTATGCTCCCAGTTTCTCTAATATTTTCCACCCCAGCACGTTTACTCAATTATGTCTTTCGGGACTAACATATTGGTCCGTAAGGTAATATGTCCGGTCGGAAGGGCTACGACCTGTCCAACCTCTCTAAGGAAACTAGACCTCGTACACGAGGGCCTATTCAAGGAGGACCGACTTCTTCCGATAATAATACTGCTTCTTCTTCCATTTATCAGCCATCATTTCTCCCTGATTCATCTATTCCTTCTTCCCCCTTATCTAACAACACCACGGATTCTTACAACAACGACGACAGCACTACAAACAACATCAACAACACCGCTGCTGCCAATAGTGGCAATGATAACAATCAATATCCTATCACTTCCCGCTCTCCTTCGAAACAACGTCACTTCCCCGAAGAGAAGCCCCAGCAACCTCTACGATTAAGTCCAGGCTACACTAGGACCTCTGGTCAATACACATTGTACAATGTACAGACTGGTCGCGGCTGGCGGCGGGCAAACCCAGATACCGATGAAGCCCTTAATTCACAAGTGACCTCTCCAGCCGGAATTACTCAAGAATCCCAAAGGGATATGGCGTATTCCAATCAGGGGCTTGTCGACGATGACAGCCGCAAAGCGGAGTTAAATGTGGACTTGGACGCCAAGTCTGAAGGTACACACAGCCTTACATGAACGCCGACATCAACAAAGCAGTCAATACTAACACGAATCTAGAGAAAGACGACACTGACGATGGCGTTGACTCCTTTATCGACTTTGATATTAACTCCAAGATCGATCAACCTCCTCCTGCCGCCGTGAATGTGGGTGTCCGTGGCAGTTTGGATTACATCCGCCCAATCACTTACGACCCCCTTTCTTTTCACCACAATGCCAGGGGACGGCATCGACTTGATCCCCAAGCTAGACGTGCAAGGCATCAACGGATTGCCAGGGAACGGCATCGTACTATGGTATCGCAAACCGTTGTGGGAGGGTTCCTAGCTCCGCCGAACACACATTCCCGTCGAGGACGGCGATTGCCTAGACACCCTCAGCCTGATATCTTTAGTCCTATTGCCAGCTCCGCATTGAACAACAGCACGGCGAATCAGTGTCTTGGTTCACCACAACTCGGTCCGACACCACAGATTACTCTAACTGTGCCCTCTGATGACGAGGATCTGACAAGCTTTCCAGTTACCAGGGGGTGACAGGTTAAGCTATCGCGGACTTTTCATCCCTATATTACCATGGAATGCCCAATACCCGAGCAACACCCATTTCTTGGATCACGGATCAAACTATTTTTTGGCGCAACCACTGGGCTCGGTTTAAGTACAGCTCCTTAAAGCCTACGAGACAACCTGGCGCAAAGCAGAATGCGCACAGAAATGATAGAAAGATACGAAAGAAGCACAGAAAAGAAATTGCGGACAAGGACAAGTACAAGCCTACAGCGCTTGGTTATACAACAAATGGTTACACGCCGCACATTTATACCCCGTGAAATCGATCGAGCACATGAACATAATATCTAGAGATGGAACCGGTGAAGAGATTATGACGTTCATCTCTTATGTGAATCAATGCCTAACGACCCTCCAAGGACGATAAGGAAATTCTCGCCGCCACCACCAACAGTTGCGAATCGAATATTAAGCAGCTGGAGACGAAGCTAACCGCTGCGAAGAAGAATACGACGGTTACAAAGGAAGCCAATCGGAAATAGCTCGAAAAGCTGACGAAGGCCCTCGCGACCGCCTTAACCGACAGGGCTAAAACCGTCGCCTAAATCTACAACTATTTTTTTTTTTTTTTTTAATTTCTACCTATTTCAAAAAGGTGATTCTGTATACCTGGGAACAAGTCAAGGAAGTGGGACGTACAGAGGATAGGCCCATTAACCATCGAGAAACAAATCGGTAACCTCGCGTACCAATTAAATATCCCAGATAATTAGAAAATACATAAAGTAGTGTCGGTAACGCAACTGTTCAGAATCCCCCAAGAAGTTGATCCATATCAACAAAAAAAAAAAAACCACAGCCAGGGAGAATAATCGTGAAAGGAGACACCGATGAGTAGGTGTCCTACAAAATTGACAACCTAGTGGAAAGACGAGTGAATAAACAGGGCGGAAGACCAACACTCGAACACATAAGCATTGCCATTCAACCACATTAGCATCACCATACAGCCACATAAGCATCACCATTCAACCGGTTTGTTTAATCAGACGGACCTTACGCTAATATCAGACAGACTCTCCACCTGACTATATTAAATTAAGGTTAATCATATGGATATATCTTTTATAATATAATCTTTTATATTAATTTAAGTATTTTTTTAATTTATTATTATTTAAAGAAGTTTATTTTTTATTATTAACTTTATTATTATTTTAATTATTTTATTTAACTTTATTATTATTAATATTATAAAAAGAAATATTAATTTATTAATAATTATTTTACTTTTTATAGTTATTAACGTTTGTTTTAATTAACATTTTTATTTAAAAGGTTTATTATAAAATAACTTTTTTTTAATATTATTATTTTCTTACTTTATTAATAATTTATTTTAAATGGTTATTATAATTTTATTATTATGTTAATTATAATTATAAACTTTTATAATTAAAGATTATAACTTGTTTTTATTTTTACGGTAATAAAGTATAATTTTAAAATTAAATTTTATAAAGTTATTTAAAACTTTATTAAATAAAAACTTTTTACCACGTTTAATTATATAATATATATAAACTTAATTAAACTAAATTTTTTTATTTACTTTTATTAAGTTTTTTATAATATATTAATAAAATAAGTTATATTATTATTAAAAGATATTTTTATAAAACATATAATAATATTATTCTTTTAAAAATTTAATAATATATTAATATTATTTATAAATTAATTTTAAAATATAATAATTAATATAATAAATAAAGTTATTTATAATTATAATGTTATTATATTAATATATATAAGTTTTTTATTATTAAAATAATTATTAAAAATAAGTTATTTATATATAATTAAATGTTATTTATATAACTTTATATAATTAAGTTAAGTTTAAAAACTTATTTTTTAAGAATTTTTTTAAGAAAATATAAAAGTTTTTAACTTGTAAAATAAACTTAATACTAAAGTTACGATAATATTTAATTTTAAATTTATTAAATTTATATATTATAAAATAATAAATTTTTTAAAAATAATTTATAATTAATTATTATTATAAAAATTCTTATAAAATAATAAATTAAATATTATTAAATTTATCCTTAATAAATAAGTAAATAATTTTTTTTTTAAATTAATAAAATACCATTAATATTATTTTTATATATTTTATTAAATTTTACTTTTATTAATTTTATTATTTAATTTATATTTTAATAATAAACTCCTTATATACCATTCATATAAATCTTATAATTTATTTTTTCTAATAATTTATAAATATATTTAATAATAATAAAATTAATAATAACTTTATTTATTATTTTATTTACATTATTAAACTTATTATTTACTTTTTTTAAACCTTAAATTATTATAATACTTTTTAAAATGTTTAACCATTTTTTAATTATATTATATATAACATTTTTAAACATATGTTATATATATATTTAATATTTAACTCCATTATTAAATATAACTTTAATAATACATTTTAAAGTTTTATTAAAATCCATAATAATTACATAAAAATAAATTATTTCCTTATTTATTATATAAAACTTTATTATATTAAATATCCATTAAAAATTAACTTTCTTTTCGTTATTAAAAAAATAATATATAATAAAAAACGTTATATATAATAAATTAATCTTTATAATTTAATATAAAAATATATTAAATTTATTTATTTTATAAATATTATTAATAAATTATAATTTAAAATTATCTTTTTAAAATTTAATACATTAATTATATATTTAAAAAATTTATTTTATTTAATAATTTTCGTTATAATATATATAATAATATATATTTTTTTTTTATAATATATATATAAATTATTATATAATAATATAATTACCGAATAAAAATTTATATATTTTAATTATAAAATTTAATATAGTTTTTTAATTAATATTAATATATAAATATTTTAAATATATATTATTAATTATATTAATAATAATATTTTTAACGTTTCGAAAAATTATTTTAATAATTTCTTTTATTTTTTTTATAAAGTAACGGTATATATTAATAAAGATATAAAAAATTTTCGAAGATATAATATAATTATAAAATTAATAATTTTTTATAAAATTAAATTATTAATTAATTTTTTTTTTTACTTATATATTAAAATAATAAATAAAAATACTTTTTTATAAGTATTTTTTTTATAAAGTTATTTTATTTATTATTTTATTTTTATTATATTAAAATTTAATTTTATAATATTTATATACGTATTAACGATAACTTTTAAATATATTATTCGATTTATTTTTTTTTATTTATATATAATAATAAATTTTATTATTTTAATAATATTAAAAAGTTTATAAATAATTTTATTTAAATTAAATTAAAGTTTTTATATAAAAAATATAATAAGGTTATTAATAAAGTTTATAAGTGGTAAAGTAATAAAATTATTAAATATTATATTAAATATTTTAAAATTTTAATTAAATTTAACGTTATTATTAACGAAAAATAATAAGTTATTTATTATATAATAATAATAAAATTAATAATAAACAAATAAAAATTTTTTTTAAATGGTAATAAATTAAAAAGGTACTTAAATTAATATGGGAGATTGTATTATAAAAGATGTATTCATACGATTAGCCCTGATTTAATATAATTAGGTAAAAAGTCCGTCTAATATTAGCGTAAGGTCCGTCTAATTAGACAAACCGCATTCAACCATATAAGTATCACCGTTTGGTCATAAACATCCAACCACACAGACATCCAACCACACAGACATCACCATTCAACCACATAGGTTTCTTCATTCAATAACATAATCATCACCAGTCGTTAATCGGACATCCACCAATTAATAATCAATAGCAAGATGTCGTTCAGTGATGTGTTAGGGTGTTAATTTCACTGCAAATAACTATCTTTCTTTTTGTACGCGAAGAACGCGCGCAAGGTCAGGAAGGAATTGAAGCAGGCATGTACGAATCTACCAAGACCGCGTCGCCCGCCTCGAGAAGGAAGTCGCTAGAATCAGAAATACCGGAGGCAGACGCGACAGACTCGACATCCCAACCGGTGTTCCGAATCTTCATCCTCTGAACCTTTATCCCATGAACGATCTCTCTATAATGCCGAGTTGTAATCGAGATATGCAGAAGTGCAAGGAAATCTCGTCCCAGCCATCGATGAATGGATCGGCACAATTCGGCCAAGAATACATACGACAACCACGCAGGTGATCTCTATTAAAGCTCTCTTTCAGACTGGGTTAATACACACCATTAAGGCTGCTGGTAACAGTAGCTTTAGAAATTCGAAAGGACCCGACAACATGAGAGATGCCCACCAGTCATCTTCGAGGAGAGAAGAGACCAGAGGTAAGGCGGTAATTAGAACCACCATCGATCAAAAGTTGACAAACTTGGACAAGAAAGTGTCGGACATCGATCATAAGGTGGAACAGGTTTTGCGAACAGTTAAAAAACCTCAGACCTCCATTAGTAATAAGTTGCAAATCGTCCTTAAGACGCAGAACCTGTTGATAATTAATAATAAAAAGGAAAATAATTTCCTTAACCGATTAATACCGAAAAAAAGTTATATATAATAACCATGTAAATATGGTTTGTTTTTTCTTATTAAGGGGCAGATAATACGTGTGTAATGCGCACACGGTGCGGATATTGTGCGGATACTGTACGGATATTGTGGAACAGCCACAAGTGGCTAATAAGCTATTTGTACCATAGCTGGCGTTTGTTTTCCGTAGCTTAGATTCTTAGAGTGGACAACCTTTTACCACACACTATCGCAAGACCTACCTGATAATCAACAAGAACCATTCCCTGCCGTCTCTGCGCTGATCCATAAGAGAAAAGGATCAGAAGCGCTACTGGCCCACGGAGCTGGAGACGGGATGCCCGGTATGGGCGCTGCAATCTCTATCGCACATCTTAGAACACAGTAAGATGTATGTGGTAACATAGGTACCATACAGCGATAAAGGACGACGGATATGGAGATCCTTACTAAGGAGCGCGAAGCTCTGGAACATCGACTACAAGGACTAAATGCTGAGGTAATGGCTTTGAAGGGATCCATCCAACAACGCCAGAAAACGGTCGTTCTCGGGGGAGTGGCAACAGTCGTCACTTTCCTCGCATGGAAAGGTTTATCAATGATATAGTCGATGGGCGGAGATCCCGGAGGAATTTTGAAAGATAATAACTACAGAATTGATGATTTAACTCAAATAATGATCGCAGCATTAAAAGACAATGAAGCATTCTAAACATTTTATCACTAAGCCCCCTGTAGGAATTAGGGAGCTTAGCGCTGTCAAGCGCTATAATTATAATTGGAAATCGACCAATCACATTGGGAGGTGCTTGGGTACTTCCAACAATGGCTGAACAACAGTTTAGCAACAGCTCAACGACGGCTTAATTGTGGCTCTTTTACGATTGAAGCTGAATCTAATTGAAGCGATTGAAGCAGTGAGTTGGAATATATCGATTATAATCTTTAAGCCTAGTCTCCGTAAAGTTATTAGTTTTAAAAACCTTGAGGTTCAAGTGTTGTTGAACTGTTGTTGAACTGTTGTCGTAATATCCGCCATCCTGCCAAATCATTTTACACTGTATATCTCCAGGGCTGGGTAAATACACCGCTTGGGCTACGCTATAATCTACCACTAAGTCCCCTGTAATTGAGGGGAGCTTAGGCGGTTGGTTGCACAATGTAAAAATGATCTGGCGGGATGGCGGATGTTACGACAATCGGTCAGAGCTCTGGGGCGCCTTGTAGCGCTAAATCCTATTAAATTTACAGGGATTTGGCCATAAAATACAGTATCCGTTATACAGTACATAACGCCATATACACCGCGAGACATTGCTGAGGCTTTCGTTTAGCAAGAGCGCAAGGGGAGGTCAATTGACAGCGATTATTTCGGAGAGACACATAACTAATATATTTTTGGTCTTTGACGGGTGTATGGACTGTATAATTAATGGCAGGATAGGAGATGGAAAGTAACGGTGTATTTAACGATGAGTCCGCCGCTGAGTTTGGCGGGGTACTGCTAGGGGAGAGGTGCAGGCCAAGAGTTGGTAAAGACATTTACTATCCATGAATAGCATTTCTTAACTAGGTACCTACCTACACGATTTCAAAATAGCTAATTCTATTAATTCTTCTCCATTTTGAGTTATATTATTTGTGATTGCTGGTTGAGATAGCCTCTGTTAAGTTGCTGATGACCCGAAGTCTCACTTCAGATGCGTTGGTGGGGTAGAAATAAAGGGGGCGGGGGACAACTCGCCTGGGGAAAGATGCAGCCAAACGATGGACTTAAGAAACGGTTATAATAATTACTTAATCACCACCTTAGCTGTCCTCTTCGATATCTATCAAGGTTAGCAGACAAGCTGACTACTGTAGATACTCAATAATGTGCTATAATTCCAGGGGAAATACTTTGCGGACGATTGCTGAATTGAGAGGCGGCTCATAAGCATCTTAATTAACACCCCATCAAGGTCATAGAGAACACGATTCGTACGGTGTTAAAATAAGGTCAAGTGAGGCCTCCAAAGCAATCTCGATCTTATGCAGGACGTAGACACGCGAAGCTCAAGGTTATGCTAGGTTATGCTAATTTTCTCTCCTCGGACATGTGCATTTATGTGACATGTTTTAACTTCGTTGATCACGCTACTCTATGTCTACTTCGGCATATGAGTTTCTCATTTATGTTAACAGAGAGGATGTGCGCTTTAAGTCGAGATCGGTCCGGAATCATCGACTCTTACTCTCATCCGACCGACAGGATTCTCTGGTTATCAATGATCTGCTGCAAAATTACTGGGTATATGTACAGGTTCGCTGATGAAGACTAGCAGCGACGGTAAGTGTCGTTTGATTGATGCCAAAAGGTGAGTTATTTTCATGAAGGAGGTGATTCGGAGTTCGATTGAGGGATGCGGCTCTCAATAAGCTTCCATTCTGACGTATGAGCTTACAAATAAGGGGAACCTTTTTGGCAGGTCAAGGTTGGTAAACATGTTAAGCGCTGAGACCAGTACACCACAATCACTAGCAGCAGTCAACAACGATTAAGTTACTTTCTAAATTTTCTATTTTTTTGACTTCGCTTGAACTCATTTTCAATGTGTCCCGAAAAGGGAGGTTACTATCATCTTTCGATCCTCAAGCGTCATCATCCTAGGGAATTTTCTCTCCCAGAACTCTACTAGCCGTCTTTCGTCTTAGGTATCATCAAGAGCCGACATGAAGCCCTCTCCTTCTCGTGACTTAGCAACCACCCTATTCTTGCAGTCGTGTATTTGGCCCTTCGATCTTTCAACGCCGTAGGGTATTTCGACCCATTTTGCCATAAAAGGTGTAGTGGCATAATCGCATGCCTATCCTTGATCCTGTGTATCCACTACCTTCCAGAATACTACTTCCTTAACCTTCGAACACTTTCAATGCTCCGGGATCGAACCGAGCAGTCGAGTGGAGTGTGTGACCCAATGGTCAAAGTCATAAATCATACCGTTGCCACCACCATCCAGATAATCCCTTCTCTTTGGTATCATAAAAATATTAGGCCCATAATGAGGGATACTGTGTATTGGGCAGCCCCAATCACAACAAACAGCAAATAAATTTTTGCCTCCGAGCCTCCCTAAGTTGAGTCGTTTGCGTAGAAGTCGTAAATCTCGAACGCCAGACCCAGAAGACAAGAACGCTTTCATGCAGATCGACCCAGTAACAACCGAAACCATAAAAGGTAGGTACAGAAGAAAATACATAGTGCGTAATATCTTCAGTTATGTAATAGCCAGACCGATCCGAAGAAAATTTGAAATTTATGCATAAGAAAAGTTAGTTCATGAACTGGCCACGTTGTCGACATCGACGTAGATTATTGTTCAGATCCAAAGTCGACGAAGCTCTCCCAACCACCGTCGCCTCCTGTTCCGCCAATCGGTGTACCTATTTGGTCATAGCCCTCAGTGCTGAAGTCCAGAAGGTTCAGCGTATTGTCAGCCATAGTGTTGTCGGATGTGTTGAAAATCTCATCATCTTGGATAGAGGCCTCATGGGGTGAGAATGTTGGAGCTTCCTGCTTGATATCGACCTCGGAGCTTTCATCCTGTGTTGCAGAATCGCCGGGGAATGCGCCAAACATTTGATAAGTTGAAGTATCTCCCATAAAGTGCATCGCCATTGGATCATTCATGTCGATGTTGGCCATCATTTTCACCTCGTTAGGTAATTCAGAGGTGAATGCGGATGACGAAAATGACTGCTGTGCTAACTGTGGGTCGAGATGAAGTGGGGCGAATGCTGATGGAGTCTGGAACGGAGTAGCTTTCGACTCAGCCGCATCAGCATCCGTCGAAGAGGACCCAGGCGTCAGGGCTGGGGGCGACGATATAGTGGTAGCCGAATTCGGTGCTGGACTTCCAACCGCAGCAGAGCCTCTCCTGTCGACTCCGTCGAACATTGATTGAGAAGACACAGAATTGGTCCGTGTGGCAGGAGAACCTTGGCTGGATCCAGACATTGATAATCGGTGTGGGAAACCCCCGTCATTGTTCATAAGCGATGCCATATATGCGGAATTGTTGAGCTGCTGCTGCTGGTTCGTCATGGCAGTCGGGAAGGATTCGCTGAAGAGTCTGTTAATCTCCTGGTACCGAGCCATCGTAGCCATCGCCGTCTGTGTCGTGATGTATGCATTCACGCGGTGGTTCATGTCCGGCGAATTCGTTTGCAGGTGTGCAGTAAGGAATTTGTAGTGGCGCGGTAAGTCGTCCTCTTCTTCTTCGTACATCTCTTCTTTTAGTACAATCTCTTCACTAACTTTGAGGCCTCGTCCTGTCCGTCTTCGGTGAATCTCAGACGCCTGGCGGGCGGACTGTACCCTGGCCTCCAAACTTCGGTCAGCTCTTCTTGACGCAGCAATGTACGCCCTCTCCTGATTCTCTTCGTGGGATCGCTCTGTCTGTGGTATGAGGTTAGATTTGCTGGCAGTTATGTATAAGAGAAGACAGTGCTCGCCTTTTGGACCTTGACAGGCGGAATTCGTTGGTTGGCCGGCATAGCGGATGATGTATCAAAGGATCGCTTAGGCATGGGTTTGACCTTTAGAAAAACTGATGGTGATGATAGAAGGATATAGCGCTGGTTATGTATGTTTATATTGTCGATTGTTGGTTGGGTTGAGAGAGTATGCTTTGAACGTTCAAACTATGTAATTAAGGCTGACTCGTAGCATGTATGTAGGGTAATATGACTCCAGGGCCGACGCGGATAGTAACGCAGCTAGGACGAGCGGGGTTTCGGGCCTCGCTGTCATATGCAGCCACAAACGCAAATGGAGGATTCCGTATGCTTGTTATTTGGAGCAGCAGGCGAATTACACAGTCAAGCCGAGGAAAGTTGCTCCCTGTGCGGCAGGCGTTGAGAGCTTATGTGGGAAAAGATAGTCGTTGACAGTAGAAAATGAGAACTAGGTTGTAAATTGGGTGTGAAGGTGTATGTATGTATGTTTCTTGTTCGGTGTTAGTGTTAGGAATATGTCTTCCCTTCACAGCTATAGCTTAATTTGTGGTGTTTGCTTCCACTGTTTGTCTTCTACCGCTATCGTCTTATCCTAATGCGGGATACCGACTTATATGGAGTTCAAGTTGTTGAAGTATGATCCGTAAGGTTATCTTGTCTTCAGGATAGTTAAACAATCTGAAGACCCATCCAAGGGTTATCTGTGAGTAGTCGAAATAGTCGGGATGGACAAAGCAACCGTAAGATGTTGGCGGCTACTTGCGACGTTGCATGTGAGATATAGACTGAAGTCTGTTGATGTTGACAAAGAACGGTTGAGGAGACGGGAGTTGTAGAAGTTGTAGAAACACAAGCTGGTACTTGAACAGTGGTAGTTGTAGTAAGTGACAGATATGTAAATCTGAGAAGATGGAAGAAATAATATACATATACATACAGAAGAAAGAGCACCTTGAATGGAATTTCCCCATGTTCGGAGTCGCGAGGTTGTAAGAGGTACATGATGTGGATAGCTCCAATTGCGCAAGACGCCCGCAATTAAGCGTGTCTATCAAAGTACCTAGAAACAACATTGGAACACAAGCTCCTTCAATCGAATAACAGGCAGGGATTCAAAGCTTTCCTGATGCGGGAAGAATGTGGAAGTGGCGATCGATCGCGATGAGACTTCGCAGGACCAATCACTTTGCTGGAGCAAGCTCTGAGATACGACAAGGATTATACTATCATGGCTTGGTGATAGCGCTCTAAGTAGTCCCTAAAACGGACTAGCTCCAGATGCTTCTGAGTTTAGCTCCATGTCTACCCCGCTTTTTCTGTACACAATACACGTCCTTGCTAGGAGCTCTCAAGGTACCTTACGTGTCGCCGGCCAGAGCTTTACTAAAATTTAAAGCTATCAAAGACCCATCAATATTTTTGCTTCTGAACAGGAGCAACTAATCGCAACTAAATAGATTAATCACTATAGGTACGACAGACGCCAGCGAGCTATATCCTCCATATGGATAAGCTTGGATGAAATTCTCTTTCTTGCGTGCTATGTTCACGCTACTACGTACGTAGTCACACCCGGTTGAATGGTCAGATCTACGTGTATCTGATGAATTGCACCCAAATGATGTAAGTCCGCGACGATCGACGGTTCGCAAGCACGTTTCGAGGTCGAAATTATTACCCGGGGATTGGGAAATATAGATGTGTACGTTACATAACTTGATATCCGAAACCAGGCATAAGACAAGATGGAGGCCCAATCATGTACGGACATGTCGAGGTTATTGAAGGAATATCACTTCGGTATAAGTGAATCTGACATCCAGGCATCTATCTCAGCCGAGCAGGTCAGCCCTGGTCAGGTAGATGTGTTATAACAACATAATGATGTAAAAATATACTACCTACCTAGTACCTAGTAGGTAATCTGCATAACATTTGGACCTTGGAACCCCGTAACAATATTAAAACTTGACAAGGCACAATTGTTACCTAAGCTTACCTAACGTCAATCGTGGTACAAGTTTTTTATGTCACGCCTTAAATAAGCGTCGATCTGCTAAGGTTTAACGGGTCTCCGCCCATCCCGCGCAGCTGCCCGCGTCGTTTCCGCCAACTCCACTGCTCCACCCCCTGGCATCATTTTCCTCCGACACTAAACACTTGGGCACATTACGCTGGAAAATAACACAATTTTTTACAATACCTACCTAGTACTCAATACTAGCCAGCTAGTCCAGAACTTCATGCTATGGATTTGCAACTATGTAGTTGAATTTTTTTTCTCTGAAAAGTTAAAAATGCAAACATGTTATGAAGAAAGGGATAAATTCGCCCCGTCCGGACATCAGCTCCGTTCTCAGTCCTTGAGCTTACTACCCAATTTCCTGCTTTGATTCCCCTAGGGGAGTCGGGCCAAAGCCTTGTATCACCTCAACGGCCATCGAATCACACCTACGCCAGCGGTTGTTACAATCTTATTGCCGGAGCTTTTGCTGCGAACCCGTGTCGTTGCATGGGAACACGAATGAACACCTCCTGCAAGCATCTATCTTCTGAATCGCCTGGCATTATTTAGGCCTTTGTTTAGAATCTAACAGAAGTTCAAAGTCTATTCTCAGCCTTGGGTAAACCAATCAAATATCGAATATGCGAAGACACTGAACAAACTCCACCAACCCCGGGGGAGATGGACAGAGACGGGACTTGGCTGGGCTGGCTGGTGGTCACGACTCTATCCATTTCGTAGTCACCCAATCATGTTGAAGAGATCAACTGCGGGAATAGCTCCTCACCGACTAACAACATGACCGACACTGACCAGACTGACCCTGCGCGCGTGCCAGGCGTGCGTACTATGAGTAGACGCGTCTGCTAGTGCCGCATGAAGATTTTCAGCCAGCTGCAGGGGGTGGCTCGGAGAATATTCGATCGAGAAGGCATTTTAACGATTACCATCATAATGTTCGATGAGTGACATCAGCCGTCAAATCCGAGAGCGGAGTCAGTTGGCTTGAAACGGACGAACCAAAGAAGAGAGGTGAGACTGGCTTCTACCTAGGTATTCTGCTCTTTTCCTGTTTAGGAAAAATCGTCGTTCTTTGACTTTGGTGAGCTTGGGGGTTGTTTTGATGGCCCGGAGCAAACTGTCCGCAGTCAACTGCTCTGACTGGCTCTAGGCACAGATACTTTCGACCTTAACAATTTTTTCTGAGGAACCCCACTTTCAAATCTTCCTAAATCTCTCACAAGCCATACGTGGCGCTGTGGCTAATTACGTCTCCCCCTTTTGTAGCATCACACGGACACAACATTTTCATGCAGTTTGACGTAGGGATGAACGAATTTTCGGAAGTTCCATTGGAAAATCAGCAGCCGGGTGCAGACAGGAGCAGTCAGGAGCAAGTGCAACCAAAGGCAACCAAAGGCCTGTAGAGGCCTATCTATTGAACTAAAAAGCGGCTATCCATGGATGTCTTTCCCCACTGTCGATCTTGTCCTAAATCTTAAAATATTACCGCATAGCGATGGGATTTTTGCCTCATTTGCCCGAAATCCCATCCCAACAAACATGGGATTTTCTTTCTCTCGTCCTATTTGACGCCAAGCCCCCTTCTGATTCATTGTTGTTTTGCCACCCTCAATGTCTCGACACCTCTGGACTCCCCTCCGAACCATCGAATTCGTCAAAGGGAGGTTCAGACGTTCCAATTAGGAAGTTTATTTACCTATCAATCTTCGCATCAGCCCAGCAGCTCTGATCTTCCAGCGAAACGCGTTCCATAACTATTGGTTTGACGGTTTCAGGCAATCTTAATGTGACTCTGCAATCTGGGAAGTCTATTGATAGAATCGATACAGTACCTAAAATCATTCAGGTCAGTCAGCTGAACAGCCGAGCAATCCAATGTTCCCTGCGAAGCACAGTACATCAAAAGTCAACAACAGCTTCTCGGTCTACGAAATGCTCGCATTTCCATAATCTACCATCTCTTCTAAACCTAAGACGTAGGTCCTAGGCAAAAGTTCTCCGAAAGACGACTCTCCGGATTCATAGCCGTGGTCTACTTTAGGTATCTAGTGATATTTCTAGGAATCTGGCTAGATTGTTCGTTGGTACATTACTACGATATTTAAACCGAGCCATAAGGCATTCGAGTCTCGGAATCGCGTCGCGACACACTACCTAGGCATTTTAGGGCCTACCGATCTATACTAATGAGATCTCCGGCAAGATCCTTGGGACTATCTTGACCATGCTCTATGGAATACCACTCCAAAATGCGAAACCTACATCCATGTAATGCCTCACCCCAGCCTATTAGTCCCTACTAAAACGTTAATTTCTAACTATTCCTTACCCCAAGCTTGTCTACCAGAAGCTAAAGGGCCGATAGCCTTATAAAAATCGCCATAAGGTACACGACGAGACTAGGTTATAGCGTCGATTACTTACGTGTGAGCAGTACGCCCGTCACCCCCAAGTCCGGTTGAACCTTATCCATTTACGCTCCATCGTGAGACTATCCAGGTTAGCTTTGAGCCTTATGGCACAATAGCTTGCAACATCTGCCCTACGATGCCGAGAGATAGCCGACCGGGAATAAGGTTGGCGACACGAACTCTGGAAATTAATCGATTATTCTGGAATTCTGATGGCGATACTACAGGCGGCACCGTCTAATACACATTGATGCTCGAGATCTCAGCTAATTTCCCGGAACTTAGTGTCTCCAATGCGTCGAATTCAGTTCACATATAATGTAACTTGGGTATCAGTAGAACTACCGCGCCGCTTTCCCGAGAAACCCATATCTTTGGTTCCCCGAGGCCATGTGCCGAAAATAGCTTCAACTCTCTTGACTCGGTTCTCGGGTTCCTATACCATGTTAGCGCCCCATAACTTTCCTACTCACTCCTTTACAAGCCCGTCTCTAAAATTTTACTCCTGGCATTGCTAAAGCTCAAAACCATTAGCATCAAGAAGTTATCTCTACTTTCATGCTTCGATATTGACGCTCCATAATCGCGATTCCTTGACCTTAGGATTAGCACGGGAATCGTCACCAGATCTCCCTGACTAGACGCGTTCGGAGTAGTGTCCGAGGTTCTAATCGCCGAAGGACTCCTAAGTGGACCTCGATAGTCCGGTATCTAACAAATATCGGTAATAGCTACAAAGCTTGGCATCGAGCCTCCGACCCGCGGTGCTGGTTCTGAATTGTTGAGACGCGCGTGACTTAGGGCTGCTAGCAGTCTTAGGTTCTATTCGTATCTTCTCTTTTGGTACCTCGTTGGTACTTTGCTTGACTCGCTACATGATGGTAGCCTGTACCTTGTGATCATATGTAGTCCGCTCCATTTCCCGGCATCGTTTTCCGTTGCGATGGTCTAGAGACTAATCTATCATCATAATAAGTATCTCTTTAAGATCTCTGTACTAGCTAGCTAGCCTTGTCATGGTGAAAACCACGACGACCGGAATGATATTCAGCCCGAAATGATTTCTAAGCGTCCAGTTTTTCTCTACTTAGCTTTGCACATGCTTCTGCCATCAACAGCCTAGAGATACCTTCTATCCTAGAACTTACAGATCCGCCTCTCAAGTAGTCTTCTTTGGCCATGTGCTCTAGATCTGCTACTCGGCTATCTTGGAACGTGGTTCTAAGTTTGGAGATAATGGTCTCCTGACCTCATTGTTACTCGCCCTAACGTATAGCGAATATTACGTGCGATTAGGTACCTATGTGCCTCGGAGGTGGCTCCGAGAGCATGTGAATCCCGTGACCTCGCGCAAGCTGCGCGCTCGTACTCGTTTTGCGACTCGAGTCGAAGTGTCATACTGATCACGCCAAATCGCGTTTATGTCTTGGAACTCGGACTACCGTAGTAGCCTAAAGTATGTGAGGCAATAACGTTCGTCTAGAATTATCACTAACATTGAGGATAGACATTGTTCAGTTTTATTTTCTTTAATTTCTCCACCACGTTTTCGCCACAGTACCCTCCACGCGCGACGCATCACCCTAACGTTTTTATTTACTCACTTTCAGACCCGAACCCAAGCCGACTTCTGTGTGTTCGAATATCAGTTGGAATAGCATCTTGGATGCCAATAGATTCTATGTACTAAAATTATTCGCGCAATTTTCGTCACTATTAACCATGTCCTCACGTAGTAATAGGGGGTGAAAATGGCGTTTGATTGGTTGAAAACCCAGGAAAAGTGGGACATCCCCCCTGAGGAAAAGGGGGCAGGGAATCTGCACAACAACGTTCACGGTTGGTGTTTTGAATGCCTATCAATACTCGTAGCTATATGTGTCATTAGGATACCTTTCCTAGCTACATGCTCCAAGGAGTTGATCGATGCAAAAAATCATTCAGGAGATTACGGTAACTCGGTTTATAGATCAAAGAGTGACTGTAAGTTAATTGACTGCTTCTAAAACTTTTATATCTAGAGGGTTTTCTAGATCTGATGTATCAAAGTGAGTGTGAATGCGACCCTCAGGAAGCCATATGGTCTCAGGATGAGATTTCTCGTCCAACCGACTTCACCCCAAATCAGACCACACCAGACAAAAATCATCTTAAGGTCGGAACTCGAAGTGAAGCAACGATTTCTGTCTCTAAATCCCCGATTACCCTAACCTCTCGACTTCAGCAGTTCTATTAGCTCCTCGAACGATGTATCCCATATTTCTTTCCAGGAAGCCCTGTCAATGCAGCAAACAAAGTTGGTTTTGGTGAGCCACGGATCTTCAGCTAACGCAATCTTGAAACCGTCTTCCGTATTCCGGATGTATTTTGCAGCCTCTTGTTCATCCTTAGGCCAACTTTGATGGTGTTCTTTAGCGTTCCGCCGGCCTTGGGGTTTTCTTATCTCCCTTTGCATATCCTTAAGGTAGTTTTGCTTCATCAACAACTCTTGGATCCACTTCTGGCTGTTAGTTTGAACAGCTTTTTCCAGGTTGGTATATCGTCTTTCCTTTGCTATTGACCATTGATTCTTCGCTGAGTTACTATCTAGTCCTGGTGTGTCGATGCGGTCAATGACGAAGATATGTATCACCCATCGAGGGCGTGAGCTCCGCGCCCAGAGTTTCGTGATAAAATTATCGAGGGTCTCGGAGAGTTGCTCCAGAAGATCAACAGAGGGAGGGTTAGCTTTTGCCTGTTGAACTATGTTATTATATCATATCACATAGATACCTATATAATCGGAATCATTTATTGACCACTTACCTGTATCGAACATAGAACATCCGGAGGGTGTGGGGTCCCGGAGGACCCCCGTTGTCGCAAGAAAAATAATAGGTGTGGGTCGTTGCCTCCCTTGGGAAATAGAAACTCTGGCCGTTGCAGACTATTCTCATTGAGCCAATGTTCCACCGGTTTCGTAGAGTAGCCAAGAGTACGCGCTTGTCTATGTTCAGCATCTCCGCCACATATCTCGTACCGTCCAAGAGTGATGCCGGCATCTCTAACAGTTGTGAAGCCATCTTGAACGTAGTTCTTTGCTCCTTCGAGTTCATTGAAGAGTCTTCTACGGCACTGCAACTCGACGCTGAATAATTTATCACCCGAGAAACTCCGCGAGATTTCTCCTAACAGCTGTAAGAAGATTTAGAGACACGACTTTTAACATCATTATAAGAAAAAAACTCTTACCATTTCGCGCGTATACTTTTCCTGGGCCCAGAAAGATTTGCTGTCTTCCTTGACTACAGAGGTAATTGATTTCACACCGCCGTCGCGATATATCTTTACAGAAGCAAACTTCTCGCGAATGCTCCGCCCTATGCCGCTTTTTGAAATGGTCTTTTTCCGGGATAGGTCTTCAGCAATGAAGGCTTGCTTCCTCGAGACATGTTCTATAAAACTCGTGGCTTTGGTACTGGCTTGGCGGATTTTATCCTCTGAGAGGCGGCCCTTGTTTTCCGATGAAACGCGTAAAAGCCATTCGGAAAAACGAGTGATATACGAAGAAAAGCTGAAACGGTTTTTGGATTGCTTCGCGGCAGTTGTGAGATTAGACTTTTTGAAAACTTCCCACTTTTCATAAGTTGCCTTGAACCCTGCTCCCTTCTTGGGGGTCTCTATTGAGAATCCCAAGGGCTTGCCGCCTTGGGAGAAGAGTGGATGGTTTGTGATATCTGCGTTGGTTTGGCCCATTTCGAGAAGTCTTTGTTGGATCTCATATGCTTCCATGAGCACATTCCGAGCATGGCCTTCTAAAGCTAGCTCGAATTTCTCTTCGCTGTCAACACTTTCGAAGTTGTCATAAACGCTTGTGTCGATGATTTCATGTTTTGATACATTATTTAGGACCTCTAGTAGCTTGAGAGAAGATCCGGAGAGGTACGTCACAGAGCTCAATAGAATCAGTTGATCCTGGATGGACTCAGCAATCCCACTCTCTAGGACTTCTTGGCTTTCATCGACGAATAGTTCGAACGGATATTTCTTGCATAGCGCCGCTGTGGATCTATGGTCTTCGTCGTTCATGTTTATCAATCGACGGAAACGATATACGGCGTCGAAAATGTCGATGTAGGAAGAACCAGAAACTTGTAGGAGAGCCCACTTGAGCTTTGACGCTTCCTCTTCTTTATCCTGTCCCTTCTCCGTCTCTTTCTTCTTCTCCATGTCCTTGTATGTTTGGAGGAGCGCTAGGCGAGCCCCCAAGATAGCATTTGCATCTAGCGCAGCCTCGATTTTGTGTGTTTCAACAGTGTGTCGTATACCAACCCTTTCCCACTCCTTAGAATCTTCCCATGCTGAGTAAGTGTCACAAGAGGCGGAGTCTCGTTTCGGTGCCGTAGAGTCCGCGTCGTCGTTCGCTGGGCTCTTATTCGCATCCGGTGCAAGGTTTGGTGTCATGAGGTAGAACCCCCATCTCTTACTCATCGTGTTGAGAATTATCTGTGTTTCCCCCGTACCCATGTTATTAAACAACAAGTAAACCTTCTTACGTTCGATTTCGACCTTTTGTTCCGTTAAGACCGTGCCAATGGGTAAGTTGGACAGATCGGGTACCCGATTCAGGGAGCACACGAGTAGTCTTTGCATATATTCCGATCCTTGGGACTGTATATATTGACAGAACCCATTGTACAACGGTAGCTGTCGCCGTAGCCTTTCGGCATTCTTGAGGTTTGATTCCTTAAGGTTTGTCGTTGTATGATAGCAATAGACTAGGACAAAATGAATTAGCATCTGCATAAATTTTATGTAGCGGGGAATTGAAGGTATAGTTACACAATTCATGAGTCCTCAAGTCAGAAAGGAATATCCCGAGCTTCGTCCTGATTTGCTCGAGTTGCGGTTGAAAATTATGGGCCCTGGTCCTGGCCAATCTATCAACATATTCCTGGAACAGAAGGAAACTTGAAGTAGGCTCTTCTTTGAATCCTTTTTCAAGAAGCTCTTCTACTCTGATCCAGATTGCGGGAGCGTCGCGATCCTCGCTTGTTCTACGCGATTCTCCCGTCTGGGAGCCACGAAGAGTTTTATATAATACAAAGAGTTCTTCTGGACATGTATTGAAGATCTCCCAAAGACACCAACTGAGGTAGCATGAGTGTATTGAGGGGTTGGATCTTTGTTGTTCGACTTGGGTCATTCGGCAGGAGAAGAAAAAGAACCGATCGTTCAGTAGAGAAGGCAAAATGTCGTCTAGGCTTAGGTCTTCTGGGAAGTTGTATGGCTTCGGCTCTACAGTAACAGAATCAGAATTTGGTAGACACAGCACAAATCGGGGAGACAATTACTGGTAGACTGAGATGATATCCTTTTCGCGTAAGTATCCTTGAAGTACTTTAGACACCTTCTATTGAATTCATCGTTGTTCCCTGGTGTCGTGATGGGGAAGGTCGTGGGTGTATCAGCCGTGGTTGCCATATTGGCTCCCAAAATCTCTCTACTGTAGAAGTATGTAGCTAGGTCGAGCGATTGTCCAGCAGAGAAATTGAGAGCTTGAGAGAGGCCAGGTGGTTATTTTAGATATGAATGGCAAAAATCTGAACCCCGAAGCCTTCATTGTCGCCCATGCTATCATAAAAAGATACGTACCTAGATAATTCTTATCCCCGATTTGTTTGTATACATTGGAGCTGAAAGCGGGCTAGACGATAGGGTTGCAACAGTTGATGCCAGAGCGGCTCTAAGAGACGTATAGGAATCGTCGACACATTCTGTAAGAGGCAGAGTGCATTTCCCACATTGGATAACCATGTAAGCATCCGAAAAGAAAATACATCATGCAAATAGTGACAAAGCATGATCTGAACAGTAAGGCCGAATTTTTGACTCCTCAATATACAGTGAGTCACGATGAGGCTCTGGAACACCGCCTGATTTGGAAGACGGTCCATCATGCACCAGTGGATTTAATGCCCAATCTGTTGAGATTTTATCGTATGAAATAATACTAAGTGCCCAGAGCTCGCTTAGAAGAGATTTTCCATACAAAGTTCTCATCAACGGTGACACCAGCTGCAACCTGCCTGATTGCCGGTTCACGAGCCTGATCAGCATTTCCCCTCAAGTCCAAATTCGAATAATTGGTAGATTATGGCAATATTTATACATACGTAGAAGCGTAGTAGTCGAAGTTTTCAGGGGTTATATACCACTACTCGAGCCCTTATGGTGGCACAACAGCTGGCACCGAAACCGGCAAGATACCAGACTTGACGGAGGCAGTCCGCAAGGTACTCCATAAGCGGAATGCAACCTTGTGAAGACTCAGCTGACGTAGAGACATTGGCTGCGCCTTATCAAAGTTATGGGTGGCGTTGGATTGTGTGATTCAAGTCAACAAGTTGCAGTATCTGGTTGATGAGACTTAATTGATTACCTAGGCTTAGCCGACCTGATCAGAAAAGGTTAGTGGGCAAGATTTGGAATCTTAAGAAGTGCAACTCAGTTGAGACAGTTGAGGATTGGCTGAGTGCCTGTTATCATCATGAAGTTGAAAGACCATAAGATCGGCATATGAGCACACAGGCAGTTGTACCTTATAGAACCACTGTGGCCGGTAATCCGCGAAAACGCGGCAGGCGCGTCTGGCTTTAACTCCATTTCTTTCGTCATGGTGCGTGGGCACCCCATATAGGCAAACCGGCTGCTGACCTACCTATGCCATCTATAACCGCTAGAAAGGAGAAACTGGAAGGACTGAAGTTGTGACAACAGGGGCTCGGAGGAACATGAGGAAATGAAGGACAAAGGCGCTAGGAGACAGCAGATAGATACCTACCTAATTAGGACAGCCACTCAAATAAAAGATCTTAAGCTTGAAAAACCACAAGTTCGGAGAGTTGAACCTCACGATCTTCGATTTGCGGTTAAACCTAGGCATATATGCCACCCAATAGTAAAGTTGCTATAGAATCAAGCATTAACTCCGCTTAGACCGAGGAGATATCGACATCACCAATGAGTCATTTCACGGATAGAACACCTATCCACGGGTTGAGTGCGAGCATGGACTATTACCGGGATTTCGATTAGTAAAACGGACCAATTTTACATGTTGAGCAATACGCCGTCCAGCTCTTTCAGCCCCCATTGGCCACATCACCTTGAAGAAGTCAATGGATTCCCAGAGGGGGAAAAATCGACAGGCACCTTCAAGGTATGTATAGGTAGGTAGCTATCTTAGGTAGGTGGTTACTAATAATCTTTGTCATTCCGGTTGAACAAGAATGTCTTTCAATTTAAGCGGTGCGGAGACTTATTCGGGGCCTCGGCGGGATCTATTTTCCGCATCTCTTAACAGACCAAGCATCAGCTACAATAGTTGCGGTTGTATAGCATGTCTGAATCCCTGTTAGACTCGTCCTATGGAGTAGCTGTAGTGACACGGGATCGCGCCCCTGTTTCAATTAGTTCAGTAGCCTGAAGCTATATGCATCAAGGCAGCATCCTAGCTATGGTTGAATGAGTATAAAGCAGTGCCCATCTTGTACTGGATATCTTAATCATTCACTCCTCTCTCGCCAGCTCAAAACTTACGATTAATATATCGAATCAGTTCAAATCCTAACCGAGTCCTACCTTCGTTGATTCGGTTAATTATACTTAGACTGTTTTGACGTGTAGAACGATACGAGGAAGAGAGCTATGGAACGCAAGACCCTGAAATTCGATACCGAGTTTGCGAAATGGCGCGAACCATTTGGGAGCAAGTTGCGCGTGCCGCGGTTCGAAACGACAGATGATTTCCGGGAATACAGTGACCGTTTCATGGGAGCCGCGATGAGGTCAATTCCACCAGAACCCAGTATCATCAGGACCAAGTACACATGCGTCTCACATGATGGCGCTGAGATCGAGATTGAACGACACGCCACCGCGGAACAGATGGCGCCACAAGAAACCCCGCAGCCAGCCGTGTTGTTCTTCCATGGAGGCGGCATGGTTGTCGGAAGCATCGAACTATTCGCGCGATCAACATCTGCGCGGGTGGCCGAGTCAGGCGTTCAATTCTTCGCCGTCGAGTACCGCCTCGCGCCAGAATACCCGGATCCGACACCAGTCGAAGATTGTTACGCAGCTGTAAAATGGCTATCAGCACATGGCGCGGAGCTCGGAGTTGATTCGTCCCGTCTCGCTGTCATGGGCGACAGCGCTGGTGGCGGGCTTGCAGCAGGGACGTCACTCCTCGCCCGTGATCGGGGCCTAGAACCCCCAATCAAAAAGCAAATTCTTGTATATCCCATGCTTGACGATAGGTCTACCAATGCGCCATCGGCTGCCGCCCTGGACGAATTCGTATATTTCCCGCTTCACACAAGTAGGGTGTGCTGGGAGGCCTATCTGGGAAAGGAGAGAGCAGGTAAAGACGACGCGGACGTGAGCCCGTATGCAGCTCCAGGACGAGCGACCAACCTACGAGGGCTGCCGAGCACATATATCGACGTCGGTGGGTTAGATCTATTTAGTGAGGAATGCGCGCTGTTTGCAGCACGGTTGGTGGCAGCAAGTGTTCAAGTTGAATTTCATTTATTTCCAGGGCTGACTCACGGGTTTGAAGGGGCAACTGAGGTCCCTAATGTTAAATTAGCCGTCGCAGGACGGATGCGGTGGATTAAAGACTTATTATCTGCGGAGTAACTCGAACGAAGATAATTGTCCGCCTCTGAGCTTGTCGTGTAGATACTTGGTGTGATGTTTAGCTACAAACGGAAATGAGAAAAGTTTTTTTTTTTGGGAATTGAAACATCCAGACTGGGTTAGCTAAGCAGTAACGAATCCTCACGTGAATCAAGCTCAGAAATAAAAATATGATCCTAAAACCATAGGATCAAAAAATGACGAAAAAAAACAATTTCGTTGCATCCCTCAGTACACTGAGAGGCATCGGGAATTGAGCCCGATGCGGGGGTCGAACCCGCAACCTTGAGATTAAGAGTCTCACGCTCTACCGATTGAGCTAACCGGGCCGGATGAACCGGCGATGGAAAATCAGGGTATTTTTTAGCGTTATATGCCCTATACTGTGTGTGGGGTGGGGGAAGTCCGGTCAACTAGCCAATCATATCAGCCCTCAATGGCTTTACTCCAAGGGCTTGGGCCTTGAACTTTAAGGAAGGATTACCAATATGATAGAATAGGAGCCATAGAATATATTGTTTCTATGAATCGATTCACATGTATGATGAAGGAAAATGTGGTTGATGAAGAGTTATCATTGAATATAATGATAGAAAAAATTATGTTGAGAATATCTTGGATGATGAACTACGAAAGTTCTTTCTGGGCGATGAAGTGAGTCTATGTGGTCATGTAACACGCAGCGATCGCGGATTCCCTTCTCATATACCTAACGAGGGCCATGGGAGGAAACCACGTTGTATTGAACCTTCACTACGTACATCCGTTCTGGGTATTCGCACACATACCTTCATATATTTAGAATCATCTACGTTTGTCTAATAAACAATTTCACGAAGGAACGACTTCTCTACCGGCCTCCCTCAACGCCTTAAATAAGCCTTCCACTGTACTCTTCAGCGTCGAGCAATTCACCACCACCCGGAACAGGCTCCCCTTCTCCCCGGGCGCATAATCAATCATAAACCCCCTCGGCAAAAGCCTCGCTACAATCTCCCTCGTCCTTCGCGTATTTTCCTCCACATCATCTAACAACACGCCGCCCGGCGCATAGTAAAAGCAAACCTGCAGACAAGGCGGCGGATTACTCGACAACAGGTAAAAGTCCTCCGACTCCTGCACCAACGTCGCCAAATACCCCGCCACCTCAAACGCGCCATCAACTCGTCTCTCAAACCCCTTATCACCATAATACACCCACGCAAGCGCCAAATTCAACGCATCACCTCTACGTCCACACTGCAGCGACAGATCCGCCAAATCCCACACCTCCTCCTCCCCACCCGCATCCGGATCATGGAAAAGGTAGCCCGCCCTAAGCGAGTTCGCGCGCTGGAACACCGCCACGTCGTTGGTGAGGAGGAACGAGCACGGGATCGGCACGTTGAGCATCTTGTGCGGGTTCACGGTAATCGAGTCGGCGAGCTCGGCGCCCTCTAACTTGTGGCGTTGCGAGGCGGAGAAGACGGCGGGACCGCCCCATGACCCGTCGATGTGTAGCCAGATGCCGAATTCGCGGGCCACGGTCGCAATTTCCAGGAATGGGTCGAAGGAGCCCCAGACTGTGGTTCCGGCTGTCGCGTTGATGTACAAGGGGGTCTTGCCCTCTTCCTTGGCTTTGATGATTGCGGCGCGTAGGGCGGACGGGATCATGGACCCGTTGGTGTCGACGGGGACGGGGATCACGGCGGAGGAGCCGATGCCGCTGATCGTGGCGGCTTTGGAGACGGAGTAGTGCCCGTGCGCGCTGGTGAAGAGCGCGAAGGAGTGGTTTGCGTTGCCGGAGGTTTTGGTAGAGGGGAAGAGTGTGGCGCGCGCAATTATGAGGGAGGTCATGTTTGAGGCGCTGCCTCCTGGACAGGTTATCCCGCCGGCGCGGGGGCCGGTCAGACCGAATAGGTTGGCGAGTTTGCGGGAGGTGGTTTTTTCGATGATGGTGAGTGCTGGTGAGGTTTTGAAGATGTGGACCTGTGTGCTATGAGAATTTTTGAAGTTTAGGGGGACGATGGGTTGAGGAAACTCACGTTGGTGTTTATTGCGGTAAGGAGAAGTTCGGATGCTACGCCGACCTGCGATGTCGTCTGAGTGAGTTGATCCTTTATCGAAATAGGGGGAGTAAGCGGGGGATCGATATGAAAACTTACTGGGTTAATGGCCGAGTATAACTTGTCCATGAACCCCTGATCCCATGTATTCACGCTGTAGCGTAGGATGGCCTGGACAACATCTAATAACCCTTCTCTTCCAGTTCCATTTTCGGGAATTGAGAATCCTAGTTTCTTCACCAATTCCTCTGGCTTATGCGAGTCCACAAGAACATTTCGACCTGGTGCTCCTTGAGCATCAATGCCTATGGAACCACTGGCCCGAGTTGAGACGGCATTGTCTGCATCTCGGATAAATGGGATGATGAGAGATTTCACAGCATCAACCAACTAGGGATGAGTTAGATTTGTAGTATTGAATGGATAGGTATATGAGGGCGGGCTTTTCCAATAAGTTCTATTGAAGTGATGGTGCTGAGTTAGGGGTTTGACTTACATCCTCAACTTCATCTGCTCTATTTAACCGGGATCCCCCAGCGTTACTGTACCCGTTGGTTTGGGTATTGGAAGACATTTTAAATAACTATATCCAATCCAAATATCGTGAATAACAACTAGAAAAAAATGACTAAAGAAATTTCGCCCCGATTTTTACTACTTACCTGATTATTGCGACTTACGTATTTCTATATATCAGAGCGCGTTCGGACTTCCCTTCCTGTTCAGAAGGTAGCGACCTATGTAATTGCCGAGACCCCACTGAACAGCTTTTTTCTCGGATCATTATTTGACGTTGATCGCGTGCTTGCCGGATATCTAATGCAATATCGAAATAGGGAACTAATAAAAAAGAGCTAAGGAAACCAGTAGCGAGCTTAAGGAAAATGGTAGATATAAGTAGATTGTTTAAGTTATCGGCTCACCCTATCGAACTTCCTACCTAGATACTACCTAAGTAGGTAATAGGCAGGTAGATACTCTTTTCTAGGCGTCGACGATATCAAGCGACCGAATAGAATGAAACAATCACAAGCTGTGTTGTTGTTAATATTCCACCAAATAAATGAGTAAACTCCAGCAAATGCGTTTTTTTGTAGCCTATGAATCACATACCAATCTCATCCTAACCCGTACAATGCCATGATGATTCCCGGGGGCCGCCAACAACCGAAAGAAGTTCACGCGGTATAATGGAACCTAACTGTACGCCCGAGGAAGAAAAAAGGTATCATTCAATCCGTCCAACCGTTGCAATCGTATTCTCGTAGCGCACTTAGTCGACTCGTTTCTTGGTATCAGCCGCCTCTCCTCCGTTTTGATCGTGCGCCTTCCCGTTTCCGTTGGTAACCCCTAGATCGCCCTCGTCTTCAGCCTCGTCCCAGGCGTCTACTGCGTTTTCATCCCAGTTGTCGACTTCCTCCTCTAGCGTGGCGGCTCGCTCGGTTCCAGCCGCCGACATGACACCTTCCTCTTGAGCCCCAACTCCTTCACCGAGTTCAAGGTCCTCAACGTCTTCGCCTGGAACGGCGTTGTATTGTCTGCGCTGTCGCTTTCTCTCCAGCATCCGTAGATGGTACCAGGAGCATAGTCCGAGAGCGGCTATGCTGCCAACTACGTTGGCGACGATGTCGTAAGGATCGAACTCGCGGCCGTTAGGCAGGAAGCCTTGGAGAAACTCGGAACCGACACCGAGACATATCGTGCATACCACAACTGTTAGGTTGAGGGTTCGGCGGCGGTTGGTATCGAGGATCCAGTAGAAGGCGGTGGTTAGGAGGAAGAAGGTAACGAAATGTAGGACTTTATCGTTAACGATGGTGTTGAGTTGGAGGGAGGAGAGCCCTGCGTAACCTGCGAGCAGGCATAGCAGGAAAAAGACACCTGGGGATGTTTTTGTTAACTAGGGGTTCTTCGGATCGGCTATGTGAAAAGTAATTTGATCCCAAGGATCGTCGTCATACGTCTGAGGAGCTTGTAGAATGCTACCTATCAAACGGAGTATGGTAGCAACAAAGAGGAAGAAGGCGGCGAGACTAACCTGCAAAAGGTAGACGAATGCGCATATTCAAGTCGGTGGGTATTTAGGCCGTTATGATTTGCATGGACATGGTTTCGATTGTCGTTCTCTTCGACTCCTTGTATTGTATTTGTATTGTGTATTGTACACTTTTGGAACAAGAGATTACGAGTTCTATGTCGGGAAAAGGGTAAAGATGTAAAAGGTAAGATGTGTGTATCTGTTTCGGAAACGACGAAACGAAGAAGCTGGTGCCAGGGCTGCAAGGGTAAGCTTTAGCTGCTTCCCTACGATGGAATAGCAGGAGGTTCCACCTTTTTCTTTCTTTCGTCACAGCCCTCAGCGCTGAAGCCTACTGGAACATGTACCTAAGTACCTAGAAACTTCCCGACGTCGCAGCCGCGGCTGTGAGCTGAATTACCTAAGCCGCCTGAAAGACTCAATCTGCTCCCCATGTGGACCCAGTCAACTTTACTGATTTTAGGTTGCCTACCACTTACGTAAGGAATGCATAATCTTGGGATATTTTCTGCAGTTGACCATCTTGCCCAGATGGTACGCCCGGGGGTTACCTAGATCCACTAGCCACTTATCACACTTTATCAAGATTCAGGCCTTCTCCACAGTTGTGACGTCGGAATTCGGATCATGCAGGTCTAGCCGTATTTCTATCATATTTAGAATTGAGGCTCAACTTTTAGGCATATATAGATTTCGATCAATATGCTTATATAAACACAATTTACAATTCAATTTATGTCATGGCTATTAACCGACCGAGGTCCTCATTTATAAAAATTTTTGTAGGCCATCTTACATTGTGGCTGTGCGTTCAAAATTGGTGCGGTTCATGAAAACTTGAAGAATAGCACGTGACTTGTCAGGTGTGGTTGTTGTGGTTTAGATCGTTCGATTTCTGGAAGCTCGCTGTTTGCGGGGCGTCTTCTGTTAGGTGTTCTGTCAGGAACAGTAATTGATATCATTCAGATACAGAGCTGTGGATAATTCGAAATAGGGATGCACTTCGGAAGAGGCTCAATGATGGTCGAGAAAATTCATGTATCGCATAAAATAATGGTAATAAACATCATGGACAAAGATGATAGATTTTAATCTATAGGTTGATGTTTTATGAGAGAGTTGATTGTATCTGTCTTTGTACTTTCATTTGCGATTACCCTGACGCTTGTACCTGACAAATTCAAATGTACTGGATGTCAACGCGACGAATACAGAATTAATAAGGAAGGTACGCGACCGGCGTAGGTCCCGAATAGGGATGAATGGATAATTTATAGTGGATGCTAGCGCTCTATTGACAGGCTGAGATCCCCTGTAATGGGAAAAAGACTGAATTCAGTAGCGAGTGGTAGGTACTTAGATACTTTTTGGATGCTGACTATATACTTTGCGTTTAAGAAGGTTAGGTGGAATTTAACGTTGGACAATGCGCCTTTGAAAGTATATGGGGTACTGGGGTACATCGTTAGTGCGATTTACCATAGAGAGCCATAGCGACCGTCAACTAGCAACTGCTGGAAAAAAAGACTACCTCCTACCTACCGTACCTAGGTACAGTGCAAAGTGATCCGCTCAAAACCTCACTTCGCAAGACCTCACCCTTTGATCATACGCGAAATCGCCTTGAATGCAACCCATCGAGGCATCACCATTCTTATCAATTTTCCCTCAGAAATTACTTCTCTCATCTAATTCGATGTCGCTCTTTTCACCTATGTCAATTTAAGGGCTTCCGTCGCCCTAATTCCTGAAGAAACGCGACTGTCATTTTCTTCCGTATGGCTACCGCCACCCGCCTATCACTCTAACACGCCTACGAGGCTATCATGTCCATCATGAACGGCCAAAATTCTTGGCCACCTCCTCAACAAAACCATGTTGTAGGGAAGCGTCCGTTTCGTAATCTTGATGATTCTACCACAAGATCCAGCGAAGTTATCGATAATTCCGCCGCGTCGGTGCCTGAGGCATCTGATAATGAAGAGGAACGCATCCGAGCTCACTTCGCCGAATTGCGGCGTAAGAACGAGGCAAAGATCGCGCTTTTATATGGCCCTGATGGCGAACTTAACAACGATGTTTTAGAATCTTGGCGACGACCTATGACACCCTCAGAACTTCCTCCCCCGACTACTGATCACTCCGCCATACAAGAACGCCCCACTAAAAGAGCGAAGAGAGTAATCGACGAGGATGATTATGGGGATGATGACGATGACGACGACGATGAAGAAGATGAACCTAACACTAACTCTACCAACCTCTCCTCCCTAAAGTCCAAAGCTGCCGCCGTCGCCGCCTCGAAAGCTCTCCCCTCGCCTTCCAAATCAGGAAGTTCCCCTATAGCTTCCGCACCGTCGCCTGATAAGTTATATGACAGAGCAAAGGAAGATGCATCGCAGGGATCGCAAGCATCGCAGGCGCAAGCTAACAAGTCGGAAGACGCGCGCAAGCAACTTGAAGATGCGCGCAAAGATACCGAGGAAGCTGCCAAGCGTAGCTTCTATTCCGTATTTTATACCCTGGAGAATGATCGAGCTGCCATGCTGGAACAGCAACAGCTTGAGGAGTCGGAGAAACAACTTCAAGCTGAAATGGATAAAAATAACAATAACAATGCCAACGGCGGCACCTCTGGCGAAAACCATGGTTCGCTTAGTAGCGCAAATCTAGGCGCGTCCAGCCTGACTCTTAAACATCTTATTGCGCGCATAGATATGAAACGCGATATGGTGCGCGCGTCGGATGCTGAGTTGCGCTCTCTTATGAACGAGGTTCGCAAGAATAGGAGCAAGTGGGCTAGCGAAGAAAACGTCAACCAGGAGGAGTTATACGAAGCATTAGAAAAAGTCTTAACTGAGCTCAAGGCGCACACCGAATATTCCACCCCGTTCCTCCAAAGGGTGAACAAAAAGGATGCCCCTGATTACTATAACTGTAAGTTATAAGAGACCTGATGACGCAAGTTTGTACATGCTAACACTATTCTAGTCATTAAACAGCCAATGGATCTTGGATCTATGACGAAGAAGCTCAAGTCCTTGACGTACAAGTCCAAAGCCGATTTTGTCACCGACCTCAACTTAATTTGGGACAATTGTCTGCGTTACAACCAAGATATGAATCACCCACTTAGACGGATGGCCAATGGTATGCGCAAGGAAGCCGAAAAACTTATTCCCTTAATTCCTGACTTGGTCATCCGCCCCCGTGCCGAAGTCGAAGCCGAGGAGAGGCGTAAGCAAAATGGCGGCGAAGATGATGGAGGCGATGATTCTGACGACGAGCCGATAATGTCGTCTCGCGGCCGAATCGCCGGCGGAGCAAAGGGAACAAAGTCAAGAAAAACTCATTCAGATCAAAAGGAGGGGACACCCAATATAGAACAGAAGCCGATGCTACAGCTGAACGGATTGTTGGCAAAGGCTCATCGTGAAGGTTCTGAGCTTGATGGAAGCAATGGCTTCGCGACGCCGCCTGTCGGTGGTTCTATGACGCCTAGTGGGCTCAACGGTCTTTCGGGCATGGGTAGCAACGTGGATGCTATGGATATCGACGGTCCCGAATTAAATGGTATGGTATTGGGACAGGCGCTGAACGAAGCTGCTCAGGAGGCCTATGAGGATGACGAGTATAAAATCTGGAAACAGGTGACGAAGAAAGACCGAGCTTTAATTACCAAGGCGCGGTACCAGCTATTTAACAAGAATAAGCTGAATGTCGATGAGCCTGCGTTGCTTCGAACTAGGGGCGGCATGCGTCGGTACTTGCGCGGCCGACAACAGGCAGAAGCCTTTGCATCGGCTGGTCGTTCTCAAGATTCGTCAGCTGTTACTAAGGAAAAGGCAGCCGAAACTCTCGCAGAGGGTATGGAGGAAGATGAGGAAAAATGTCTTCCCTTTTATTACGAGCCTCAGTGCATTGTTTTAGACGTCCCACCTAAGCTCCAGTGGATCGAGGACGAGGAAGGCAATGCCATTAACCAGCACGAAGAATTCCTCCGTACTCTACCACCCGGTTACTTCACCGCTCCTAAGAGTGCCCTGTCTCAGAAATTCGATGCCAATATCCGACAGATGCAAGAAACGAGGAAGATATGCTCGAAAATAGGCGTCATAAAGCAGATGCAGATCCAGACTCAGGTATGATCCCATTACCCGACATATCAGGAATTCAAACTAACATCCTTTAGGTGTACGCCAACCAGTTCCCCAAATATAACCCAGAGCCGTTCTATGAAAAAGATGTTGAGCCACACGTCGTATGTGGCGACAACATAGTAATGGCACCAGAGGTTTGCAGGGCAGGCCTACAGCGATCCGTCGCCAAGATATTCTATCATGCTGGATTTGAAGAGTTTCAGCCGTCGGCGATGGACGCCATCACTGACATCGCCGCTGATTATTTCGGGAAGGTCATAACTACGTTCAAGAACTACACAGAGATCGAAATGAAAGATCCTTCTCCAGAATATGTTCAGCGTGGGCTTTCAGCCCAACCCCGCTATAGCGACGAGGAGGCCCTGCTGCATACTCTATCTGAAATGGGTTATTCTATCGAGGGACTAGAGAGTTACGCCAAGGATGAGGTTGAGAGGCTCGGTCATAAATTAACTGGCATCCACGAGCGGATGAAGGCCCATCTAAGCGATCTTCTACGTCCTGCTGTAACAGAATCAGGGGGACAAGATGGTGCTGCCGCGTTCGATGACGGAAGTGAACAATTTATTGGAGGTGACTTCGCTGAAGAACTCGGCGAGGATTTCTTCGGATTCAAAGAACTTGGTCTTGCCAGTGAGATGAATGGCATACTTTCGGTTCCTCTCCATCTCCTGCAGTCCAGGGTTCGCAACCAGTACCAAGTCCAGAACCAAACACAGGGTCCCTCTGACGCTGTCCTATTTGAAGACCTCGCTCCTCCCGACCCCGTTACTAAGGAAAACATCCAGGAGCAGATCGGACTTGTCAAGAACTTCTTCCTCGCTAAGCTGCACGCTAATGGCGACACACCTTTGGTGGAAGATGAAGACTTGCCTGTCAAGCAGCGACGACCTCGACCGCGACTTGGCGCAACCGGCAAGATCGTTTCTCCTCAGAAGCGCCCTCCGAAGGAACAGAACGCCATCAACAAAAAGAAAAAGAAGATGGAGGCCCAGGCAGCCGAAGCCAACAAGGCAACAAACCAGAGCCCCGAGAAAGGCGGCCCAAAGAAAACTAAGAGTGTTTCTATGCCGAATGGAACACAGCCAACGAATGGCGCTTCTTTACCCGTCGCTCCATCTATGGAAAGGGGCGGGAGTGCTCAGAGCCAAGGCAACAATAGCCAAACGGATAAGGATGATACCGGCATGATGAGCCCAGAGAGCATAGAACGAGGATAACCTCGTTTATGTACCTCTCCAGGGTTTGCAACTTCTGCAGCGCGTTTGATTACTTCTTACTATCCTTATGCTATACCCTATTGATGGGATATTGCTTTTTTCAGTTTTATTTTCCTCTAGACCCAGGCAGAGGGCAAGGAGGGAAGGTGTGCGGCGTTCCGTGGTGACATGGGGCGTTTTCTGGGAAGGATGCCTACGGGAATACCCACCCCTCCATGCGTTTCGGGCATTACTCCCTATTTCTATTGGCTTTTTCCTTTTCTTCGCTAATGATGCTTGGCACGACTTGCATATAACTGGATGGATGAGGCGGAAGGAGACGATGGAGACGGGGGGGCATATGGATGAGTCGGTCACGCGTTGCGTTGAGGATCGATAGGAAACCTAAGATGGCTACATCCTACTTTATTGTCATGTACATAGATTCTCCTCCTGATTCTGCACACACACGGGATCACCCTTTTCCAGATTTACCTTGTGGATATAGCCATACCAGCTATATGTATTAGACAGAATCGTACTGAATTCATCCAGGATTGGTTCGAGCACTGTTTTGTGATTTGTTTGCGTGAGTATAATAGCTAGTTTCTGAGCAGCAAGAGTGTTGTGCCGTGAATTAAGTGAACTTTTCATTTATTTTCCATCATGTATAGGTTGTTTCCCTGAGGATTTCTGAGTTTCATCATGACCCACAGTAAAGCTGTTGCGAATAGCCTCCTTTCATTGATGGTTCCCTTATTCGATGACTCCGGATACATTTTCCCTAATTTCCTATCACTTATATGTACCTACCTATAACCGTTGTGATTATATAACGTTTCTCACATCCAAGATCCTATAGTCTTGAACACTTCGTGATTCTTCCGCTTACCCCCCAAAGGCCGCAATTAAACCCCCACCAGAGCCCAGGTAGACCCAAAGACCCTTTTAAACCTAGCCACAGACGATACAGCTCACCCCCAATTTACCATCTTCTTATAAATCGTCAAGCAGGTTGGAAAATTTTTCCATACCAAGATATTCTTCCATAGCTCTTAAATATTTAAGCATCTACATCCACCGCAACCGGCCTCCTCCACTTAACCCTTCCGGGCAACGACCTTGCCCACTCCCTCGCCCCACTAACCTTAGCCAACCCGCTCTTCTTCACAAAAGCCTCGTCAATCTCACCTAAGCTCATCCCCCGCGTCTCGGGCATAAAAACCCAACACACGGCCGCCGTCAAAAGCGTGCAGCCCCCAAACAAGAAATACGCACCATAGCTCGTCTTAGCAAGCAACGTAGGCGTCACGAGCGCAACCAAGAAATTACTCAGCCAATTGCTCCCGTGGGCAATACTCGTCGCACTGGCGCGCGTCCGCTGAGGCTGGATCTCCGCCGCGTACACCTTGATGCCGACGGCCCAGGAGACGCAGTAGATCACCGCGAAGGCGTAGATGCACACTATGACGACCCAGCGCCCGGCCCCCGTGCCGGCGTGCACGGACGAGGAGGCGTACAGGGACCCCATGAGGAACATGGTTAGGGTCATGGCTAGGCCGCCGAGAATCGTGTTGAGACGACGGCCCCAGCGGTCTGCGTAGATGGTCGCGGGGATGGTGACGGCGAAGATTAGGATTGCGGAGACGCCGGAGGCGAGGAAGGTTGATTGGTTGGAGGAGAGGCCGGCTTGTTGGAAGAGGAGGGGGGCGTACTGGGGTGTGTGTTAGTTTTGGGGTGTTTGGAGGGTGAGGAGGGTGGAAAGGGGGGTCTTACGTAAAGAACGCCGTCGATGCCACTGAGTTGCTGCATGCCCATTAGGAATACGGCCAGGATGAGACGAGGACGAGCGTCTGAGGATAAGACATCGAGCATCTTGGCCTTCTTCGATTTCGGGATGGCGATCGTGGTGGATGCGACGTGTCCGGCGCTTGTGTTACCACTGGCGTCGGGAATGGCGTTCTCAACCACGGTAGCGTCATATTGGTCTAAGATCTTTTCCCTGTCGGCGGCATCGACGCCAAGTTTATCCCAGGCTGCGGAAGCTTCTTGGGTCTTCCCATGAAGGGTTAGCCATCGCGGGGATGGTGGAAGCCACATAAATACAGAGGCAGAAAAGACAGCTGAGTATGATGCTAGTAGGATGAAGGGTAGACGCCAAGATATTGACGATTGTATGTTAGCGGTGCCGTAGCATGTGAAAAAGCCGGTCACCAGGCCAAGAGTGGTGAGCAACTGTGGCGCTGTAGTTAGAGCGCCGCGATATCTAGGGGGCGAGATCTCGCAGATATAACTAGATAGACTTGGATTAGTCTTGCGCATAGTTAAATATGAGGTACTCTACGGCTTACACCACCATCATACTAAGATAAAGACCCTCTCCAATCCCTTCGATAATACGACCAACGATAAACATCGCGATATGAACAGAGGCTCCTTCTAAGGCGGCACCAGTGCCAAAGATGAAGGAACCGATGGCAATTCCAAGTGGTCGCCCAAGTGCATCCGCAACTCTACCAGCGAAGAAGGATGAAATTGCCGCAGGTATGAGAATAGAGGAGACGATTAGACCGTGAATCGTCGGGGACGGGTTATTAGCATATTTGGCGAAATCGTCCATTACGGTGACGGGGCCAATGATGCCAGTATCGATGCCGAAGAGAAAACCTCCTAGTGAGCAGAGCACACTGGCTAACATGTAGCCCGGGGGCTTTTGCAGCAAGCTGGAGAGCTTCATATCGAAATTTTCTCAGAATACTAGTCGGTATACTATCACGATATCATAAACACTATGACTGAGGGGTTATATCTCGCAACTCAATCTACAATATTACTGTAATCTCGAGCGGAAAATTGATGAAAAGAAATGAAGTTCGGCCACTATCCAAGGTTAGTCGACCTTAAATACGGCTAGCAAGGTAGCGGGGATCTGTGGATGTCGGTGTAGGGTACGGGTCGGAATCATCATATTGCATCGTATCGCATCGTAAAAGGTGTATATTTACCTGTTACAGATAACATTTCAGTCCCCATCGTGATAATGCAGTTTTCGAGGTAGTTGATTCGCTGAACGACGAGTCATCGACCCCGGCTTTAACCAGGGAAGGAATGATTTGAAGGGCGCGGGATGCGGTCGGAGATGCCTAATCTGGTTAGGCCGGCCGGAGCAAGGTAGTGATGACTAAGCGCATCGTCCCCCCTGAAAGACGCCACAGGAGGATAGGGGCTTTGTAGTTAGAAGTATCTCATCCGAGTTACCAAGTCCAAATACGCATTTTGACAAATTTATAATCTTGATATAAGGAATTTTATTAGAAGATAGGAAGAAAACTTCCGTACGGCTACAATTAGTAAGCCACCCCCCGTATCCTGTCAGTTGTTTCTATTGTCTACAGCATATCACATAACTTATCTAGGTCAGTAAGTAGATAGGTCGTTATTTCAGATAGATTGACCAACCAACCATTTATTAAAAGAACCTTACGATGCCTTTGATCTCAGGCAAGGAAAATACAGTACTCTTGTCCGGATCAAGTTCTGTACAATCTACAATGTCACCAAACCCCGGCATCTCGATATGCCATTGAAACAAGTCTTCCCCTAATTCAGATTCTGACCAGTTTCGCCCCGGTTCGTCATGAAAATATGATGGAATAGTACGTGTTTCGATATCTATCTCAGGTCTTCGATCCTGCTCATTTCTGTCAATCAGCTCTTGGAGTACTTTGTAGTCATGGGGAAACCAGAGTTCAGTAAGATCGCGAATGGTGACTTTCCCTTTCAGCCGACTCGCAAGAGCTATAAGAGGTGATGTCTTTGGAGTGAGCCACCCTTCGTGCACGTAGTTCTTGGTACTAATGGGTAAGACTTTAGAGGGTAAGACCCTAACAAAACCCTTATCATCCTGACCAGGGACATTAAAGAACAATAGCTGTAGCTGTGGTCTAGCACCGTAACGGAGACACAGCTCAAGTAATCTCAGTGGATAGAGATGAGTGTTAAGGTCTATATCTGTTTCGTTATACCATAGCTGGAAACCAGGTCGATATATAAATAAGTGGAGTAAGCTGTCAACAAGGCTCAGTCCTGGTCGGCTTGCAACTGGGTAATCTGGAGAGATGACGCCTTTCGAAAAACACCATTCTAGCATTAGGCATAGTCGTTCGTAGTAAACTTTCATTCTTGATCCTCTCTTACCCATTGTGCCCAGAAGAAGACACAACGGGTCTTCGCGGAGAGCGCCCCAATCGAAAGTTGGCACCACGTCCTGGAAAAACTCAGGTACTGACCAGCTAAAAGCGAATAATTTGATGAGCATATCCGGTTTAACGCTACCATTCTTGCTCATGTTAGCGGGCGGTGAATTTGACGGCTGCGCATGGATACAATTTTGAACCTTGTATGGAGTCTCATGTGGACCTCGTTTGGCTATAATCGTAGTTTCCAACTCCTTCAAAAATTCAACGAAACATGATACTCTATGCTTAGAGGCATTCCGGCCTGAAAACATGTGTTCCTTCTCGAACGCTAATATAAATATGGTACTTAGCTCCTCGTTAAATGGAGCATCAATACTCTTTGATGGGTCGAAGTCGTACCACTCCGGCCTGGCGAATTTAGCATACGCAAGGAAAGTCTGGCAGATACGGTCGAAAACGTTGGTGTGCCCCACAACTTGATCAATAATCTGTTTGATGTGACTTTGTTCTAAAAATTCGTACGCAGTGCTATGCATGAAGCTCACTTCCCCATTGTTCGGCAAAGGAGGACTGAAAAAGTGATGCTCTTCTGGATAGTCTTGCACCATCAAGAACCCTTTGCAGCGCCCATAGATCTGTCTTCGAGCGATTTTCAGTATATCTACTACCTCTTCATCAGACGCATCTCGGAGTTTCATCCTTATGGCGTAATTTGGTTCGTCGATCACCTTATTGAGGAACCAAACCCGAATTAGGGGTAAGTAACAGTCGAATCTCACGTAACTAGTCATTCTCAAAGTTTCGAAAGCCTTCTGACGATCATTTTGGTGTATCGAGTCAAATAGGTGTTGGTATAGATCTCCGAGCTCGTTTGGAAACGAATCGATTTTAGAATTTAATTCTGAGGTATTGTCGCCGTTGAGAATTCCATCTTTGACGGCGTTGAGGACAATGCAAACCCATTGAAAGACACCTTCGGCTTTAAACGCTATTTTTCGAGTTATGAACCCCATGTCTCTGTTATTTACGAGCGTCGGATACTGAGAGTCAGTCTTTAACTGATCACGAGCTATGGTTAATATATCTTCGTACGTGTATTCGTGGATGCGTAATTTGGGGCACTCAGAGAACCCCACCATGAACTCGTTCCATTCTCTGCTAGAAACGCATATCTTGAGGTTTCCAGCACTAGACGAAGTCCAGCTGAACAATTTCTTTACGAGTTCAATATGCCTGCCTTTATATTCATCTAAGCCATCGATGAAAAAGACAAGTTTATGGGTTTCAAAAGTCTTTTGATTCGTTAAAAGGTTATAGAAACCTTGTTCAATTTGTTCTAACCCGAGTTGGACCTGAGTTACTCCGTGAGAATCGACTTGTTTCCAACGAGAAGGAAAAGCAATTGGTATCAGGTCCTTGGCAGCTGAAAGAACCTGGTGAAGGAGAGAGCGTTTGAGGCTAATCAAGGTTTGCGTATCTTTTCCAAGTCTCCAGAAGAAGGACTTGGCAAATATGAGTTGTTTGTCTTTTGACCAGTCCTTGAGATGGTCCCAGGTAAGTTCATTATTGCATAAGAACTTCATCAATGTTGACTTTCCTGCACCCGGTTTGCCCGATATTTGGAAGATACCACTTTCATTTCGAAGCCAATTTACGAATCGATCTCTAATTTCTCGTTTGACCTCATACTTATGTGAGTTCTTATTTCTAGATGGTTCATGGTCTTGACCAGGTTTTTCTTCGAGCAGCCATTTGAACGTTGCTGCGTGGGCGGGCTCCACGTGGTAAAATCGATCTTCCATACCCACATTTCTGAGGGCATTGATGAATAGCATCCGCTTAGCTTCTAATATCATTTCGTCCGATACCTGCAAAACGCCCCTGAGTTGGTCGAGAAATTGAGAGCCAATTCTCATTTCAAGACCTGGTACGGATTCCTCGAGAGACTTGGCACTGCGCTTTAAGATTACCACGTCTTCTCTGGTCAACTTCAACGACTTGGTCAAATTGTCAAGATTTTTGAGGATATCGGACCTGTTGGAACTAATTAGGTGATATGTATCAGATAGGAAGTATGATAAAAATCCATACCTAGCCATGATGTTCAGTTGGACATCTAGCTGGACTCGACAATCGTTGAGGCCCTCTTTGAGTCGGCTCCTTTCGTGCCGTGCACTATAATTCCGCACCGAAGCTTTGAATGCTGCCAATTTACTCTCCGGGTTCTTGTTCTTCAGGCGGGCAAGGAATGCAAGCATATCATCAGCCCATTTTTCGCATTTGTCTGCTAGTTCTAATAAGATCCGCTCGTCGTCCGTCGCGTGTGATGGTGGCCCGTCTTTGACCAGACCCCGACTCAAGCGTTTCAACTCTCGGCTCATGAACTCAAGGTCTCTGTTTGATTGAGTTGCCTCATTTCCTGCTCCGTACATTTCTTTTGATGCAGATAACAGTTTAAATCCCAGTTCGACGAACTGCAAGACATTGCTGATTAACCCAACCACCGCGACTGCCTCCATTTCGAGGGAATATCATTAATCAAGTCAACCAGTCAAAACTCCCAGGTAGGTATTGAGTTAAGGAAAGCTTAGATGAAGAGACCGTAGTCGACTGGAATGTCTCGTACTTCATTGCAATAAGATGAAAAACATGTTGTCCTACATGTTGTAGAAATTGATAGATGATCGTACGGGTTTGAAAAGGTGTAAATGAGGGAAACGGCGCAGCAAGAGCCTGGTGCGTATCAAGGGGTTGCATTGTAGTTGGCGGTGCATGGCGTATAGCCACGGCCATTGGCTACAACTCAAACATCCAGGGGTTCGACGCAGGCTGTGACAATACTAACAGGTCATTTTTCTCCATAATCAATAATCGCAATAGCCGCGGCATCACACATGATTGGGCTCATTAATAAACACTGATTCTATCATGTTGCGACAAAGATACTCCATCTATTTGATATCACGGAAGCGTGTCGATGGTTGGTAGACCTAGCATCTCGAATTTTCCACGCTTTTTTAGTATTGGTCCGCCCATCTAGAACAACCTAATGCCTATTTCTAGAGATACTCGGTGCACATGAACTTGCCACTGGGATCCATGACATCCGCTATCGTAATATTATCCATCACTCCAGCCGACCACAGGGTATGATTCAACGTTGTAACATTTCCACCATCGTTGAAATAGTCGGTAAACGCTTTATTGACCGTCTTATTCCCGCCGGGGAACGGGAAGGGGCTCGATCCGTTTGATGGCGGAAATCCAGGGAACGGAAAACTACCGTTACCTCCGAACGGATTTCCGCCGGGGAAACCGCCACCTGGGCCGCCACCCGGAGCGCCCCCGCCGAAACCGGGACCGAAACCAGGACCTCTTGCCGTGTTATTGCCTCCTATTTCAGTCAAGCGCGTCGTCAAATTTCGCGACTGCCAATCCCACCATAGTTTGTCCAGATAACCATGATGAAGATAGAAGATGGGATCGCCAGGCGATGTAAAGGGGTTGATCATCTAGTATCTTCAGTGAGTAGATCTTCTCGAGGATTGATTCAGATGCATGATAAGGAGACTTACCGTGCCCATGACAGCGCCGTGTCCGGCTCCATGAGGAAGCCCTTCCAGACAATTCCATGCCTCAACGTATGTTTCTCTTTCGAGACACTTCTCAACATTTTCTTCAGTCGCCATGGAGAGTGCACGATCATTGAGATATCGCGAAAGACAATACTCGTCTATGGACAGATCGGCCTGGAACCGCAGGGTGAGGTTGGCAAACGGTCCGTCAGCAACACAATTTCCGGCCCCCGTGCCATTGCCTCCAAATCCCGTCTCAACATCGAAAAGGGGAGATCCAATGATATTCCCGATGTCGGCTGGTTCATCCCAATATCTATACCTATTAGCGCCTATTATCCCCGCATGGAAGATAGTCCAATTCTTACGGCAAGGGTCCAGTGTAATTGCACTCAGTCCTTAGAACATGTTCGTGCACCTTCATAAAATAACGGTGAAAAGGCAAGAATGCACCCTAATTAAACGTTAGAAGCGATCGTGGGATATAAGCGGGTCTGACGTTGACTCACAACTCCATGAACATAATCGGTCTGAGCGATGTGGATATATTGTAGCTCGTCCCATCTATTCTTTGCTCCATTTATGCCGGCCTTCGGAGGAGATGACATCAGACATAGGTCCGCCTTGATGTAGTCTGACTTTTCCGTCGACGTGAGATTCCGCCTACGATCATTGTGAGTATCTTGATACAGGCTAGAGGCGGTATACCACGAACCATGATATGCGCCTAGATATCACGGCGCACTCATCTTCCTCTTGGCCATTTGGGGTCGAAGCCTTGAGCGACGAAAGTCCCAGAGTCAACGGCACAGCACCAAGCACGAATAAGAAAGGGGCGAGCATCTTGAGAAGTTTCGAGGTACTGAGGCTCCGGAAGTCATCCACCCATCGACAGAGCATGACTAGTTCTCCCACGACATTTGCAGCAGCTAATACGAGTAGCCTTATATTCCCACTTCATCGCGCTCGCTATCAAGGTCACGTTGCATTCCAATTACCCGTGCCGAGAGTCCACGTAACCGCAATAAAGACATAGTTGGACAATGGAGGATGGGAGTAGTCGTCCGTATATGTGTAACACTCAAGTTAGTCATGGATGCATGGCCTTATATTATATCTATCAATTCTTACGACGACGTTCATCAAATGTAGCCATCTATAGATAGCCTCCATCCAATGGGCTCGGACCGGAAGATGTTGCGGCTAAGTCCCCAGGTTTCGTTGAGCATGGGACCGCGACCCTGGGCCTCGCCAAAGTCGGATAGGCTGAACTACTGCAGGTTCAAATACCGTAAAGGTTGTATTAGCTTACGTAGATTCCTTCTTCCTAATTAGGGTTTTGACAAATTGATTAGATCTTACTGGTCCGAGTTCTCCCACTGCCTATAGGGATTGTGATCACCTTCAACGTCAAGAAATCTTCCCTGTGTATAAGTAGACAAGTATGTTATAAGAGACTGCCTGATTAGAAGGAGTTACGCTTCCGTTGGACCGACGCAAACTGGTTCCAAAAATCTATGGCTCAGGTCATCCCAATCAGTCAATATACTATTGATGTGTTAGTCATGCTGATCATGTGCTAGGTAATCGGCCTCTAATATTTTAATGTGGTGATGATTCACTCAATATGGTGAGTATTTACTTGGTAGAGTACCTAGGTAGGTACCTATTTATTATTCCACACGTGTTGGAAGACGCCTGCTGGTAGTTTGAGTTTTCTTCTCAATTAAATTCTCATAATCGTATACGGACGGTGAATGGTAACAGCGATCTATTTGAAGTATGGAAGTTAGTACAATACTTGCGAACATTCAGATAGTTTGCATCTGCTTGAAGTTAATATATGAATAATACAATTGAAGACGGGGGCTTCAATGCGCTCTTAAGAGGAGTCGAGCGTGTATTTATCTGTGATGAACCATCAATTCAAACATATATACACTCCTTTAAAGTGGGGAGTGGTCTTCGGACTATAATGACATTGATTTGCATATACTCCGTTGGTAGTTTACTCCATTGCATCCAGTTGTTTGCAAAAGGACACAGAATAGGGGGGTTGTGTAACGTTGTTAAGGGGATGAGAGCGGTTGAGTTTATAAATATTGGGTGAGATCAGCTTATCAGTGATTGAGTTTGAACTTGATGGCGGCGTCGTAGGAATCTCCAAATTGAGTTGTATAATAAGATGCTCGTCGTATGATTTGAAGAATTTGACTTCTAAATTATTCTTTAAAAAAAGGGGTGAGTGATAGTTATCCCGTACATGTTCTTAATCGGATAGCGATGCAAGTCTCGTATATGGATTCATACAGGTCATTTTTTTCTTCTCCGTATAACTGGTACAAATGTATTAATGTATAGTGAATGTTTCATATAATTCAATGACTCGGTGACAACTTCCCTTTTCTTCACTCAAATCGCATATCTTCGAACTAGAGAATGCAAGAGAGTCATCAGGGTCCGCATCGGAGTACACAGATAAATATACTATTGAACCCGATTGTTAGCTAGGCGAGTTAACGTTATCATCCTGATCGGAGGATCATTACGTACAGCGGGTTAAGTAGGCTGTTTAGGTACTCAACATTTGGGAACCATGGTAAATGAGCTGACTACAGGGTTCAAAGAGGCGCTGGGGGCTGTGATGTGACCTGTCAAAGACGGTCCTTATCCGAAAGCGACAGCTACCCTAGCTGTATGATCAATCCCGGTCACATCATTGGTCCGGCCAAGTTCAACATATTCCTCCGCGCCGCGTAGCTGTGGGAGTCACCCAAACTTAGCTCTTGCTCTAGCAAAAATCCTCCACGTCAGCGCATCCTATGTTTGAAGAAGCGACGAAGTTTTTCATTTTCAAGTTATGTTATTCTATTTTATATAATAGAGGATTGGGAAGTTGTAAATCTGTTTTGATTATTGGCGCTCAAGGTGCAAATTTTGTTAAAAAGTTCTTTATTAACATTACTTCGCTAAATTTTTTAAGACTATTCTTTTCGATAATGGTGGCGTCCACTAAACTTCCGGGGAATGTCTTCGCGGCGTCAGCCAAGAAGGTCTATGGCGTCGTGGGGTTCTCCAAAGGCTACAACTTCTTGCTCTGGCTCGTCCTTGGTGGCTTCTTTTCCAGCTTCTCCATATCGCGACTGAAGTATCTTGACTTCTATGGCACCTTTTGCGGTAGTTCAATTCCAGGCGGCCGTGACCTCGCGGTGCCTGGCGAGTGTTTTTACTACCTGACTCAGGGGTACTACAAGGTCGGGATCATAGCGCACTTAGTCGCTATCCTGCCCGCTAGCTTGCTAGCATGTATCCAATTCATCCCGGTTGTTCGACGCAAGGCGATGAGAATGCATCGGATACTCGGTTGGATTACAGTCGCCCTTTCGGTCCCCGGTGCTATTACTGCCGTGATGATTGCGCCACGGTCTCAGGGAGGCGGCCTTGATACACAATCTATGGTGGGCGTACTCGGCGTAATGTTTCTCTTTTCGTTAGCTCGTGGCTGCATTAGCGCCAAGAAGCACAAGATCGCGGAGCATCGGGCCTGGATGTTACGTGCCTGGGTCTATGTAAGTTTTCTATTTAGCGGCCAGAATTCGTTTTTAAAAAGGGATCCCAAGTAGGCGGTAAATGGATTGCTAATACTTCTTCATCTAGAGCGGTGCTATCCTTACTATGAGAGTTATCATGATGGTACTCGTCGTGGTTATATCTTTGATAGGGGGTTTCTATTACGTCGAACCATGCGACAAGATCAACTTCATACTGAAAGGTGAAAATGCGACTTTGGCAGCGTATCCAGATTGTGCCCCCTTTTTCTCTGGGGATGATCTGAACCGTCATATCGCCGTGCCTGCAACCGTTTTCAACAGGAAAAATCCGGTTCAAGTCGGTGCAGCCCTTAACTTCGTCTTTGGCACATCAGGGTGGATGTCGATATTTCTGAATACTCTTGGCGTCGAGCTTTATGTGAGTCCTCAAAAAAAAAACGCAATTTTACATATTAACGCTTATTTGACTGACTTGTTATCCGACAGCTTCGCTCTGGGTCGTCGCAGCATAGTGTAAAGAAGTCGAACTGAACTGATTAGAATACCGAGCCTACGAGCCATTTATGAGATACATAGGAAAGGTGACTTCTAAGGATCCCATATAAAAAAGGTAATACAATTACCTAAGGTAGATCGAGGTTAGTGCTTTTGCATTTGAGATAGGTAGAACCAACACCATCAGACCCACATTCATGTTCCCCATTTCAGATGTTACTGTTATCTCAAAATGCCTCCTCAACATAGCCACTCAAGTTTGCCTAGGCATCTACCTACCTATTTGGGTGGCTTCCTACCAACACAGGGCGTCATTCACATCACATGATGCATACGTCCGTATAGACTAGTGTTATAATAGTATAAATTAGAGCCTCACATGGCTTCAAGCGATTTTGTAACTGCATTGAGACCCCTCTTTCTATAGAAACTGGTGAATTGCTGAATATTTGGAAATTACTCTAGAAATTTGTCAACTTCGGAGACATGGTCGCACTAGAAGCTAATAATAATTCCAGAGAGTATTGGCCTTCTAGAAATAGGGCCTACTCGGATTTAATCAAGGAACAATGTAGCTCAGATCCTCGGCTACGGATACGGGATCCAAAATGGGTAGAACGAAAGACGATGTGGCCGAAGACGCCTATCCGAGTTAGAATCCTGGACCGCAGCGAAACCCAGAACTTCGTTGTTAAGAAGGAATTATCTGATCCTAATGACTTACAAGAGTTTTTGGATAACCAAAAGCGACTATCGGGCCAGGCAACCGTGTTTCTTGTCGAATCATTCGATCCTCAGACAGTGCAAGTGTTGGGCAACCATTTCCAATTGCACCCATCCTTTTTCGTGGAACATGAATGGGTAAAAACCTTCTACGACGATGCTTTTAGTCGGACAGACACTGTCTTACTCCCAAGCTTGTTATCAACACGAGATCACATCACTCTGAAATATTTCGAACCTATCCACATATACCAGGGTGTTCCAGGATTCCACCAACGCTGTCACGTCACTGGACGTCATATCAAGGCAACTAGATCTGGAGAGACGATTCTACCTATTGGAATTCTTCGGCGAAAATGCTCGGTTTGGAACAGAGAAGTCGACGGTGTTTCGGACAGTAAGTGCTCCGAGGTTCCTATCCAAGGAGAGAGCTTATTTCGTTCTAGCTATCGTTCTCTGCGATCCTAAAGTCAGGCATATTGGAACGATGGAATGCCTGAAACCATTTCCAGTCGATGTATGCCCATTTCAAGGCGGATATGTAGACTTCATACCGGAGAAAGATCAACTGAAGACACATAGAGGTCCACCAAGAACGTCAATGTTCGACGATCTATCCTTCTACTTGACAAACCACTTCCATCTCCTGGTCAAGGGTACTTGCGCGGAAAAGATTCAAGTATTTATTAATAAGATCGTAGCAGGACACTACTGGGAACTGGCTAACTTCACAAACTCGACCCTAGCACGGTCTCAGGGAAGACTTTCCAAGCAGTCGGATTTGAGTAGTTTTTCCGTGACGACAGTTGAAAGGGACTGGAGCGACGGCCAGTCCGATGAGAAACGTTCAGCGCAGTTTTGCAGGGATATCGAAAGCGTGATGCTACAATTGAATATTGAGCCTTGTGCTCCGACCTATGCTCGCATAACAGACTGGACAGATTGCGAGCAGGACTTCCAATTCTTGCTTGCGCAGTTTAGGAACCTGCGTCAAATGACCGTATCACTCAATGCTTCTATGACGACTCTGGCCAGTATTACTGGAAATCACCAAGCCATGACTCAGCAGAAGCAATCACTCTACGAGGCCAAGCGTATGAAAGCCCTCACTTTTCTTGGACTAGTTTTCATCCCTATGTCCTATGTGTGTTCGTTATTCAGCATGGCAGACCCCTTTGCTCCAGGTGGTCAGCTCTTCTGGGTTTATTTCTTAGTTGCGATACCTCTCGTTTGCTTGGTATCGGTAGGTAATTGGCTTTTGGACAGGGGTTATAATTTCGAAGCCAGCTGCTGGTCTGTCCGCGATCTCCTCGACATCTCGAAAAACAGTGACGCAGCCTCTATTTGATTGTTTACTGAGCCCGCAGAGTCAGGCTCGTTAGCTAGTAGTCTACCAGATTGAATCACGGGTGCTGGCTCGTACTAATATCACGGATAATGCTGTCAAAGGATACTAATAGTTAATGTCAGTTACATAATGATACTACCTAGTAACTAAACTTTTATTACCAACTCAGACGATCATGACTATGACGTAGAGCCGTGACTGGGAGGAATCGTCGAAGTGGTCGATGCCGTGGCCTTATTTTCTTCCTTCACAACGCTTCCCGTTTCCTCGTCCTGCCCGTCTACATGTTCCCCATTGATCGGACCTTCGTCAACAAGGACAACCTTATCGCCGAAAGCCCGCGCGATCTCCTCTAGCGTCTTCCGGCGCGTTTCCGGGAAGTACAGATACGCCAGGATTAGGAAGACCAACGTGCACCCGACGAAGACATAGTAATAGTTTTCGCCAATGTTAGCGAACGCGCTTGGCCCGGCCTCCGTCACGGCGACGTTGACGATGAAGTGACCAGCCGCCGCGAGTCCCATTATCTTGCTTCGTAGAGCAATAGGCAGGACTTCCGCGCCGTAGAGCCACGTGGTACTGTTGATCATCGCATAGTACCACGCCACGTACAAGTAGATCCCCAGAACCGCGAAACCTTTGCCGACCCTATTATCACTGTTCTGGAAAACACGCTGCATCACCGCAGCGTATATCATGATCAACATTAGGCCCAACGTGCCCGATATAATCATCTTACGCCTACCCCACTGATCCGTCAAATATCGTGTGGTAATAGTGTTTGAGACAAACGCAACGGTGCCGTACACACCCGCTAACGCCAGAATAGTCTGCTGCTGTATCCCTAGCGACTTATATAGTGTAGTTTGATAATACTGAATCACATTCACGCCCGTCAAACTGGTCATAGTCTGCACAACAATAGAAACGAAAGCGCGACGGCCGAAAAGCGTAAACACCTCGTGATATGACTTGATCTCGCGCGCCATCTCGAACTCGATCTGCGCGCGCATAAGCGCGAACTCCTCGTGCACCTCGTGCGAACGTAAGTCCCGGCGCACCTTCACGAACTCGCGTCGCGCGGCCTCGACCTTCCCGTTGCGTAGCAGCTGTCGCGGCGAGTCCGGCATGAACGTCGATAAGCCCGTGAACATGATCACGCCCCACGGGATTTGGATGCCGAGAGGCAGGCGCCACTGCGTGGACCCGTACGGGGCGTACGAGCAGGCGAACCCGACCCAATTGGACATCATGGTGCCGAAGGCGATTCCGCACCCGGAAATACCGCCGATGAGGCCGCGCCGGTCAGGCGGCGAGATCTCGCTAAGGTAGATCGGGACAGTTGCGACCATGCCGCCTACCGCCATGCCGGCAATGGCGCGACCGGCCAGGAACATGCCGATGTTGACGGAGGCCGTCTGGATGGTGGTGCCGATCGTGACTATAATGCAGAGAAGCTGCATAAACCGGATGCGACCTAGCCTATCCCCTATGAAGGTCTGGGTGAGAGCGCCGACCGCCTCGCCCGCGATGTACACGGCTACTACTGCACCGGTGAGCCCATTGGAGGGGTGGTGCATGTAATCGATCCAACTTTCATGTGCGATGGCTAATTAGGAAAAAGGTCAGTGAGTCATTCATAGCGGCGGCGCTTAGACTTTATCTCCGTCTGCACGGGAACTTTGAAGCTTACTGGTCGTAGCAATGCCCGTGTCAAAGCCCTATATTAGAGTTGGTTAGAATAATAATTCATCTCATAGTCTGGTCCTGGAGGGAATGAAGATGTTGGACATACGAAGAGAAATGTGCCGATAGCGGCGAAGAGGGCGATTCCGAGGGAATACCAACCCTCCATGGCTTCGCTTTCTTTTTTTCTGATTCTCTTCTGAAGACCTTAACTCCGCATCAAGTGCATAACGCAGATATGTGCGTTGGAGTATCGAAGTTGGCGATCGGGGAATAGATTCGACCACAAAGAATGGGGAAGAACAATGCTTTTATTCTACCCTTCCCCTCCAAGTTCGGCTACTGGGCTCGGTAGGGGCCTTCATGGCTTCTTGCCCTGTGATTGCAAATGACGCGCATAGGCTGAAATCTCCGCGTTGGGGGGAGAAGAGGCACAGAATAGGACAAAGGCCACCCGTGCTTACACAGCATGGTACCTAGAATGCGCTGAAGATCACACTACATTAGGTACATATCAAGGAAACCTTGGAAGTTGGGGAAAGGATCCACGGGCGTAACCCTCCCCTTGTAACCATGTGCACGTACCCGCCCTCCCTAAACTCCCCGTCGCTATTATAGGCTAGACGGGATAGATGGCCCCCCAACGCACCTAGAAACGGCTGCTAGGTACACGAATTGGTGAATGATACCCTCCATAAGCACTCTGAGTGCCAACACGCATACCGCACTCCCCCGGTCTCGGCAAGCTCCCGACCACTTAACTATTACGACCTCGGCTAGGTATCGCGCTGCCGACGTGCATCAGCGACCAAGACTGCCCAGCAATGAAGAATGATACGGGGAGGTAGCGAATATAATATTTGCCTGCCTACCTATATACCTACCCTATCTGCCCGCCCAGTCTTTTCTCACCGCCGGCAAATTAAAGCAAGTCCCGTCTATTTCTTTGAATTAGTACATAGGAAAAACCGGCTGGGTTAGGTAACTTGTCTTGTCTGACGAAGACAATCTCATCTTACTTTTCTTATTAACACATTACAAGTTTTTTCTCTTCTAATAAAAGTCGGCGATAATTAATAACCATCCCAAGTCTTCATGCGCTATGCCAGCTCATACACTACAGACGTCGCATCCATTTCGTGCCGCGCGACGACCGGTTTGCTGTCTAATTCGCTCTTGAATGCGCCATCTTGATGCGCGGGTGCCTCGTGTATTTCGTTGTTGGGGGCTTGCGCGCAGTTGTAGACGGACTTGGAATACTCTGAATCTACGATGCTTGGCGGATACTGCGATAAACCCATTGGCTCGGGTTTCATCGGTGCGCTATCGTCTCCTGGTCCAGCTCCAGCACCCGCTCCCCGCTTCTTATTTCGTCTTCGTCGGTAGAGGAAAGCGACAGCACCTGCTCCAATTGCTGCTCCAACTAGTCCTACCCCAACGCCAACGCCTGCTGAAGCCACAGGCGATAATCCGGGGCCGTGGCCAGGACGTGGGCCACTAGCGTACGGGGCCTCCGCGCTTGTTGACGCGTCGGCGGGGGTGGTGGTAGTGATGACCCCGGATTGCGTCGAAGACGCAGTTGGGGAACTGGATGCGGAGGTGGAGGTTGGCGCGAGACTAAACGTTTTCTATTTGGTAAATTCTTCGGTTAGCTTTGCATTCTTCCGTCAAACGATCGATCCGAACGAGAAACGGGAAAGGCATCGGGTAACCCCAAAGGTTTCCTAGCGTCATTTCGGTCTAGTTTTGGCCGAATTGCACTAAAAATCCAGGTCGGATAAGAGGTCCCGATGCCTTCGTCTACTCCATCGGATCGTGATTCCTAGGTACTAGGTAGGTAGGTATATTTAAACTTGACATACCCGTTCTCCTTCGGTTGAGTTGTACGGGAAACTTGCGCTGTTCGCGCCGACAGAACTACCTGGTTCGTCGAGCCTGATGTTAAACCAACACGACGTCACGGGCGAATCCACGATGAAATCGAGGATTATTGACGCCGTCGTATTAGGGCCGTTCACATGGTCGAGCCGTTCCTCTATTTTTCAGTCAGCGGCAGCGCTCATCCGTTCTTCAACTTTCGGTTAAACCCACGCGAAACGTCTCCTTGATCGTCCTTGCAGAATGTGTACAATAACGGCGCTGAAATATTGCCTTCGTATGACGTGATGATTGTATCGCGATAATGCCATTGTTGATCATCTGCCACGCTGCCTTCCACGGGGTATAAAAATTTATTTACACCATCCTCCCCGTTGACTACTGTTATACTCCAAAGATACAAGGCAACGACCGCCGATCTAAACGATCGCGCCATGTTGTTCGGTATTGGATTCGAGGTGGTCTATCGCCGACGGACATTGACAGAAGAGAAAAAAGAAGAAGAGTTACAATCCCTTCACCTTCAAGGGCCTGTGACAAGTTATTGAAGGATCTGAGAAATCCAAAGAGGCTCATTAAAGTAATTATCGGTACATCCAAATTTCAGCTATACCGTATACGAACTTTGCATACGCCTATTAGTTGCCCACAATTCCTGTCATGATTGGACGATTTTCGCTTTTGGGGGCCATAATAGACACTTTAGGGCTGAAGAAGCCCAGTATAAATCCTTGTGTCATTCCTGCCAGCACCAAACAGGGCTCCCATAGCTCCTATAATTTGCATAACCAGACTATTACAGCTGTATTGCTGGCAACGGACCCACGTTTAACAATAAAGGCGCTGGACCTTGTGGTACGACCCGTCCGACGTAAATGAGAACACAGGAACAGCGAGAAGTTCAAATCCTTCGACTTAATTCTCCAATGAAACTCTTTCACAAGCTGAATCAACAAGCGAAGATGGGAATTAGTTGATTCTACGCCTCATCGCTAACGATCCCGCTATGCGGTGAGACTGTTCTGAAACCCAGCCTCAACGGGTGTCTAGGTCGCATTAAGCAACTCGCCTAAGTTACAGCGTCTCCGCCATTGTTTTTAGGGGCTCAGTCCCGATTCAAGTCCCGATCCTTCGGTGCCGACACCAGCCCCCAAAATGAACACTTAGCCCACGCTAATACCAATGCTCAGCCCTAAATAGGCGATGGGTACTGCCTATCTCTATTGTTTTTTCAGTTCTCTGAGCATTGTCCAAGATTTCCATTCTCTTAATTACTGCCGTGAACTCGTGCCCGTACCTACTTGTGGTACTCGCGTGTCGCGCGAGCCATCAATGGAGATTTATAAATTGTATTCATACCAGTCCTGTTGACCATGTTACAGTGGTAATGGAATCCATGGTGGAGATCAGAGGGTCTCTTGGTATTGCGGCAAAGTGCATTCAAGGGACCAAGCTGAGGCACAGCACATGAATGCCAAACACAATTATGTTCAACGACCAACACCCCCATATCATTATCGTATTACAATATTTATCCCGACCACACTTTCAATATGCTTCAACAACCCTACATCTAAAAGAGCCAAATAGAAAGTCATTACAGGCTTAGCCGAAAGAGTTGGCGCGCTCAATATAAGAGCCTTCATGAGTCCGGAAACTTCTCTCCTTGGTCCCACTATCAAAAAAAAAAAGTCAGTCGTTAGCCATTCCATCACGCCGCAAGTTACCAAGGCACCTACATGTTCGATAATGCATCCGTCCTCCCAGCGATACCGATCCACGATCGTACCGAACGAGTTCTGGTAATTGAGCCACGACATATTGCCCTCGAACTTCGTGCGTAGAACGGTAATGGACTGGTTTCTCCAGATCGGACCGAGCAAGTCGAGGGCGTTCTGAGCGCCATTCTGGACTGCGGGGTTGTGGTTCTATACAGGCTACGATCAGCTACCTAGTAGGTGCAAAAAGGATATTTCGCCAATTCGAATTCATGGACGTACGATGTATTCGGGGAGAATATAGTGGAAGGCCGAATAGATATCCTTCTTAACCAGGAACAGGTAGGCGAACTCGTTGAACCTCGCCTCTGTTACTTCTGCTGGGGGCGCTGGGATGATCCGCGTACAGAACTTCGAGGTTCCCTGTTTAGTGCAGTTGGGTGCGCCCAGCGCCGCAAGGGGCGCTGAAGCCACCGCAAAGATAGTGGAGATGCGCATTTTGAGGACCAATTTACAGGGACAGTCGAGGCGAGTAGTTCAATTCCGCCTCAGCGAACTTCAATCCATCGCGGGAGCTATCGGTGATTTATACATCAACAACACACCCCAGACGCCGCTACGGCATAGTTCCCGGCATTGATTCGCATTGACACGATATCGCCATTTCAAAGCCAAGCCGACATAAATCAAGAACTCATCGAGCGAACATCCTTGGTTTTCTAGCTAATTCAAGTCAACCGTCGAAAGATTGGACACGATTGCCGGCCCTATCCTTGCCTAGTACGATTGGGGGTTCTAGATGCCTCCTGGTTACAGGCTACTTGGCGTACGCTAAGGGTGCTAAAGCTGGAGCGGTAACCAATCATGGCAGGTATACTAACAGATTAGGAAGGTATCCGGACCTTGAGCAGCACGGCTTATGCCAGTCAACCTACCACCGACGTGGGTTGACAGATATGCCGGTGCTGTATTCGGCACGGTCGGAAGAGCATATCAAGCTAAAGGGTACTATATTATCGTCTTATCCTAATGGATCCTTATTCTTTTAGTGCTTTTAGTGGGATGAAGGTCTTGGACAGAAGTTGTGTGCGCAGTGTTTAGGTACTACAGGTAATTGGATGAGTAATTGCATGTTGCTGAGGGCTCTGCTGGACTCAAGCTAATATCAGGCCTAATAGTGATCACCCCGCCAAATTCAGTGGACAATCGTAATAGTTCAGGGGCGTCAGCCACTAGGGAATAGCGCCTTGAAGTATGACGCCCGAAGCCTAATTCAGGAGTTGTCGCTAGACACGCCAACTTATGGAAGACTCATTTAGTAAAGTTAAATTTCGCAAGTATACCTCTATCAAAATGGAGTTGATACAGAAAGGAGTATGAGCGATTGAATATGAGGCGGTATAGTTGCGCCGGTGGCTGATTACTACGAAGTTAATATCCGAAGAGGATACTTTCAGGAGACAGAATTCAAGAACTTTCAGCAAGCCTCATGTATCTCAGAATTGTTATTACTCGGAGACAGGTATAATAATGTCTAGTTATGTTTGTTCGTGGGACGTTTATTTGGAAGCCAAAGCTTCACAATAAACATCCTGAATATTCATCTTCAGGATAGTCCGTTTCTATACTCTTTTCTTCGCTCTCAACTCGCAGAAGAGGAGTAAATATCTATCCTGTACGATGAGCGACCTCCAAGAATCACTGTCTTCGATGACAGTCTCAGAAGTCGAGCCTTCGAAGAATACATCGCTTCTGCTAGAATTGCCAGTCGATATGATCCTAGAGATTTCTGGTCATCTTCGAGAGACAGACAAGATTTGCTTGGCCTTAACCTGCAAGGACCTTCACTTCATCCTAGGGGTCAAGGACAAGAAGCAACTCAAGCGATCTTCCAAGAGATCAGTGCTTCTCCGCCTAGAGAGAGACATCCCAGGAGTGTTCTACTGCCACTTCTGCAATTTGATCGTCCCATTCACCAAAAACAAACCACCGATTGTTAACCATTTCCATAGCATTGAGCGCCTCAGGTTTCAAACTAGGCTTGTATATGATATTGGGATAACATTACCCGGCTCGACATTTGTACTACCCTACAACGAAGCAAGGCTCGTGACAAACTACCGGATCCTCGGCCCTCAGCACGGCCGTCCTCCCTCTTGCTTGTTCCATCAGCGCCCAAGTGCTCTGTCGTCATATCGCGATTACACGCAGGGTTTAAACTTATACTATCGAATCTTTTTCCGAGGTCACCACTACGCATTCTTCCCACTCGCAGACATAAGAATATCGCCACAGATATGCATGAAGGAAATGTGGAGGGCTAAGCTAGTCGGCGATGAGCTCTACGTATCAGGCACACGCAGCTGGGTGCATTCAGGGGGGAGTGATCGTGTCTTGAATGAATACCTCTCACAGAAATTTCTCAGGGCGTGTATGCACGCAAAGCTTATGGCGGGAGGCTCGAATGGCGTCAACCTACCTACTATCGATAGCTGGTTGCCCAATACCTTTCGCTATCGTCGCACAGGGTCTTGCCAGTTCTGTCTGACTGATTGGGATGCTTCGATAGAGTGGCTTGGACCGCGTTATGGACGATTGGTTACGATTACGACATATTATAACCTTGGCAATTGCCGTTCACCTTCCGACTGCAAGTGGAGAGCGATGAATTCAATCTTCAGAAACCCAGCAAACCGAGATAGCCCTGAAGGTGCTGTGAAAGCTGAGTGGTTTAGGGAATAGATTACCAGGTACGACAACCTTTAGGCTGGTAGACCTATCCTTTCAAGAAGCCATATCTAACGTCATGAGGAAGACTTATCATTCAACGGGACGGTAGCATTCTTGTGCGACGATCTCCGGGCTGCCCCTTTTCAATAATACGATATACATGCAAGTTGGGGAACAACACTTCGATCAAAGTACCCAAGGTTAGAAATATGAGGGTTTCGACTGTTTTTTTTTTCGTCCTGGCGAAGAGAAAGAAGAAAAGGAGAAGGAGAATAAGAGGGCATTGGAAAGATGAGCGACGAACCTAGGAACTCAAAGTTTCCTATCTACGAGGCTCGTCCTTCAATTCAGGGCGCACATGGGGAAATATATGCCAAATGTGGTACTTCTGTAATATAGAACTATTTAGATGAACAGCGTTCAGGTGTCATAGAAGCATCTACCTCCTACATATGTGGTAGGAATTGGATGGCACTTCTAGGCAGGCACCTATCAATGCACATATGCGCCAAGTCCCAGCCCTTTCCTCCCCTCCCAGCTCCACTAATATAGCATATCAACCAGGCAAAAAGCCGCCAATCCACCTATGAGGTTTGTAAGAGAGCTTGGCATTTTACCCGCCAGGCTTGGAACAACTGTCCTACCCTGACAAGTGTAATTGCCTTTGAAGGAGCCACGATATCGTAGCGAATTCAAATAGGCGCAATCATACGTCGTGTCCGTCGAGGTTAGAAAGAAACTATCAGTTACGTAGACGTGACCTGATTCAGGAACATTTCCTGATAGGGGGTAACTGCACCTAGGGTTAGCGGATTGTAGGTGCGATAAGATAAGGGAATTAGGAGGTTAGGGGTAAAGCGTAGCGGCTATGATTCCAACTGCACTGCACTATTTAAACGGGGGAATTACTCACAAAAAATCAGAATGGAAGTTTCCACCAGAGAAAGTGAACCTCGATATATTGCGTAATCCCCAATCCCAGAAGCTAGAGCCTCCCTGATACTTTATCTTGTAGGTGTCCAGTAAGGGGTTATCCACAATCTCAACAACTGTCCACTGCGGCGCATCGGTGCCTGTCGGCGGAAGGGATATGGTCTGGCCTGGCTTCGGGTCCGGAAGTATAAGTGTCTCAAGATTCGGATTGCCAGCAATACGAATCTGGTCCGTGATGTGGAGACCGGTGAGGTTGAGTTCTGCGAAGCTGTTCTTGTACAGGTTGACACGGGCCACAGTAGTCAGGTTAGGGAAACCGGTTATATTCCTACAGCCCGTGATTTCGAGGCTAACTTGGCTTGAATCGTCTTTGCTGGTCGGGATGTCTGTGGCGGTAGCAGCATGCGCTGCGAGGGAAATGGTCGAGGTCGTACAAGAATCTGCGATAGCAAACCCGGCTATTTAGATTGTGAGTAATTTATTCAAATGATGTTCGATATGACGACCAATCTCTTTTGAAAACGTACCATAAAGAATCAGAGCCAAGAAGCACAGGTACATCTTCATCTTTTTCTCAATTCTCGATTGGATGTGCTGCAGGGCCCACATTACAGCCTCTGGAATTGATTCAGGGCATTGTCTCTGTCGCCAAAAAGGGCTGGAACTGAGATACGCCCGTAGCCTCGTGGTATTGCCGAATCAATATATCAGAAATCGTTCGCTACATTCAATGGAAGAGGTATGTTATGGTTACAAATTCTAAAGATACACATCGCAGGTTAAGTCAATGCAAAAGCGAAAATGAAAGAAATCGAGAGTTCCTTTCAAAATACGGACATAAATCACATCTTATCTGCAGGCATTTATGGGAATTACACTTGTTTGAGTGTGGTTGTATATGCCTCCCTTACTTCCCTTAGATTCCCCACTAAGACTCGACCAGTATGGTGTTGGTTACAGAGAAAAATTTACAGTGCAGATTCACCGAGATCTACATTGCGGTCGACTAGAGAGTTAATGATTATATACATACGGTCAGCCAGTCATATTCGAGGATTCAATAAGCCATTTGGGGGCGATCAAGCTAGAGAACGCCGACAGGCGAGTCAATTGTGGTCCAGCGGCCCTATCACAGACCATCCTTACGAAGTTCTTCCTAGTAAAGGTTACACAATGACATCGGCGGCGATGATACTGTGTTCTCATTAGCCAGACATTGACCGAATTAGGCATGGTATAAGAAATCCAGAGAAGTCGAGGCGCTTAAGACCTTGTATCACCCCAGGAACTTGGCATCTTGACTGAATTTTCTTAGTTACTGAATTAAAATCCGAACTCAATCCGAGGCTGCTATATACACAAGCCTGATTCAATCCCCAAACTTCCTACATACAAAACTTAGAAGGCAGATTCAGTCCATTTTCCGATGATATGACGGTCGCCACTTTATCTACTGTATTGATCAAGGCAGCCCATAGCTATATGTACTATAGAGTCCAATCGGACAGTTGTCCTGGTCCTGATAGAACTCCAAGCTAGTGTCGGGTGATGTGAGCACTGTACTCGCATTAATACCCCAGCTTTCTTCTACGAAAAGAGGGAGAATTGGGCCTACCTCCAGATACGCAGTTCCCGGCCGCGGTAGCGCAAGGGCCGACATTGATGGTGTAGGCAAAGCCCGGTTTCATGTTGATAGGTGGAGAGGGAGGGAGGCCGTTGGCATGCGGCGGATGGCTGTAGGTCGTATGTGGACCAGGACAACTACCAGGTAAGTATCCCATGAAGTAGAATGTCCCAGGCCCACTGTACTTGTAGTAGGAAGTCTTCAGCTGATCCTGGGTAGGGAAGAGAAACTCAAGAGTGCAATTGGCATTGGCGCGGTCTTTCGGAATATCGAAGCTGAAAATAGTCGATATGTCCTTCGGTGTAATGCGGCCTCTATACTGCGGGCCAAAGGCTCGGTTCGGCTGTGTCGCTGATATCTGTGTAATGTAGTGCGGGAATTCGAATTGGCCTGGCGGGAGGTAACCCGGGCAAGCCCCTCTCTTTTCAAGAGTCAATTCGTGGTCTTCAAGTGCGCGTTCGGAGATGAGCTCGAAAGGCGCAGCGCTAACTGTGCCCAGAGTCATGACAAGACCGAGTAGGAAGTGCATCGTGATATAGATATATGGAGTAGAATCGGATATGCTGCTAAAGGTGTTCGATAAGATTAATGATGAGTTTTCTTGTTCATTCCCACAGAAATACACAATCTTATACTGAATTAGCACCTCGTTAGAGTCGGGTTAGAATACCCCTGAATAGGTGCGTTGGCTCGTAAACGAAGACTAACGCCAAGCGCGATTCCACTCTTACGGCCTTTCGAGCGCCTCTATCGCGAAGCCAACCTCTCATCTTCAGCTACCAAGTGTTACTACATTAATAGTCTAAAAAGAGAATAAATTCAAAGGTACCAACCCAATGCTATCACCTGATGTAACGTCCTATCACCTGATATTGAAAGCAAAGGGGGGTGCCTTATATTAATATCTTCATTTCTTATATACCTAGGTAGGTACATATGTAGGCAGGTATCGACCGGGTACTACCTTAAACTTCGAAAACTGTACGGCTGGACTGTGCTGTTAGAGCTTTATGTTTGAACCAACTTGTGACTGCTCGTAACTGGCAACAAAGAATTTGAACAAGATTACCGTGGTATAAGTGGAAATCTTGCTAAAAAAGTTTTAATTTACACAAAACCCATTCGTAAACCCAGGGTGGAAGTTACATAAGAGGATAGTTCGGCTTCATTACTCCAAGACGTTGCCCGTCAACCCTCCTCCAGTGCTTTCTGGTCGCTCGCGAGCCCACGTGATTTCTCGAGTGTACTGGTTAAACTTCTGGGTTGTTTGGAGGACGTCATCCATTACCTTGTAATTCAGTTTGAGCTCTCGCTTCTTCAGTTCATCCCGTTGCCATCTGACGTACTGCCTTGCTGTCGTGATAATATTACGGATCTCTCTTCCGTTTATCTCGTGCTTAGCCAGTTCATCGAGGTAAATATACAATTCTTCAATATCTATGCCACCCTCATGCAGCCTCTCTAAGTGCTTTATAAAGTTACGCCAGATTTCTTTCCGCTGATTAGACGTTAAATCATGGTAGTGGACCGCCAGATGGATTCGTGACTGGAATGCCTTGTCGAAAATATCCACGCGGTTGCTCGTTAAGATAAGAATCCCTTCGTAATACTCAAAGGCACGTAAGAAAATTGATACCAGGGCGTTACGGCGGGGGTTGTTAAGATCTCGCTGTTCCAGAAAAACGTCTGCCTCATCAAGCAAGACTATGCAGCCCCATGTCTTGCCAATATGAAGGACCGACTCAAGATAAGTCTCAACAGATTCCGGTTCAGTTCCAATATCTCCGCATGTAACAGCGTATAGAGGTTTTTCCACTACCTCGGCCACACTTTCGGCTGTTAAAGTCTTGCCCGTACCGGGTCCACCATGTAAGAGCAAGATTAAGCCGTTACCTTTTCCTCTAATTAGGTCTGTGGACATCTCTGTCTCAATCTTATTGCTGATCATTGCCTGGATCATGTTTTTAGTGTCCTCATCAAGCACAAGATTGTCGAATGCTTCCTTGTCCCATACAACTTCCTCGATCCTGTCCACTTCTAAGTCTACCCATTTCTTTCTCTTAAGGTTGAACCCTTTGATCATCTTTGGCATTGCATAAATGAGTCCGATATCAGGTGGATTATGCTTTCTCAAAATGTCAGGTCCAAGTTGGTCGATAGTGGTGGGTCGGTTTTGGCTATTATGTTTATCGTTGCATAACTCACGATACATCATCATATCGATCATGTACCTTCCTCGAGTAAAGCCATAGAACCTCGCATCCATTTCACAGTAAGAAACCAAACATCTAACGCGAAATCTCCAGACCCATTTACCCCTGCTCTCCAACCTTGATTTAGTTTCCTCGTTGACATACTTTAAAGGTCGAATATCTAAATCGTCAATGTTTCTCTCTGATTGATCATTGATGTCGAAAGTGAGACTCAAATCCACACTTTGGCGAGAAAATATCCCATCGAATGCCCAATTCCAACAGTTAAGGATACGGGTTTGAATTGTAGATTTCTTGCCGGATACTTTGGAGCTTATATTAACTAATGGCCTCTCTAGCCAATTTTTGCAAATGTAGCCTTGGCTGTTATGGCTATCCAAATTCACTACAACATCTCCAGGTTTGAACAGGTACTGGATATATGCATACGTAATCTTGCCTCTGTTGGTTATCTCGTCAACAGCGCTATATTCCTCTGCATACTCTGAGTAAACATAATCGAGTAATGCTTGGAACTGTCGTTGTGGTTCGTCGTCTAGAGTTTTCATAAATTCCTTCAGGTCATCCCCTCTCGTGTGGTAAAGAGCGCAATATGGTGCTGAGAGTTTGCTAGGTTCTATCGTGTTCAAGAAATTGTAATGTTCGAGGAAGCTCTCTACTGCAGCGAGCAGCTCCTCCGTAACGGGCGTGATAGTCTCTGCGTTGTGCTTAAGAGAGCTTTGAGAATTTTGATACTCTTGTTTGGAATCACCTCTACCAGAGATAGAGAAGTTGTAATCTCGATATACGAGAAAACAAATGTCAGAATGTTTGAAGAGATAGGTTGGGATATCCGGGACTGGTCTAGTTCCCACAGGTGCACCCCTGAATGACGACGCTCCCTCTACCCATTGCGGCTTGTCAAGATACATCCTCTGACCGTATTCCGTCGACACACGGTGTACGATTTGCGCCCTGGGATGGGATGGTATTTCAGGGTCCCTCTTTTCCTGGAGCGTGGATACAATGCTTTGGAGTTTTTCCATCGTCAATGCCGACTGGCCGTAGAGATTAAGAGCTCTCGATATCACATCTAACGCGGAGCTCAGTGTAGCATCTTGACTGACAGTCTCGCGTTCTCCTGTATCAAGTAGGCTCTGCCCAGATACAGAGGCGCCTGTTTCTGATCCCCGCCTATGATTTTGATTCGGGCCGTTTGTGCCTGCGATAGGGGACATCGTCGGGGGGTATACTCTTTCCGATTAGGTATTGGATACTAGATGTTTAGCTTGGTTGATTATGTCCAGCCTTGTCTGGATATGTTATGGAATCTTATTCTTATTATATCTTTGATCTCTTTTTTTGTTGTTTCCTCGGAGACATAGGCTGCTTGTAGCTCGGTCCCTGGCCCACGGTGGGGTCCGACTCAGTATGTGTAGCTTGAGTATTAGAACTCCCGATACCAATAAGAGGGAGGTCAAATTCCTCGGTTAGTGATCGAACAGGGTTTTCGGTTAACACTGCTTTAAAAGCCGTTAAGAGTCGACGCTCGAATTCACTACCACAACCTTGACAGTTTGAAATGGTACTCTGTACAACTGTGGCTTATTTCTGTCTCGTAAACTTGAACGGTCAAGGCTCTTGTTAACCTAACCAAGGTGGGGGTTTGGGTTGGTATTTGCCTGACAGCTGTCACATACAAAGCCAGTTCTGGACCTACGTCCGTTGGACGATGGATCGGGCAAGGCGGAGCCGGTATGTTCTGTTTCGCCTTCTAAAGAATGAATTAATTTATGGCATTAGAAGAAGCAGCCAACAGCTTTACACCAATTCCAATGGAAGTATGACTTTGACTGGTTCTCTTTTGATGCTGCCTAAAAGGCAACATTTATAGCGCTGAGCGGGGTTTAAGCTAAGTACCTAGGTATCGATAGCGCACCGACTCGCCAATAAACGAATAGATTTTATGTTAAGCATTGTGTGGCATCACAAGAGTGGCGGAGGCGAAGCGGTAGGCTGTAAACACATCTTAGTGACGTAATCTACCTAGTACCTAGGTACGGGCCAATGAAGCGCACCATATTCTCTAAATCATAAGGGTACCCATTTTCTTCTAAGATTTGGACATTCTCGAATCGTTGCATTCATGTGTCTTCAAGGCCCAAAACACTTACAAAACACGGAGAGAAAGCTGGGAGATATGCCAAGCTCAATTTAAACTATCGAAAGGTGTACACTATTCCGGAATCATGGATGTTTTGGTCTCCCATCACCCAGAGTAGGTATATTTCTACTATTAACGCAAATAGCTACCTAGGTATGCATGTGGCTGTCAGACAATAAGAACTCAGGCATGGTCGCTATCTTGGCCTTCGGTATCGTCTTCTCCAGCTCCCGTATCGCTCCCCGCACGCCGACGGTCTGCCACGGCTCTAGGTAAGGCGTTTCCCTCACGAGCGGGTCATCCGGGGCTACCCCCTCGTCATCCGAACCTTCTTCCGCTCCCGGCTTGGGCCAGAATCGCTTCTCGTCCACGGCTGAGCCAATTATTGTCAGACTTTTAGAAAAGGGCTTTATCTTTAGCCCGAGACATTCTGGCGCACGTGGCGCCGATGCGGCGTATAGATTTTCAACATGCCTGATCGTCCGCCTAAGCCAGCCGTTCTTTTATTATGAGCGTCCACCAGCTTTGCGGCCTCGTCCGGATTGACCTCTACAGCTCTTGCATGGCATTTCCAAAAAAATATCTTACATGATCAAACGAAACAGTTACCGACTGAGTCCTTGAGATTTTGGGGGTTCCTAAGAATGATTTGACATCGCACGTCACTCACACGACTCACAAATTCAAACCCGTTATCGAAATTTTCTAGTGACAGGATAACCGGTCTACAAAAGGCCTCATGAACGAAGTTACACATATCCAGTTAAATCAGTTTGGATATGTCGTAGTACAACGGATTTCTACGAAAATATAGAGAGTTGGCACGAAGAGATTAGGCGTTTAGGGATTGTTAGAAGTCTTCAAAGAAATGAAGTCATTTCCCTTTTATTGTCCAATTGTTTCATTGTGTAAAAATAGTCTCTAGGCATTTCTTTAGCTATTTCTTATAAGAAGTTGATAACTACAAAGGGGCGGCTTCGAAATAATAAGATTATGTCAATACCTAGGTACCTAGTTTTGTCAGTCGCATTGTCCTACTACAGTCATGTTCTCAAACAACGCCTTGTGTGTATGTATTTACACATGTCGTGGTATTTAATGGAGTCTGCTCCCCAGGAACGAATATCCTTACCTTGCACCCAATCCTTCTATTAATTAACACAACCACAATGATTCCAATCGTTAGTCTTATCGGAATTCCAGCAAGTGGAAAGGGGTCAATAGGCTCCAAGCTTGCTAATCAGTTTTCTCTTTATCACCTAGTCATCTCAGATTTGCTCAACGAATTGAGCAACTCTCGTACGGATGGAGAAAAGACAGTAAAGAGATATATTTACGACTATGTCATGGCTGGAGGCAGTATCCCGGCTGATCTCTGCACTGAACTCAACCGGTATATGGACAAGACCGTCGAGACCGTAATGGATGATTTCTATTTAAGTGGAAACCCCATTCCCTTGGGTATCCTTCTTCCTGCTTTGCAAAAGAAGATAGAACAGGTCAGTGAAGATGGTGGGTATAGAGCCGTCATTTTAAACAGTTTCCCTCGCCAATTAGACGATCTTAAGGCTGCCGAGCATGTCTTCGCCAGGACAATTCCTGATCTTACCATTTGGATCGACTGCCCTGAGGAGTCTGCCCGATCTCGCTACTCTAAGCGTGCTCTTGAGGGGTTCGAGAAACAAGTCGCCCATTTTAACGAACATATGCCTCTTCTTCTCCCTGAGTTAGAACATATCGGGCTCGTATGGAGTAAAAGTGACGATTCTATGTCCATCGATGATGCGTATATTAGGCTACTTACCCTTCTCTTCCACAACGAAGCTTGGAACGTCGTCGTCAATAATTAGACAGGCGGTCCTACATCACTTATTCATATGTCTTAGATAGAATAACTCCCTGCCGAGACGATTCCTTAAACCATAACAGAATCCATTTTTAATAAATATCATGATTTATCGTAGGTCAAGTGTTTCAATTGGTTCTCTATGTTTACCTATAGTGTGGTGTATATCTGAAGAACCCACCCCCTTAAATCCTCAACCAACACCTACGGAACATCCCTTCCCTCCCTCGTCGCCTTCGCCAATTCCGACATCGCCGTATCATCAGCATAGCGCCTATAAATCGGCAGTAAATACTCCCTCTGACTCGTCGTCCTCTTCACACTCTCCCGTCCCGTCGCCGCGCCGACCCACTTCCTCCATCTACCCCACCCCTCTTCATCTTCCCCACCCTTCCCCAGCTCCGGGACCCCCAGCCCGCCCTTAAACTCCTCAAATACCCAAAGCCGATCCGCCCAAGGCATCAGCGCGATATCCACGAGATTAATATCTGGGCCGAAGAACAGTGGGCCCCGAGCATCGGCTTCGCGTGCGAATTCAAGAAGATGATTCCTTAGTTCGCGGCGTAAGTCGTTGAGCTTCCTAGCGCCGTCTGGATGCGCCGAGGGCTGGAATTGGAGAAGTCGGTGGAAAGCAGGTATAACGCGAGACGTAACGAAATCAACCCAAATGCGCGCTTTCGCTCTTGTGTAATCGTCCTTGCCTACCTGCGGCAGTACTATCGCACAATCATCATTATCAGCAAACCCTCCCCAACAAACCATCCATCCGCACACCTGACCAAATCCGAAAAAAAAAAAAAAAAAGCTGCGGGAGATACGTGGTAGGTTAGGTAGGTAGATACTTACTATGCGGCCCATTCTCCGGATAATGGTCCTCGAAATACTCGCACAAGACCGTACTCTCATACAACGCCTTACCCGGCGCGACTTCAAGCGTGGGCACCAAGCCGCGCGGGTTAGCGCGCAGGAGCTCCGGGCCCTTGTGGTATGGGTTAATTTCGATGTACTGGTACGGAATGCCCTTTTCCTCGAGGGTGATCCAGACACGCTGCACGAACGGGCAGAACCAGCCGGCAAACAATTTAAGGGGCTGTTCCGCTGAGTGTTCCTTTGGGGAAATATTAGTGTTTTATGATTATTGAAATAAATTTAGGAGGTGTAAGTGAAAATAGGATCTTTTTAATTGAAATTCTGAATGGGAAGAAAAAAAAGGGGGATGTGAAAGAGACTTAGGACGTACGTCGACCGTTTTCTTGGCGGGACCCGTCGCGACCGGGTGTAAGTCAGCGTCGGGAGGAGGCATCTTGAAATTTGATTTATGTTTGAAGTTACAACGCAAATTAATAAAAAAAAAGCTGCATATGTTATGATGAGTATGTGTTCATGCAGGCGTTGTATGAATAAAGATAGTCTTTTTTTGAAAACGGATTGATTGGTAATAAGGGGTAATGAATCCCCTCGTGTACCAATTAGAAAATGACGTGATAGGTAATTGGAGTATGGCGTAACATTTTCGTCACACAGAGTTCTGCTCACGAAGTATTCAATTGAGAACTATGATCCTCAATGGTGTTTTCGAATTCCTTTAATTACACTAAATCACTGTGATGGATATCAATTCCCTATAAACTACCGCGTTGAAGCAGTGCCGCGGATGACCCAGACCCTGAGAGCTATACCAAACTCCAGAGCTCATGATATTTGCAACGCCTGATGAATGCATGCAATTGTCCACTTTTTGTCATCCCATTTTCCAGAATGAAGCCCGCCATATGTCCGCAAACCAGAGATAAGTTGAGTTGCCCCTCTTTCGCCTTCGTGTCTATATGTTGAACAGTAAATACCCCACATCCGCGTCATTCAATCATACACGTGTTAGTTTAGATGCCAGCATCCACTCTCCAGCCCTCGACGGGAAGAGGGAAGGTCTGAGACCAGGAAGAAATTTCCTTCTTGAGCTCGTTAATCCTGGCAACATCGCCGACAGCGAGTCTGGCCCTGAAGTCCTTGAGCTTGTTGGCTTCCTTGGGAAGGCTAGCTTGGAGTTCCTTAGCAATCTTGATGCTCTCGTCAATGTAGCTGGCGACGCGCTCAAAATCTTGTTCTCCGAAGCCACGCGAGGTCATGGCAGGAGTGCCGATACGGATACCGAAAGGAGTAAGAGCGGACTTGTCACCGGGGGTAGCGTTCTTGTTGCAAGCAATGTTGATCTGCTCAAGAACAGCCTCAATACGCGCGCCGTCAACAGACTGGGGTCTCAAGTCAAGGAGAACCATGTGCGAATCAGTTCCATCGGAGACGAGCTTGTAGCCGAGTGCCTTAAACTTGTTCTCTAATGTCTTGGCGTTAGACACAACCTTCTGTTGGTAAGCCTTGAATTCGGGAGTCTGAGCCTGCTTTAGAGCAACAGTGAGGGCAGTGATGGTGTGGTTGTGAGGACCGCCCTGGTGGCCAGGGAAGACGGAGAAGTTGATGGCAGACTCGAGGTCGTAGAAAGTCTGTTTGCCAGTCTTGGCATCGGTGCTGCGGAGACCTTTTCGGAAGAAGATCATGGCACCACGAGGGCCACGGAGAGACTTGTGAGTTGTGGTAGTGACGATGTCAGCGTGGGGGAAGGGAGACTTGATGACCTCGGCGGCGATCAAACCAGAAATGTGAGCCATGTCAACTACAAGGTAAGCGCCGACGGAGTCGGCAATCTTCCTCATGCGCGCATAGTCGATCTCACGACAGTAGGCGGATGTACCGGCGACAAGGACCTTAGGTCGGAACAATTGGGCGTTCTCCTCGAGTCTGTCGTAGTCAATGATGCCAGTGGTAAGGTCTACTCGGTAAGGCATGGTCTCGAAGTAAGTCGAAACAGCCGAGATCCTGCAAGCGACCGAGTCAGTAACCAAATTTCCGGATTATCCGAAGTAAACTTACTTTCGGGAAGGAGTCTGGTATCCGTGACTCAGATGGCCACCGTGGGGGAGGTCTAAGCCCATCAATCGGCCACCAGGGGCCATGATAGCCTGGTAAACCTGTAGGTTGGCCGGGCTACCACTGAGGCACTGAACGTTGACACCCCATTGTTCCGGGTCGAGGTGGAAAGTTTGGAGAGCACGCCTCTGGCAAAGAAGCTCGATCTCGTCGATGTGTTGGTTTCCACCGTAGTATCGAGCACCAGGGTAACCCTCGGAGTACTTGTTGGACATGGGAGAGCCTAGGGCATCGAAGACGGCACGAGAAGTAACATTCTCAGACGCAATTAGAATGATGGACTCTCGCTGTCGCTGGATTTCCTTTTTCTATAATCAAGGCAGTTAGTTATTAAACCAATTTGAATCAATTAGTTTCGTATGGGAAACTTACCATAATCTCTGCAACCTCCGGATCAGAGTCGAGAAGAGATCTCTCGAGCAACTATCGTGAGTCAGCAGGGTTTTCATAATGGTATGATGTATTAGATATTAGGTAGTACTGACGTCCTTGTGCTCTTGAGAGAGGGAGTAGGTACCGTTGGCGGCCATTGTGAAGATTAGATGGTATTACTCGAATTACAGGATTGAAAAGAACACGAAGAAGAATCTTTCTAGTAAGACGAATTCACTGGTGGACTTCAAAGCTTTTTAGCTTTTTTTTATTGTGAAAGAGAAAGGGCGGAGGAAGGAGACGAGTAGAGTGGAAGGGTGGAAGGTGAGAATAATAATTTTTCTTCGACTCCAATTGATTGGTGGGGTTTGTATTAAGTAAGAAAAAGTCTAGAGGCTAATAGCGGGGTGATGACGGGCTGTTGGTTCCTTCTAGCTTCTGCTTATGCTGAGAGTACTAGGAATACTAGGATCCGGAGTAACTAACGGAGTAGCTTTGGGGTTCTGTATTTCCATTGGTAGACCCATACCGAAGTCGGCGAATCAAACCTCCCATCAAGGTTCCGAGTGTACAGAATTAGTCCCATGGTAGCTCGCTGCGGGCAAACTTGCCATTATCAAATCGCCGCAAATATTGAACCTTCTGACATGCTACTAGGTAGTTACTATAAGACAGGCATCTATCCTCTTTCAATCCAATATCAACTCCGATTGAAAGGAATTATAGCTTTAGTTTTTTTCCTAGAGCGAGAAAGATAGGTCTGGGAATCAACTGAAGTGTTGAGAAGTCATGGCATTGCTGTTTTCGAGAAGAGAAGTCCCCACCACCATGAAGCAATTTATATATCAGGTGCCTGGACAAGTAAGTATAAACCTGCAACAACTCTCAACATTATGTCATCATCACTTCTTTTTGGAACGCTTTTGCTTTATATTGTCTTGGGCGAGACCTAGCCTTTGGATTCAAGTCAAGTGTACCTCATTAGAGACTCGCTAGAAACACCTTCATTGACAATGTTCTAAAGCGTATGGATCCTATTGGCTAAAATAGCTCGAGAGCTTCTACAAAGGGTATATGCCCATCGCAACATCAAGTTTTAATTGGCCATCTCTAGTTAATGAATAGGTAGTTATAGAAAGTCTAAACTAATGGTCAGGAATTATCGATTCACTGGCTAAGTTACCCAGAGCCTTGATATCTGACTAATCGCGAGACCCGAGTATTTAGTTCAGGGGTAATTCTCTCGATGACCACTTATTTGGAAAATCAAAGTCCCTTCAGGACTAGGTTAATTGCTACATAAGGCGGTCTACGCTAACGTAACCTACGCTTTTCCTTGTCACCGCTGTGAGGCTCAAGAATGGTATGTTCTATCTGTAGACTAACTTAATACGGCCCATTATTTTCCGAATCCATCAGATAGTAAACTTTCGAGTAATTCCGGGTTGGAACGCCCATTATCGAAAGTATTTAGTTAGTTTCGATAAATCAGAGAGTCTGATTGACCTATATCTTAGCTTCTCCTGAGATGCGAATTGTCATAATCTGGGTCTTCGATACCTAGGTATTTAGTGCAGTATGCGGCCAAGTTTCCAGTTACACAATTATTGCACCGAAGCTGCCGAAGCTGAAATGACCTTCAGGAATCCAAACCAAGCAACACCCATATCATTATGCCTTAGGAATGGAATGCCATACGTTTGGACAGCCCCGAAGCTTGGAAATAGAAAAGGTCGACCTTTGAGTTCCTTTGCAAGTACACATAACCTTCTCGTCAAATTAAAATAATACACCTGTACTTGATCACATGAGAATATTCAAGGTCCGTGACGGTTGAGATGGTCTGGATGGCATTAATCGTTCTCGAGTTATGTTTCTCTGTAACAGCGCATAAATGCAGGATGCTCAATAATGAATGCTAATGTACAGTACATGTGTTGCTCCTAAAACCCAGGTACTTCAACACCCTGCGAGATGACCCGGATCGGATTAATCAGACGATATGAAACTCTATTGGGTAAAACTTATCCGCATAGGTGGCGTTCAGTGTGTACCTGCTTGTGTCATCAGCGGTTGCTGCCTCCGAAATCTGGTTGCCCGGAACAATATAGACCCACATAAACATGTACACCTGCGTCACTGGAAACGCTAAGGTCATTTTAGGCAGGGCAGGGTTGTCACAGGCAGCAGCGAGGAAACAACTCAACGCTAAAGGTAATGGCAAAGTACTGTACTTTCCTCCATGTAGCTTACGCACGAGACCAAAGTACCCACTTTATTACTACCGCAAAGCCTGCATGCGCCATCTCCCACCTACCCTAAGCAACTCTAGGTGCTGATTGATCAAAGGGAGCTTGGCTGTTATCTCCCAGTCCCTCAACAACATCATCGGTCCATCTCTTCTTCCTATCATCTCCTACTTACATCTACTCTTCATCCATCATCTGCCATCATCCATCTCTTTTCCCTCCATCCCGAGGATTAGAGATTCGAGAGTCATTGGGACATCATTTTCCACTCCATACTTTTTATCACGAGTTCTTTCATTTTAATCAATTTGTCACTGTTCGGAGTCGCCCATCATGAAGGGAGCTCTGCTAACCGCAGCTGTGCTGCTTGGCTCCGCCCAGGCCGGAGTCCACAAGATGAAGCTTAAGAAGATTCCTCTTTCGGAACAACTGGTTGGTGCCGACTTTTAACTGATCATGCGACTCGATATTGATTGTTTTTTTAATAGGAGAGCATCCCGATCGAGACTCAAATGCGAGGCCTCGGCCAGAAGTATATGGGACCCCGACCCGAGACTCATTCGCAGGCGGTGTTCCAAGATACTTCCATCCATGCCGACGGAGACCACCCTGTCCCCATCTCCAACTTCATGAATGCTCAGTGTATGTAAATCCGAGATTCCGAAGCTTCTGGCGAAAGCTTGAGGAGCTTATTTGCTGATGACTTCATTCTAGACTTCTCTGAGATTAGCATTGGTACACCGGCCCAGGACTTCAAGGTCATCCTTGACACAGGAAGCTCCAACCTCTGGGTCCCTTCGTCATCTTGCGGCAGCATCGCCTGCTACCTCCACTCCAAATACGACTCCTCATCCTCGTCATCGTATAAGAAGAACGGCACCGAGTTCGAGATTCGTTATGGATCTGGTAGCCTGAGCGGTTTCGTGTCTCAGGATACCCTGACTATCGGAGATCTCACCGTTAAGAACCAAGACTTTGCCGAAGCCACCAGCGAGCCTGGTCTGGCTTTCGCCTTCGGCCGATTCGATGGTATCCTTGGATTGGGTTTCGACCGCCTTTCCGTCAACGGCATCGTGCCTCCGTTTTACCAGATGGTTAACCAGAAGTTGATCGACGACGCTGTCTTTGCTTTCTACCTAAGCGGTGAGAATGGAGGCGACGATTCGGAGGTCGTTTTTGGCGGTGTCGACAAGGACCACTACACCGGCAAAATCACGGAAATCCCTCTGCGCCGCAAGGCCTACTGGGAAGTGGACTTCGACTCCATCTCCTTCGGTGATGAGACTGCCGAGCTCGAGAACACCGGTGTTATTCTTGACACTGGTACTTCTTTGATCGCTCTCCCCACCGACCTTGCTGAGTTACTCAACAAGGAGATCGGCGCCAAGAAGAGCTTCAACGGCCAATACACCGTTGACTGCTCTGTCCGCGACTCGCTTCCTGATATCAGCTTCAAGCTTGCCGGATATGACTTCGCCATCAGCCCCTACGACTACATCCTCGAGGTCCAGGGCAGCTGTATCTCGACCTTCATGGGCATGGACTTCCCCGCTCCTGTCGGTCCTCTTGCTATCCTCGGTGATGCTTTCCTCCGAAGATGGTACTCCATCTACGACCTCGGCAAGGGCACCGTCGGCCTAGCTAAGGCTAATTAGGTGCAGGTTGGCGGGACCTTGGGAGAGGATCTGTGAACTGTCTTGTATGGCTTGTGATGAGATTGCGACGCAACATGGGTATTGTACTGGTTTGATCATAATATGAGGGCGACAAACGCGTTTGATTGCATTTCCAATTGAGCCCTCTGAGGTGTTTTTTTTCCTTTAGGGTATTCCCCTCGAAACGTGTTAGTCACAAAGCATGATGAGACTTGAGTCTCCGTTGTAAATTACACCCAACAGCACGTATTCGTTTAGCTTGGTACAACATTCGTATTTCTCAAGGAATCTCTGTCGATCTATGAATTAACTGCATTGTCGTGCTATGATATGAAATTATTATGGTGATTTTATATTGACTACTATGTGAGGTATATAAGTATCTACAGTTCATTTTGCTACTTAAAAGTGCTCGGTGAAAACGCCGCTACTAGTAAGGTCAATACGATTTATTTACGGTTCTATATCTGAGGTTGCCGACCGTCCATTACATAATTATTCTAGCCGAGAAAATCGATAACATTCCGATCCAAGTGTACCTACCTAGTACTATGTTAAAATATGTAGCTGACAACAGTGTAAACTGTTGATTCCGTTGTTATGAGCCTGAGCAACATGCCCAGTGGGTAACCGGCAGGTAACATTGGTTTCAGTTTTCTAACAATTTGTTCGAAATCTAATTTATACTGCAACCTTACGGATTCGTCGAGTGTCAACTACGTATAAATCTTCATCATCGAAGAATTTTTACTGTATTAATCAAATGAATGTGAGCCTATCGTGGTTATTGTTTCTGCAATTCGTTCAATATTAGTGAGGAAGTACGAAATACCAAAGTACTGGGTACATAATTACATGCATGCATAAATCAATCAATGATGTTGGCGGAAAGATTGAAGACATGGAAGATTGAATGACTTGGTTGAGATCACGTGCGAAGGGCGGATGGTGGATCGTGCGCGTGGCGCTAGCCTCGAATAAGTTTAGTAGCGAGCTTAGCGTCAGCCATCATTTGCAGGTTGAGTGGAAGGACAGACAGATTCATTTCAGTGCTCATTGCACTTCTCCGTCCTCCGTACTCCGTTCTCCCTCTCATAATACTGGGTACAAGACTTCTTGTATTGAATGAAGTTTTCGAGACCAAAGTTATTCAGTGAAAATATCGCGTGCATCTCGACAACAAGATTGTCCACAGATGATTTAAGATCTTCTCACGGTTAACCGTAATAAACCTGAGTAGATTCATCACTTCGTTTTCAATTTTCTTACCGATTTAACACGATTCGTTGATCATTTCGTGTTAGGAGTGGATGGGGGTGAATCTCGACCATTTCTTACCATCGCCCTTGCAACGTCGAAGTTTTTTTTCGGGTTAGTCCTAATAGTCAGTCCAAAGTCCATGTCCATGTCCGAACTGGCACTTAGGAACTTGGAGGTACCTCGCCAGGTCACTACTAAGCACTGAAGCACTAAGGGTACCTAAGAGGCTCTAGAGAAGGAAAGAGGGTCAGGGTGGTCGCGGTCGCACCAACAAGCAAGCAGCAACTGCTGGAACTGGAACGACAAAACCTCCAGTCCCAAATTCCCTTTTTTTTCAATCGCGACCGACTAACCGTGCAGCGCGACGGGAGCCGCCAATTTTCTTAGCATTCTATCACCGTCACCGTAAAATCGGTAAACCGACAACCACAACCAGCCGAAGCCCGCTTTATAGAGAGAGGACAACAACGATCATTAAAAAAAGAGGTTTACCTCAACCAACCTGGAAAAAATGGCCTCGCCAGCCATAGCACTTCCAAATGGTGTTTCTACGCCCATGCAACTGACGAACAGCAATAACGTTAACGTCAACGTCAATCCCAATGCCACTGCTAATTCTCCTAATTCTAATAACACCGGCATGGTCGACGCCGATGTCGACACCGCGCAAAACATGTCCGGTACCTCCACGTCCACATCGACATCGACATCTATCAAGCGCAAACGCGAATCTACCGACGCCAGCGAGAAACCACCAAATGGCCTCAACGTTAACCGCATAAGTCCTATCCCTACCGACGCCAATATCAGTACCAACAGCAATACCGACACCGACACCAACACCGTCCCTTCCTCCTCCGGCGCGACTAAGACTAAGGTTGATAAACCTACGATACGAAACTATTATGAAGTTCTTCAGAGGTAAATCATTTTATTCATCCTATCTTCCTTTACTCTTACCTTCCGATCATCATCCCCCTCCATCATCATCACCTTTTATTTTCCTTCAACCTTATGCGCATTCTTTCCCCAGTTACTTTTCATTCCTTTCGCGCAACCCCTTTCCCTTTTCTTCTGCATTGCCATACAATTAATTAATACCATCGGTTGCTTACTATTGTCTATTTAATAGCATTGACCCGATGCCTTCTATTCTCAAACGTCCCCTTCCTGACCCGGAAGATTCTTCCAGCGAACCTCAGGCGAAAAGGAAGAAGACTGACGACGGAAATCCGCTGCCTTCTATTGCCGACAAGGTGGCCCAGGAGCAGTATGGCGACGTTGATAGCATCATAGCCGATATTAAAGCTTCCATTACCGACAACCTAGCAGAATTGCGACACGTCGAATCCGGAAAGGACACCAAGGCGAACGATGAGGCTATTGCTAAGATCATCGATTTTAAGCGACAGGCTTATGGAATCTTCAAGAGAGATCTGGCATACCCCGACAATACTCGTGCCTCTGGCGTTTTGGAGGAACTCAACTCTATTAGTGATTTACAATCCAACGCCAGCGGGAACATGATATTAGTAGTGAGTGGCGAGCAGATGAGAGGAAAGCCGCTGTACTCGAGCTTGCAACAGTCTACCCCCACCCTCGATGGCACGGAGACCGAAATAGTCATTCGACCCCTCCGAGAGAGTGGCTTGCCTAACGGTGTTAAGACGGGCAGGGCTATACCTTATTCCTTCTCGGCACCTATCGAAAAAGATAAGAAGGCTAAAACTCTGGGGGAGCTGTTCCCAGCCCCGCGCAACTTATTGTCGCTCCAACCGCCTAAGGCGCCGAAGAGCACTATTAAGGGTGTGCAAGTTGGTTGGCATCACCCTGAACTGACCGAGAAGTCCAAGTACCGAGCTGGATCATATTTCAGCCAGAATATCACCACAGGACGCTGGCTGGACTACAGCAACGCCGCACCTCCGTCGCAGATAATGACTAAGCAACGAGAGCGAGCCCTAAGCCTTGCTGGAAATAAGCCTTCCTCATCTGACCTCGAGATGTCCGAGATGGAATCCCTTTTCCGTGGCGCATTCAGTAGCTTTGCGCCTTCCAAGGACGATTCTGCCGCCATGATATCGTCCGGTATGATTAGCCAGACCATGTGGTGGCAGAAGGTGGGACAGCGTAGCTTCGATCGCCTAGTTGAGACCGAGGTAGGAGGAGATGCCCCCAAAGAAGCAGAAAAGCCCGATGTTCCTCTTGCTGAGGAGGTGGATGAGGAATTGATTAAGGAAGCTCTGGAAAATTGGGATGAGACTATGGTAGATCCCAGTCTGGAGCAGGTCTGCTGTCCGAAGAAGCCTCAAGAGGAGATGGACACAGATGACATTCTTCAGGAAGTATCCGACATGATTCAGACGTTAGTGTCCTATCAGAAGAATCGCAACTTGACCTTGCCGTCCGCGTCCAGTCAGAGTCGATACGCGGCGGATCCAGCTCATAGCGACATGCTTACAAACGGGACACCGGTGCAACCCGGTGAAGAAGAGTTAGCTACGTACCAAGCTCTGAAGGCGCAGTTGGCTCTTGTTATTCAATCTCTGCCACCTTATGCAGTTGCCCGTCTCAACTCGGACAAGTTAGATGAACTAAATATTTCAACTAAGATTGAACTTCGAACCGACGAATACCAAGGATTGATGGAGGAAGATGAGGCGGCTGCTCGCGCTAGAGCCGCGCAAGCAACCACGGCACCTCCCCGATCGGCCCCTCATCGGGCGTCAAGCTCGTCGAGTAGCTTGCAGTATGGTCAACAACAGTACCATACCAACCGTGCGCCAATGCCTAATGCGCAGTATTATGGCGCGCAAACTCCGGTTCGAGCTTCACAGCCTACGATGCGCGGTCCCCCGCAGACGATGCCCCCGGCGGCCTATCCACCACGACCACCGTCCAACACGGGCTATCGACCCCCGAATCAATATCCTGGTACAGGCTATTCCACCCAATTCAACAAGCCGCCCGGTCCATATTCGCAGCCCGGCTCATATGGAAACACCCCCACCCAAGTCCGGCCTGCGTACCAACCAATGCAGGGTTATCCCAACATGGGTAACCAAACACCCCAAGGACGTTTCCCGTCTTATGCACCAAACACCCAACCGCCGCCTAATTATCATCATCCTCAGCCCTTCCAAGCGCAACACCCACCTCATCAACTTCAGGGTACCCCGTCGCACCAACCGTATAATCAATACACAAATGGCGCTGCACCTATCCCACAAAGAACGGCATCGCCACATGTCTCCCACCAAACACTGCAAACCCACCATCAACCTCTCCCCCACCATTCAGGATATAATCCGACCGGAACACTTGTGAGGCAACCGTCGTATGGCGCCCAACCGGGCATTAACAATGACCCGTCGCGACGCCTTTACCAGCCGAGCGGCTCGCCTGCGATGCCAAACAATCAAATTAACCAACATAATCAGCAGGGTCACAATCCACAAACCCCCGGTACTTCCTCGTTCCATACATCTCTTCAGCCGCATCAAGTTCAACAAGCAATGGATCAAGCTAAAGCTCGCTTCGACGCGACCAAGAGTGCGCAGAGGACAAATGAGGGTATCAGGAATTCGATGTCTGGCCAGGGACAAGGACAAGTCGGTGCACCGGTTGGTCTCGGTGGCATCGGCCTAGGAGGAGATCCGTCGAGGCTGGCAGCCGCTAGAGCCGGCATGCCACCCTATCCTGCGACCAGTCAGAGTCCGAAACCCCAGCTTAACTCGCCTAGGGTTACGTCCGCACCGTCCGCAATCAATGGAACCCCCACACCGATGCCGACATCCAACGGTGGTTCATCAGCTCCTAGCAGGGAAGCCTAGAGACCTTCCATGTTATTTGCACGCCTCGATTATTTTGGTGACGCACATTTGGCTACATTGTCTACATTGTCCGGAAACAATCTGTCGGACGCTACCCCCGAATCGTTTGCAGCTGGAGTGCCTACTCTATCGATTGATCCAGCCTTGCTATCATGGGATGCGGAACAGGAGGCCTTTAAGGAAGAGGCTCGTAAAGAAGAAGCCCGTAAAAAATCCCAATCGAAAACCGACCGAAGAGATAGCTTGGGAAGCCAATCGGCGATCTGCTCTTATAGCTAAGTCATCTAGCTATCCGACTAAGCTAGGATGAAGTTGGTATCGGTATGCCAAATCCGCACCCCCTAACGGATAGGATCGGCATAGGGGTCCATCCAATCGATATAAAAAGCCCGAGCACGCATTTCTTTTTTTTACCTACTCGTTTCATCGTTCTTACCTTAGATGGGGAGGCGTTCAACGATACCGGAGAATCGGAGTTTAGTGCAGTGGGACATAAGCACGGAGGATTATTCCCCAATGGCAATGGCAAATGGGAACGGGATCGGGAATTGTAGATGGGCTACTACTACTACTACTCTTACTCTTACTTACTACTTCTACTTCTTCGGTTTTTTTCTCCCCGGGGGTTTAAACTTCGCAAATTCGGTTTTCCTCTTTTTTCTTCTTCGCTCGCCGATTTCATCCTGGGCTTGTGTGCAGGGCTTGGGATTAGAAAAGTTCTTCTACCTTCTTCCTCGTACCCTTTACACGCTTTTTTCACCGTCGTCGTTTTTTATTCGTTGAGGGGAGCAGAGGTGGAGATGGCTGGCTAGCTGGTTGATGGTGTGGCATATGTGGGTGGCCTTGTGTGTATAAACGGGCGCATTATACAAGCTGCTGAGTTTACTAGTCGGGAGGAAGACAGATGTGGATCGTCGTTATGGGGGTTGTTGATATGGTGACGGAGACGAGGTGGCGGAAGCTGAGTGCAGTGCGAGGGGATCTGGTGCAGGGGAAGTGAAAGTGGAATGGGCGGTGGCGGTAGTTGGCTTAGTTTTTAATCGACGGTTGCGTGTTGTCATCGCACGCCGGCGCAGAGGTTTATCATCGTCGTTGTTGATATAGTGGCTTCGCGCTGCCTACCTACCATGGATGTGTTCTTGTTTTACGTGCGCGCGTTGTTGTTGTTGTCGGGTTAGGTAGCCGGTGACTGGTGGCCCGCATGTAGGTGCCGAGTAGTCAGTCAATTAATACCAACGGTGCTTACCTCCTGCCTTAATGAAGTAGATTAGGTGTCTACTACCTAACCTACGTGTCTAGGGTGAAGCTGTAAGCTGTTGTTTAATACATTCCAGTAGATGATTTCAAAGATTTGAGAATGCATTTTTGTGACAATACTAGGTACCTAAAGATACCTACCTAGGGAGAAATGATCTACTGTTTAGGGGGATTAGTGGTAGATCACTGCTGTAGCATTGGATGGACGTCCTTCCGACGTACGACATGGTTCCGCGTATGTACGGCATTTTACTATATCTACCTCTTATCAGGTACCTAACCAATGGGAGCATGAAGATAGTATTTTAATTCCGATTCGTAGGTTTCATTTTTCTCATCTTTAGTCCCGTAGTTTAGATATATTTGTTACCTGGATACTGGGGATATTTATAGACTACAGGTAGCTTGTAGGGCATGCGAGAGCTGGCTTAGGGGATAGGATGGGGGACAACTATTCGAATTGATAAGTTCAAACTAGGACATTCGATACGACTTGTTAATCCTGAGCGCAGTTTTAGTACTTTAATTTGTTTATAATTGAAAGAGTGACTGGTTGTTGGAATTTTCATTCATTTTCTATTGCTATACCTATGAATTTAGCAACCGATTCTGTAATGTCCCCCTAACGACTGCCCATAACCTAACCCCTATACTGGCCCAGAACACCAAGCCCCCCACCTCTACCTAATCACCACCCACTCTATAAAACAGCCACGCCAGGGCCTAAAAACTGTACCCCACCCCACGATACCACTCCACCAATTGCCTCTTCACTTCTCCAGGAATCTTATCCTGTCCCTTTTCCTGTTCCTCACTTAGATCTTGACTCTCATCCGGACTTAGCCCCCGATCCCGTCCATGCGACCGTTGAAATGCCCCGAGGCCGTTATGCGTAGGCAGCACCAACCCGCTCTTGCACTCCTAGGGCCGTGTCTCGGTCTGGGTCTCAGCATTAACACTAACACGGGCACTGGCGCCATCTATTACGGGAGGGGGTGCGGACTCCTTGCTCGGAGACGCGCGCGTGTATAGTGCGACTTTGCCGAAGAGGTTGTTCTCCGGGAAGAAGTGTTTGTCATAGTTCCGGATGAGCTCGCGCACGCGGGGCGAGTCGGGGTCGGCGAGGGGTAGACTATTTGATGGGTTAGCGTTCGCATTGGCGTAGCGTGGTAGGGGAATTTGTTGGTTGGGGGTAATTTAGGGGAAAGATGGGTCCGATTTTGAAGTTGGGGGTGAGGGGTAGCAGATGTAGGAGTTAGATTAAGCGTAGAGGATATGAATAAGGAACAGAGCAAGCAGCAAGAACAAGAGGGGCGTACTGGTAGTAAGAGCTCAATGTGACATCATTCAGACTCTCCGCTTTCTTGGATCTGGTTTCCGCGTCCGCTTCTTCGGGTGTTAGTATCGTGTTCCAAAACATGGCCGCGGGCTGCGCTATATCGGCCACGATCTCCTTGGGGCAGAAGCCCGGGTTGGGAGCGAAGACTAGGGTACGGTCATCGATTTCGGCAAGGCCGGCAGCGCCGTGTGTGCCGACGATCTCGAAGCCCTTTTCAGTCAGCATGCGGACGCAGTCTGGGTGGTACGTAGGGTCCTGCGCAAATAGGCGTATGGGTCCGTCGAAACGCTTACGGAGGACCTCTAGAATTGTCAGGGCTGAGAGGTGGCGGTAGATGCCTCGCGATGTCTTGTAGCCCGGCTCGTTCCACCTGACGGCGATGGGGCCGAGGTCGAAGCACACGATCTTGTCAATAGGTGGGAGAGGCAGCCGCATGAACGTCGCATATAGCAGGTGGGCTATCGGGCATTCTATCCATATTCTCGTGTAGCAGTTGCGCCAGAGCGAATAGTCGCTGTCGGCTTGATTATCATCGTGATCGTACTTGATGGTTTTGATAGATACGGTGTTGTATGGCGTAGTGTCGGGTTTGCTAGCGGGTGGGAATGCGAGTTCCTGGTAGCCGTGGAATTGTACGGTGATCTTGGAATTTGATAAGCTGTTTAGGTATGTACGTTAGTATATCCTGATTGAAGAACATAGTGAATTGATGGCATACTCTTTCTCTTTTTGGACTGATTGGCCGTCTCCGACATAGCCAGGTATCCTAACGAAGATGCCATCTCCCTGAATTTGGTCCTCAATACGGAGGAGCCCTTCCTTGGTCCAGAGCTTATCACCGTTGTTATAGTTTTCGATAACCCGGCGTTGAAGCTCGAGGTGATCATCCGACCATTCTTTGAATTTGTGCTCATCGGTAGGGTTCTTGTTTGTGCAACCGCTACAGGCGCTGTCAGTGTCATTAGGTCTGAACGTGGTGTTACCGGGTGGCGTTCTTGGCTTATTACAATACGCCGCTACTAGTTTTCCAGCATCAGCCATCTTCATGTTGTTGGCCTTCAATTTCTCGATGCAGTCGAGAACCTCGTGATTTATTTTATTGCCGAAGTCCTCTCCGTTAACGAGCCTAAGACCGTATTCTTCCAACTCGGCTTTTTCCTCAGGGCTTATGTGAAAGGTCTTCTTAGTACTCTTAGTACCGCTACTCTCAGTACCATCGTCAGAACTCTCGCCTGTGGGAATAGTAGTACTTTCAGCAACCGAGCTGGCTAGGCTCTCCTCCTTGACCTTGACTTTTCTCTTCAAGCCTTGATCCCCAACAGTTTCCTGGTCTAAGTACTTAGATGAAGTAGACCTAGGCGACAGTGCCAACTCCGTGGGATCGAAGTAGGGGATACGACCATTTGAGTGACCCCCAGCATGTCCATTGGTTTGTGTTCTGACAAGATCGTTTGTGGTCCTGGCTGCGCTTCTGCGACTTAAAGGACGACGATCTTCTGCTCTCACCTTAGTAAAATGGATATTATCTAAAAACCCGCTGGGCGGACTGGACCGGGTCTGGTTAGGAGGGCGCGGGGGACGGATTTCACGAGGTTGAGTTTCGTTAGATTGGATTCCGTCATGATAGGATTCGTTAAGACTAGGAGAGAGCCTTTGTCTTACGCTCTTGAATCTCTTGCGAAAAGACTCAGCCTTGAATCTGAGTGACATGACCGCAAATTACGCGGCGTGCCTTGTGAGACAATTTAAAAAGTACTTAGTACCTAAAGGGCTAGCAATTCGTGATTGATGATATCCAAAGAATACGCAAATAATGCACTTCTCCAAAAATCTCGCGAGACAGGTATGCAACTGGTGTAAAAACTCCAAACAATAATAGAAAAAACAATCGCTCAGTAAGTCGGATCAACTCCATGATGGAAGAAGATAGGTAGGGGCTTGGTAGTTAAAATTGTATGTCTCCCTTATGCTGCTACTTCCTCTGGCTTGGACAATATCTAGTGGCATGAAGCAAGGTCGATACACTTAAAAGCCATTTTATACCGACTCCGTAAACTTACATCTTAGAACTGCTTATAGGCACTAGTATATAGCTCTTAGTCGTGGTTGCTCAGACATATCGCTTCGCGTGTCGTGGTGAGAGCAGTTCTCGATATCCGATAACGCTGGAAGGCTCCGAGTTATCTAATCAGGCGTCATGGTTCCGTTGGTTCATCAGCCCCTAATTGGGCAATGATCGAAGGCAGGAAATATATTATGGTCACTTTGAAAAGCTTGTATTCACGGATAAGTACCATCGAAGGCGGGCCGATCAGGGACGCGAGTGTGATCTCAGGGTCGTTCCACAGCAGCTGAGTTTCAACCGGTGGTAAGTCGCAACGATAGCGTAAAGCCACGATATGCGCCTTCAGAAGCGCTCATGACTTTGAAGAGGTAAAGATGGGCAACTTCCCTCTTTTAAACCCATTTATTTAATTTGTAATGGTATAATAGTTCGCGGCTGCTGTAGCTAACGCTGCTCATGGTAACACTAGGAGTTTCATGCCCACATATTTGGCACAACTGCCAAGAACGAAGTCCGACTTCTGAGGGCGTCAATGTGTCACTGCCGAGGAGGCGCCGCCACAAACTGCAAGAATTTAGCATTAATACCGGTGTTGAGTCGTTTGCTCTTTGACAACTCAGCATTGATGTATGTCGTCATAGCGAGCGCGATTTTTCAAAGTTTCTCGTTGAATGGATACATAAATTCCAATGGTTTGGTCCACTTCTTCGAGATTTAGATAGTCGCTTGATGCTGATCGAGATGTTTGTCATAAGGTGTGCATAACGTGCAGCATGTTGTATAACAGTGAATAGATATATTCATATATTGCTTGCCTCGACAGATCATGTGAGTCTGACGTATATCATAACACTTGGCCTCTCGAGGTTTGATAAGAAATTGGAATAATTGGGAAAATAATTGGAATTGAATTGTTGGATTGAAGGAAGAAGAACGAAAGGACAAGGCTCGGAAAGAGGTCTGGTTCCGATTCGGTTAACGGCATTTGACACGAGATTCCCGATAATTAAATGAATATCCCTAGAAATACCTTCCTAGGGAGGCGCTTGTGACTTAATTATTTACCAAACCATCAGAATCCGGGATCAGGGTCATTCATCCGTTTTTAACATTTAAACTCCCTGGTTCGAAATGTTATGAAAGTTATTTATTATGAAAGATTGCGAAAGACAGGAAAGAACATCTCATGCGATTAATTGTTGAATAAAAAAGAGAAGATCTTTCCAATCTTGAGAGTTTCCTGCAACGACGATCACTCAACCTCATAAACGATAAACGCCGGGAAATAAGGGGACACATCAGACACATTAAGAAGTACAGAACTAACATTATGGATGATATCCAACTTTCCCTACATTCCATACTAATATGTGGAGCTAGGTTGCGTGTACTGAAGTACTCCGAAACATAAATTCCGCCGACGACACTTCGTCAAGAAAACATACCAGATTTCAGTAGGTTTATTAATTAGATGTGTCCTCCAGCTCAACCTCGACTTCTCCCCCATCGATTCCCGCCAGAATCTCAATGGCCGGGCGGCTCACCCAGAAAATACTAGGCCACATTGGTCACCTGGGCCCACTACTGACCGGCGATCCCATGGCGGCGCAGCAGGCCGTCGTCGTCTCTCCCGCCCGCTGGCAGGTCGATGTCAACGAGACTTCTCTGCACCCCATCCCCGGCACCTACCCGCGCATGACCCGGCTGGCCGATAACAGCTTTCTCTGCGTCACCACCGGATTCCAGGGCCCCGGCGGCCGCGAACACGTGCTGCAGGTCTCACGCAGCGTCGACAACGGCAACACCTTCGTCCCGCACGGCGAAATCGCCCGCGGCCACGGCGATATCGATAACGCATTCATGATCGAGGTCCCGCCCACGCCCTCCGCCCCCAACCCGAAAAACAGCTCCGTGGTCCTCGCCGCCTTCCGCAACCACGACCGCGACCCGACCCAAGGGAACCGGCCTACCTACTTCCGCATCACGGTCTGCCGCAGCGAGGACGGCGGAAAATCCTGGAAATTCTCCTCGCAGGCCGCGGAGCACAGCGCGAACTCGAGTAATGGATTAGGATTGTGGGAACCGTATATGCGTCTAGGAGGCCTGGACGGACGAGAAGTGCAGATGACGTATTCGCGCGAGCTCGCGTTTAATAACCAGGAGACCTTCCGCGTGGATTCGCGCGACGGCGGGGAGACGTGGTCGCCGCCGCGGTGTCTGCGATGCCATTCCCCGCACGTGAACCTGCGCGATGGCATGCAGAGCATTGTTAGCGTGCGGGATGTCTCGGGCTTGACGGCGGAGGGACAGCAGTTTTTTGGGGAGGCGCAGGTTGTTGTTTTCGAGACGACGAGGCGGGGCACGTTTTATAGCGTCGAGTACGCTGTTTCTTATGATCAGGGCCTTACGTGGGGGTCGCGTGGCGTTGTGTATCAGCCCCGGCCTGGTCGCAATGCGGGCGCGCCGCAGATTGAGAGGTATGGGAAGACGGGGTTGGCGGTCATATTCATGACGGATGAGGAGACGGAGACGGAACCCACGTGGCCTGGAAAAGCGGCGATTAAAGTCGTGTTTGCAACCGGCTTGAATAGAGGAAGGATATTCTGGAGCCGGCCTACGTTAGTTCATGCTGCGCAGTCGTTTTGGCCGAGCCTCTTCCGGATGGGGGAGAATGAACTCATGGCCGTGTTTGAAACCGGTGGGAGATCCATTGGAAAACGCTTGCTTTATGGTTAGCGACTACTTTGTTAGATAGAACGGGCTCTGGATAAGGCGCCCGTCTGGTTATAGACAACAGAATGATATCACGAATGCAAGGTCTACCTCAGCAGTGGGGTGGATTCTTTTTACAAGACACAGATTAGTTACCTATTGTTCTTCAAATTGTTGGTGTATGAAAACTTTCTATAGAAGATACTATACAGAAGTCGTACAAGGAATTTTCAGCAGCCCGACAATCCTACTAGCGTTAGCCATACGGTGTAACTCCATTTCGGTATCGAAACGGAACTGGTGAAGATTCGCTCTTCAGGCTCCCCATTCAGGCGCGTCGCAATTGAATGTTGGATTGTGTACTACCCTCAGGCAATTGGCATGATGATCAGTATTCTCCACGATGTCACTCTTGCAGTTGTGGCTGACATTTCTTCGTACTGAGTGAAGCTACGCCCGCAGATGTGTGCGGCAAAGAGGTAGGTCTGCTACTGCACTAGTGCAAGCATGCGATAGAATATAAGTCAAGCGCAACTATAGGAGAGCTCCGAATCGGTCCTTATGAGCTACTTCTCCCCGCTGTGAGTCCGCTCATGAACCTCTAAATGGGTCTCCAGTGGGTATCTTTTAGTAGCCCTGGATAACAGGTATAATCTCTCCATCGGTCCTATTTGTCGTGGTCAAAAGGCAAGCATATCTCGTTTTGAGTATAACGTGGACTTTTGCACGCGTGTAATAATTGCCTTAGACATACTCGTAGAGTTCTTGGCTCCCCGAGCTTTTCCTTGAGTTCCATATTATTAAGAGTCGTATTGAGTGGAAAGTGGAAAGGTGAGGAACCTAAGTTGTAAGAAATTGGGTATCATATATAAGGTACGTACATACGTAATGGAGTGGTGTTCTTGTGACCTTTTCTTCTTAACAAGACTTTTCCTATCTATTCTGATCTTGGCTCGACTATGTCCTCACGATACACCCTTCTTAATTCAAATCCGACTTCGATGGTGATCAGGAATATGATGATCCACTCCAATCGGTGGCCAACTTTTTCGCTTACCATCTCTCTTAAAACGCTTACGTTCTCAAACCCGTAATCGATCTTCTTGTTCAGAATTCCGATACGCTGCCGTATATCCAGGACGGTACTAATCTGGTTGTAGTAATTCTCAAGGTTCGACTCCGAGTCCCAGAACATATCCGGCAGTTGATCCGTGATATCCGAATAATGATTCAACTGTGATCTCAGGCTTAGGAGTTGACCTGTCATCTTCAACACGGCGCGCCGTCTTAGTTTATGTTCTAAACCACCCTCGATGAAATCTAAGCTGTTCTTAGAATATTCAAAGTGCTCGATGGCCTGATTTTCCAGCACTGCTAGCTTCGGGCTTCTGGCCAACCCGCTGGAGAAGGCGATCTTGGCGAGGGTGGTGTCTAACCTGTCGTTCTCTAGTTCTTGCGCTCGCGTGCCTAGGACGACTACCTCGCCCTTCATATAGCTGGTGTCACGTGTCTCATCTGGTATGAATTCGAGCTCTTCCATCTCAATTCGGTTGAGATGAGGAAGCTCGGCCGCTCGGATCAGCTGCTTCGTGGTAAGGGTCTTGAAGACGTCGGCCGGCACTGACCAAGCTACAACGGTCCCAGAGGGGAAGACGAAGATATCTCCGTTATTGATACCTCTTGCGTGTACAACGCCCGAGGGGTCAAATTCGGTGCCATCGGGATCTAGCTCAAATGCATGGAAGCGTAATATCTCTTGAACAGCATCCATATCGAAGGATTGGGCAACGCATATGGAGTTTATAGTTCGTCGATAATCTGTCTCGGGACCAGTATGATCTCTCGTATGATCTTGTTTCACATCTTTGCTCCCTCTGGTTTGTTTCGTCGTGAGCCCTAGGCGCAAAGTCTTGGCAGCAGAAGCTCGAGTGGGCTTGCGCTTAGAGGAACCCGATGCCTTACTTTGCGGTTGCGCTTCTGGCTGGCCCACAGAGTTTTCTGGAAGAGTAACTTCGTCATTCTTATCGATATTCGATAGTAATTGGTTGGAGGTGAAGAAATTGCGCTTGCGTGGGAGGGAGGCGAAAGTGGTCTGGTGAAAACATCGTTGCGGTCTTGGACGGGGAACGGGGGCTATGGTATGCAACCCTCTGAGCGCGGGAGCTGCTACTTTGTATAATGAGGGTCGCATGGTGGCATTATTTGAGCCATCTGAGTGCGATTTGGTGGTCGCAAACTTATTTCGGTTTGTTCTTGAGTAAAAGAAAAAAAAAAGGTGTAATAAAATCGAAAGTCGTAGTTTAAGGTCAAAATTAATTGGTTACATCGGTAAACCGGCGGGGTATTAGCGAGTAAGGGTACTAGGAAGGTACCGGAATCCTCTAAAAAATCTTTATCGATAGCCCGAAGAGCTCTGCCGCCCGGGGCTTTGCATGGCGATAAGATAAGAATATCCACAGTGACGTTCCAGGATGCCCCGTGCGCTATGAATTTTAACTCACTTCATCTTCAACTTCATCATCTATCACGCTCTTTAATAATGTCTGTTTCATTACAACTATGGCGCATGTTTCCATTCGTTTGATAAGATATGTCAAACGACTTAATATTATGCATAATTAGCTGACAATTCTACGAGCGAAAGCTCATGAGCCGACGAGCCACGACCTCCAACCCCCCACTCCTCAATCTCACTCATTGCAGAATGCATGTTTCGTCTGTGGTAGCTTCGGCAAAGCCAATTCCTAGTAGAAGCTCTCTGTGGATTTCTAGAGGACATTTGGATCAGACGCTTTCGCGATTGACGAGTTCTAGGCGGCAACGCCATCCAAAACTCCGGCAATCACCCTCTGGCATAGTTTCTCTACGTCTCCGATCTAGAACCGATAGACAGAAGAAACTGTATGGCAAAGCTTTCGAACTAGCTGCCAAGCTACGCGCTGATCGGCTTCCACTGGTTATGCTTCAGTCATGGCTGCTTAGGCAGGACACCCAGAATGAACCTCGTGTCAACATGTTCATTCACTCTATCCCCCCTTCTGATTGGGCCGATCGTTTTCACGTCTTGAATACTAGAGGATGGACTAAGGAACATATAGATCATTGGATATGGATATTATCTGGCGAAGATGGAGATGTCCGAATTCAACGGCTAGTTTCAACCAAACGGCCAATACCGACGCCAATATTCCTTGTGTCGATCCTGACACGCAGCGATGCCAGAATTTACAAAGCTGAGAGCTTGTTATCTCTTATGGTATATGCGTTCGAGCGCCACTTTCCTTCCAAACTTCAATTGTCACTGGGTATCTGCGATCCTAAACTAGTTATGACAGTGACTGAGTTTCTGTTATTCCTTCGCCGTCTCGTTAAACATGTCCGACTATTATGGCCAAGGTCGATCGTCACATTAGCACGACTCACGGCAAAATACATTCAAGGGATGCCATCGGCTGCGGATGCCAATAACTACCACGAGAAGTGTAGAATTTTTAATACGGCTTTACAGCTATTTAGAACCCCAGCCGTAACTCAACCGATTGCGAATATGGAATTCAATTGGAGAGCACAGAAATCCATGCTAGCGATGTCGGACAATCTAGAGAAGCCTCTTATTATTAACAAAGCTAGTTACCGAGCTGTCCGAGAAGTTATGATCGGGTTGAAAAAATCAAAAACGGAGAGGGCGGTAGCTTTAAGATACACAAAGTCATGGCCACCATATCGACAGGATTTCGATGGCCTCGATGCCAAAAGAACAGCCGATGACAATTACTCACGTAGCGTAAAGGCCGGGGTTCTTATGAAAGAAGCTGGATATCCCGATGATGAATACGATAAGGCCTTGGATGCTCTGGGTGGTATGGGTGCTGATTCCCCTACCGTACAAACCCGTAGTCTCCCGCCAAATGAACGGAAGGGAGAAGAGGATGCTAAGAACTTTTTTACTCGTTGGGCCGCGTCGATACGAGCAACTCGTAATAGTCAAGAAGCGTGGAAGGTTTTCAACAACTTTAGCTCCCAAACAGGCAAATCTCCAACCGTTCAAGTTTACACGGAGATGTTCTTCAAGTTGCATGCTCGTCTCGTTCATCAAGAATCAGCCCCGCTGCCAGGTGACTCCCGAGAAACCTTTCCCGTCCATAACGCCAATTACACCGAATATGAGTTGGCTAGATTAACCCCCCCTTCGGTTAGTGAGCTTTACGATCGGATGATCCACGAAGGTGTAAAGCCGGAGGGTCAATGCCTTCATACACTATTGGCTAATGCTGGTTCTATCGAAGAGGCATCTCGCTATCTTCGTGACAGCGGACTCGATCCCGTTGGAATTAACGCGCTCGCTCTTTTCAAAGAAGCGCCCGAAGATGTGGTTCGGCGGGTTCCCCTTCCGGTTTTTCGGAGTTACATCCAGCTTCTCTGCAGGTTGCAACCCCATTGTAGGCCCGGGGTAAAGGTACCCCTCGAAGAGCTTTACCGCATCCGTCACGCTATTAATCTCTCTATTTTGCGATTAATGCCTAACACTACCCAAGGGTCTACTTTCGGATCTCCTTGGTCTATCATCCTCAGGGCACTGGCCCGACCACGTCTTTGTGTCATGAATGGCACTCAAGCTGAGAATGATGTCCAAGCTCTGTCCATGTCTATCGATGTCGTCAAACTTGCGCAACGTAGAACGGGGGTAAACGCAGAGATATTCCTATATCTTTGTCGCACCGCTCAAAAGGCTGCGACTTCCCGACTTGAGTCTCAGGAGACCTCGCTAGAGTCCGGTGATAAACGGGATAATTCCTTGGCTTCCCTACTTGAAGAAATCTCACAAATGCTAAAAGCGATGTTCGCCTTGCTTACAAAACCCGTTGACACAGCAAGCTCAAAATCTATAGGCCTAGAAGTGCCCATATTTACGCATAATATAGAGCCTGTCCACCTGCATACATACATGCGCACATTAGCTTTCCTGGAAGATGCGAGCGCAATGAATGAATTGTTGGGATGGATGCTTAACAATAAGGCTTACGTCGACGAAGAGGCCGAGCGTATAGGTACCCGCGGTCAGGCATTGATAGTGAAGACACTGTGTGCTTTTCAGGCATTTGCTAGGCCACGTCTTAGCTACGACGAAGAGATAGATGTCATATCGCACATAGAAAACACCGAGAATATCGCGGGTAGCTGGAGATGGCCGACTCCGGAAGACGTCAACAATTACGTGCAGTCAGACCAGCGCGGACATTCCCAACGACTCCAACAGAGGATCGTGAACAAAAAGTTCTTTGCATCTCAGCAGTCTCGGCAGGACGAAAACAGCATCGGAACGGCACCAACTTAGACTGATGTATATTGTCGAAAATTCATAATCTTAGATCTGTAAAAAAAAATCTTTCGAATATTTAAAGAAACGAACTACCCGTATATATCACGGATCTTGATCCGAATCTTGATCCGAATCTCGCTTATGTAAGATGCGGGAACTAATGCTGGGGCCACTGCGGGAGGTTCCTATGACATGGTCCCGGCGCCGGTTACTGTCGTTTAGTTGTCGGGTTGACGAAAGCGGCAGGACAATCCACGATCAGACCCACTTACACGAAACTGGCGCCCTTGGATTGGACAATTAGTTGACGATTTAGTGGATCTACGCGCCACGTTTAAAATTCTAGGGCTCTTCTATTGTCTTAATTATTCTCCATTTTCTTTCATGACCCATCCAACTGTCATGCCCATACGCTACCAAACCCTTCGCAAGCGGCGGGGTTGCTGAAATGGCTTCATTCCAACAAGTATTCCCTGTTAACGTGTCTAGTGTTGGGACTGTTCTCATTGGCCCTCTTCTTACTATACTCTTCTAACTCCTAATCTTGCCACTACAGTTCAGAAATTATTTTCTACGATATTGGAGGGAAAGTTACTCTCGTCTCCTGTTTTAAGTCCAAGATCACCGATTATAACGACCCCAGATTTTCCCATTGATCATGTCATTGGCGATTTTATAGGAGACCCTTTCTATGGCCCGTGTATACACCCTTTGAGTCCAGTCTACTTGAAGACCATGAATGATGAATTTTGGGTTTCGAATTGTCTCATTACCTATCTCATTCTCCTTCCACCATAAAACAACATACAAGCCATCTTCTTTTCATGATTCCTACGCACCTAAAATTTCCCTTCAAACGTAATTGTTGAAATTTTGATGCTTCGCATCGTATTAGGTGGGTCAAATTTTAGATTTTCGACGCAGTCAGCCGTCTCCGGGAGGGTTTGGTAAGCTTGTTGATAATGGAAGATATGTCTTTTATATACCACCTGCTAAACTCCCATATTATTCTAGTTTATGTTAGAACGATATAACAAATACAAATATGGCCCAAGCGAATATTTTCGGCTGGCAACGTCTCCCGATCTCTGATAATGCAACCCCTGAGTTGACTACCGCGTCTGATATAAGCAGCGACGAGCCACTACCAGAGTCAGATTTTTCATTTTTATATGATCAGCTTATTTCCGGCGCTGAGAAAGAAGACTTGAATGAGGATGGGGAGTCAAAAAATTCCAGCACGAGCTTGCTGTATCAACCGGATCGCAACCACACGAAATTAGTGACAGATTCCGACAACCCGAATATAAATCCTTTTGAGGGCTTAGACACAGTTCCGGATATTCAGAATACCAGCGCACATAAGAAGAGGCCTATAGCTGTGGAGATTCCTCAATCAACACTTGTTAACCCGAGATCGATTTTTGAAGGTTTTATTCCACCTGCCGCTGAAACTCGAGAACGGCATGCTCTAGCTGAGCTTCTCGAGGCTAGGAAGGCATATCAAGCATCGCAGGAAGAAAATGAACACATCGAGTTTGACCTGGAAGACTTTTCCATATATTCAAATGGCTCTCTTTATCCACACGAGCTCAGACCCTTACAACATCTCGCGACCCGGTTGGCCGCGGAGCAATTTTATTTTGACGGCATTATTCGCGATGGAGACAAACGGTTTTATCTTAGGAAGGTTCATTTTCGGCAACTTCCTATTGGAAATTATGGTAGTGAAGAACATACCGTTGGCGATCAAATATGGATACGGTCGGACTTAAATGAGAGACGGGATGAAGAAATCTATTACAAGTTAAAGAAACCCTCAACCGAATACTTACGATATTACGAGCCTTTTATTTGGGTTGCGGACCTAGCGAAACACGTCCTTGACTATTGCGACCATTTGAAGAGCCAACGCCAACGAGCCGTCCTATATGATTTCAAGTCGCGTTTTAGTATTTGGCTGGAGCAAAAGCATACCAGTTCAGCTTCCTTTCGACATTGGCATTCTACCAACCGAGGAAACGATTTCAGGGGAGCCATTCTCGCAAACATCAACTTCATCTGGAAAGAAGCTCATGGATTAGATCCGACAATGGTTACATGGCATGAATTTTGGGGAGAAATCAAGACATTGAATCATTATATGCCTAATCTATCATTAGATCAATCCTTTTCCGACGAGGATAGTGAGACAATAAACCCTAAGAAGAAGAAGCGCCGGAAAGATGGTCAAGTGCCGCCTACTATTGTAACTCCGTATATACACGACTTATTTTCCCACATGGTGTTCGGGAGCGTTCTCAAGCGCGTAAACCCATCTGCTGATATCCAGAAGAGACGAGACGCTTTCACACAGAGCAATCTACCTATAGAGCAGAGAAGCCCACCTGCGATCAAGCGGATTAACCAGGATCGTGCAGCGTTTATTGCTTCTATCGAAGTAGGCGACGTGATCTCGACGCACCCAGATGACGAAGGAACCGATACGGAATGGAAACAACAGAAGTCTAAACACCACCAAGGAGAGCATCTATGGTTCGGCCTTGTACAGAAGGTTCACCAATCGCCAAAGGGGAAGCGCTTCTTTGATGTAATTTGGCTATATCAGCCAATTGATACTCCTTGCGGCATCATGAAGTATCCGTACAGCAACGAGATCTTCTTATCCAACAACTGTACTTGTCACCATAACACAGCAAAGGTCAAAGCGGATGAGATTCTCGCTACGCATAGTGTCGACTGGTTTGGGAGCCCTTCCACGTCCGCCGAGTTTTTCGTTCGCCAAACTTATCTTTCCGATGATTGTCGATGGACCACTCTGAAGAAAGAACACTTGAAATGCACGGAGGATAGGTTCCACGTGAAGACGTCCTACAAGGTCGGCGATGCTGTCCTCGTCGAGACTAACCCCAAGACCCTTCAGTTGGAGGTTTTTATTATAGAATCCTTCTTTAACGAGAAAAAGAAGAAATACGTTAGGTTACGAAAACTTGCGCGGAGGAAAGATGTTGACGAAGAATCCCCGAAGTCGCCTCCGAATGAAGTCGTATATACCGATCAACTCGTCGAGATTTCGACTCGTAGGATATTTCGTCATTGTTTGGTAAGAGCGTTTTATCTTGAGGAGGAGATACCGAGCCCTTACGATCATGGTGGAACCGGCGATCTGTTCTTCATGACGCATCGTGAAATCGAGACGGAAGAAGGAAAGACGGCTTATGTCCCTCTCGATATGGTCTTGGTACGACAGCTACGACAAGGTTTTGACCCCCTGAATATACACCACGGGAAAAAGTTGCAAGGTCTTGATTTATTTTGCGGCGGAGGAAACTTTGGCCGCGGACTTGAAGACGGTGGCGCTATTGAAATGCGCTGGGCTAATGATATTTGGAGAGAGGCTATCCACACTTACATGGCGAATAGTGAGCCGGGTGTTTGTACCCCTTTTCTTGGATCGGTCGACGATCTCTTACATCGAGCGTTGCTGGGTGACGGCGACAAGATCCCTCGACCTGGGGACGTCCACTTCATATCCGCGGGATCCCCATGCCCTGGATTTTCCCTACTTACCCCCGACAGAACCACAGACGACCAACGAAAGAACCAATCTCTCGTCGCCTCTTTCGCGTCATACGTCGACCTGTACCGCCCCTATTACGGAATCCTCGAGAACGTGCCACAAATGGTGAACTCGGCAAATATGCGCGACGCCTGCGTCTTTTCTCAAATCTGCTGTGCCCTCGTCGGCCTAGGCTACCAAGTCCAAGTCATGTTTCTAGACGCCTGGTCCTTCGGCGCCCCACAATCCCGCAGTCGAGTCTTCCTCTGCTTTAGCGCTCCCGGCCTGCGCATGCCCAAAGTCCCTAACCCATCACACTCGCATCCGCCCGGAACAAGACTCAAGAAACTCGGCGAAATGTCCTGCGGCCGCCCTTTCGACCGCCGCATCCTCATCTCGACGCCATTCAAATACGTCAGCACCCGCGACGCCATCGGTGACCTCCCCGACATCCAAGACGCGAAACCGGACTTCTGCCCCGGCTTCCCGGACCACCGGCTCTCCGTCGGCATCACCCCTCCGATCCGCAAACAGCTCTTCGCCATCCCGACCCAGCCCTGGGAAATGAACTTCGCGAAGGCCTGGCACGGAAGGTCCGGTTTACCCCCCGTCATGACACCCGTCGAACGCGCGTGGTTCCCGCCCGACGGCCAGGAACGCACGCGCAGGGGCGCGAGAGGTTGGGGGCGTATTCACCCGAATAAGATCTTTAACACCATCGCGACGAAGTGCGGACCTACGGACGCGAGGATCGGGTGCTCGAATCATTGGTACCAGCACAGACCGCTTACGGTTCTGGAGATCCGTCGCGCGCAGGGGGTGCGTGATGATGAGGTGCTGGTTGCGTCGCCGGCGAACCAGTGGAGGATTGTCGGGAATAGTGTTGCGAGACAGGTTTCCCTGGCGTTGGGGCTGGCGGTGAGGGAGGCTTGGTTTGGGACGCTTTTTGATGAGGCGAATGTTCCGCAGTGGGGGCTTGCGAGGTTTGCGGGGGCGGGGAGTGGGGAGAGGGGTGTTAGGTGGGATGATGGGGGGAGTGGGACGGACGAGGAAAGAACTATCAAAGTAGAGGATATGGATGTGGATGTGCGGAATGGGTCGGATTCGTTGACGGCAGTGTCGGAGGGATTGCTTGTCGGATCGACGCCGGAGGAGTACGACTCGACTACCCCTGCCACGAACGTTGGGAATGGACTCTCGGATAGTGAGAGGAGCCGCAAAAGGCCGTCGAATCTATGGGTCGAGATCCTGACTAAAAGGCAGAAGTTTGAGGGAATGGCTCTTGAATGAGGGTACCTACGACTTCGTACCTGTAACATATAGAAATCGCTGTACAAACATATTGTATATTTACATGTAAAAACCGGATCATAAGAATTTACCTTTCGTCCTGTCTTGTAAGGTTATTCCATATCGCTACGTGGGTTCGCGTAACCATCTCGTGAAAGGGATGAACTCATCTACAACGTTATAAGCTGAGGGGGATTTGTAAAGATAAATAGATAATAGGTAGTCTTCTACCTAGAAATTGCCTCTAATTAACACTAGGTACGGAAAATAGTGGACTATCATTTGCAACGAAATGGACTTAACGCACTTTTCAGCTGTTTAATTACATTGATTTAAGCCTTTTCTTTCGGAAACTTTGGAATATAGGATTGGTTACATCAATATCATACTAACCTTTTGAACAATATCTTTCACTTAAAACACTTATCATACCACGGACAAAGGAATAGGGTCAAGTTAATAAAGAAAGGACCATATTGTTTCTAACTGTCCCCTTTTAATCCGTGTAGTAACAAGTTAGTTTAATCAAAATTGATGTGTTACGAAAATTGGTAACCTAAGTAAATATGAATTGTGACATTTCCTCATATGAAATCGAACAATTCTCTTTATTAGCTTTGTACAATTTGGTTTATTGTTTTAGCTCTCCTATTTAATTTTGTTACTAGCCTGGGTAGGTAGAAACTGAATAAAGATAACCCTGAATCTCCCCGAAAAAAGAACCCAAGCTCCTACAGTGGACTACATCTTTAAGGAAAACAGCTCTATTGGTCGCGATTTCTTCGCAAATTGGTCATCAGTGGCTATACTGCCTGACCTAACATTTGGTGGCAAATCACTAGGTAAGTCACGGACAAGTAGAAACTAATAACCTTGAGAGATTTCTGTAGGTCCATCTATCCGTCTATAAGAAACCTATATCTACACCAGGCTCTTGAATATTCAATGTCTCGCCCACGTACCAACAAGGATGATCCCGTTGCCATCATCAAAGATAGACGCCGTCAATTCCTTCGAGATATGAACAATCGACATCGTAAACTTATTCAAAGGGTAACCGCTATCATTACGACAGAAGAAGAAGCTCTGCTGACTAAGGACGAAGCTCGATCATGTGCCCAATTTCTTTGCACCGAAATCAGACGAATTGAGAGACTAGACACCAAAGGTAAGATCAAAACTTTGCTCGAATTATCTCGGATGCTCAACAATGTTTTCAACCGTAATACCATGAACCGTGATACTATGGAAGCCCAAATGTGGTGGATCCTCAAGCGGTACAAGCTCTTCAAGAGCATGTCTTCAGACAGGCAGAGCCAATACCTGACTGAGCTTATCCAATGGCGTAGGATTGCCGGAAAACACGACGGTCTGTACTTGGCATACTTTCTTCCAGGGATCCATATCTTCGACTATGTTTCTCCTAAGGACCAGGATGATGCTAGTAGAGATAAGAACTGGTTCGTATGGTGGTTTAGCTCGAAGCAAAACGGACTTCTACGAGATGAATGTAACAGAATGCAGAGAATTCTGGACGAAGACCGACAGTTCTTGCATAAATTGAGGCCCCGCGTAGGTGCAAGAGTAGATACTCCTATAGAGATTTAGCTTCAGCTCGTTATCGGAAGCTGACAGCTACCTATGAGTTCTACTAGGATTTGGGGGGTGAGAGAGAAGGAGAAGAAAATCGAAATGACACTTGCGTAGTCAGCAGACCTTACGTAAGTTGATGAGTAATGAGATGGTTGTATTAGTAATAAAAGCTGGCTGATTAACCGTATGACTAATTGATGACTGATCTTCAGAGCATGACCATTATTAGGTAAGCTGAGCAGAAATGTGCTTAGTAATATCTATGTATCACGTCGGAATATACCTGACATTGTTTGTGAATTAGCAGCCTGACCGAATTGTCTTCACCCCATCATATCCCACTGACAACCTTTCAAATTGCCAGTGTGCTTCATTGCGACAATGTCTTCAGCCAGGGTTATTCACGAGATTAACGTACATGAAGCTGAAAATATTGTGCGAAATATCTTTTTTCCGGCAATGGAAGCAGATCCAGATCCGTTGCACCGCGTTATGTTTCCTTCAGCGGCAGAAATGACAGAAAGACAAAGGAGCGAAATAGTACAATGGTACTCCGGAAGTCTAGAGGATGCTCTAGAGCGCCAGACTGGAAATTTCCTACAAATTTGTACATCGGAAGACACACCAGTAGGATTTTGTGGATGGAGGATTGAACCTTCACAGCCAGGAGAAATTAAGCCCAGAAATCCCTCTCGTCGAGATGCGCAGAACCTTCTCCCAGAGACTCTTGATGTGGAGGCATGGACGAGTGCCTCGCGCGTTCTAAGACAAGAGCGCGAACGAACCCTGAAAACTCTCGACACATTTTGCCGTAAGTCGGGCTTGCGACGTGTAATCTTACTGACTCACGCGTCCCCTCTAGGTTTGACATTCATGGCTGTTCGCCCCGATGCCCAGCGCCAAGGCTTTGGCTCTCAACTATTGCAATCTGTCTGCAATAAGATAGATGAACGTAGATTACCCGCATTCGTGATGGCGTCGCCGGCCGGGGTTAGACTTTACCAGAAACTTGGATTCGAGGCTGTCGGAAAAGTGGAAATGCCTACAGGCACGATAACTAGCATGTTTCGACCAGCAGCCTCAACCTAGAAAAAATTGAAAATCTAGTCGATTCTTTTATGAAAAATACCTTCTCTAACTAGCCGCATTTTGGTTATTTCGTCTATGACCCTAGAATCTCCTTACTAACTACCTAGGTGGGTACTTAAGGGTCAATGGGCATTTCTGCGTCTGGCCCATTCTCATCGCGAAAAGCGATATAGCTGATGAACCACCTGTCAACTTCACGTGCTCGTTCCACCTCTGGGTCCTGAGCTGGTGCTATCTCCTGTTGCCGGCCTTCCTTCCACCACCAGACGAACCAATTGTTGTCAAGACTAGGCTCAGGGTCTCTAGGAGGGAAAAGCCGGAAGTGGAGGATTCCAGGGAGAAAGTACGCCATCCACATTCCATCATGAGTACCCTGTATAGAACGCCAGGCGACCAATTCCGTCAAGTACCGATGTCGAACGGGCGCTGAAAGTTCAAATCTCCAGACCTTGTACCGTTCTAGAATCCATCCTAGATGTACCTCCAACGCTTCTTTTCCTAAAAAGCTATCATCAACGTGTTCGGACATTCGAAATAGCGTGCGTATTTGCGTCGTCTCCAGCTTCCTTCTCGGCAGATCAACGATTTCTCTCGAAAGAAACAGGGAGGCTCGGCTGGCTTCTTCCCTGGTCATTAAACCCCGACATCTCTCAGGTCGAAAGAGGGTTGTCATGGTGGGACTCGGAGTTCTTGGTGGATTTGGTGATTTATGTTAGTTTCTTCGAGGTATAGATAGCAATGTGTAGGTGGCTACCTATGTTACTCGTTCTTGTCGGTAGGATGGTATGATTGACAAATTCTTGGGAACATCATTCCTCTAAGATATATAGATTTTTTTCTAGGCTCAACCGCGAGAGGTGTCAGATTCCTTTTACAATCCATGCATTATCTCAGTGACTCGCGTACGGATATATCATAAAGTCCTCTGACTATGAATTGGAGTTACTAGAGAAAATCGCCAAGTCATCCCATGTGACTTGGAGATGTATTAGTTGGTTTTGAGCAATAATCAGATGAATTATGTTTTCCAAGGCGAATAACCCCTCTTCCGTTTATTAGGTTAAGTGACGGTAGTTTGGCCGAATCATTTTCTCGACATATTTTGTATGAAAAGGAGTTCGCCCCCCCTTTTTTTCTCCCCCTCTCTTTCCCCCTTGCTAAGAACTTGACAAAACAGATACTCACACAACAATTCTCTACATATCACGCTGAACTATTTAATTCTCTGAATTAGTACATAACTATAATATTTATCATTATTATTCAACATTGCCTTGGTGAGGCAATTATGCTGATCTCGACATGTCATGCATGTAAAAAGTCTGACTAATGGAGGTCATAGTTTATTTCAAATGGATATATCATTCGAGCTTTGAATCAATGATGAATGACGATTAACCTAGTAGATACCTAGGCATGTAGTGGGTAGGTGATTCAATTTTGCGATGGAACTCTACTTGGCTATTACTCTAGGAAAGAATGGTAGAGGTAAGAAACCGATTAACTTCTTTCCTAGACATCACATCACTACGTACCTAGCAACAGTACATTACTTTACTCCAAATGCACCGACAGTCATATTCTTAAGTAAAGCTCATAGCTATGGTCAGCTTTATTAATGCATGATGTATTAGGTTACTAGCTATTTTCTAGCCCTCTACTAGCTAAACAAGAAAAGAAATCAGAAGACCTAGCATCCCTTATCCGCTCATAGTTATATCCACTTGATCCTGGGCACTAGCTCTTATTCTTATACTCTCGTGCTCAATCATGTGCTCAACCGTGCGGCAGCTCTCATTGTTGTTCAACTCATCATTTTCGTTCAAGTGAGCGGTTTCCGGAATGATCTCACGCTGAACCCGTCTCCACCAATGGAACCAATTGCCGTCACGCCGTGGGTGGTACTGGCGTTTTCTAATGCTTAGCACGAAGAAGGCAAATTTAGGTAAGAAGTTCAATGCCTTTTCAAAACGGTCATCTGCATTGGGATGGTCCTGAAGGTGTTCCCTCAGTTGGAGTAGGTAAAACGACCGCTCGCTATCCCGAGGTATTATTAGGAAAAGATTCATTTTTTGAACCACCGAGTCACAAAGGGTACGTAAAGCGTTCTCGCCCGCTAGGCCGATACGGACGTTAATGGCTACAAGTCCAGTGACCATTCCGGCAGTCTGTTCCTCCTTTGGCTTTGCAAGGAAGGCATGTATGTAGTTGGTGACGCTGTGGACTAAGGCCAGTTCTTCAGCTGACAGATTCTTATTTTCGATCTCACCCGGCGGGTTAGGAATATCAATCGGCGGCTCTAAAAGAACGGGCTGGGGCCCCGAATTATCAGACATGGTGAGAAATGCTGATTTTGTACTGCAAAAATTGATTGAAGAAGTTGGGTTGAGGTTCTCTCTGTATGGTGTAGAAGGAAGGAATGAAGGATAGGATTCAATTTTATATTCAACGTGGTAGGATATCGTACTTAGTCAAATCTGTATACTATGTCATGAATCTTATAAGTCCAGAGGGAGATTGGCTTTGCTATTAAATAATCTAACCGGTATGCCTACCTATGTGGTATGACTAGTTGGTGATCCTTCTAAAAACACCTTGTTTGCATGCAGTATACGGTACTAACTTGTCCAAATTGCTAAAGGTATCTACCTAGTCATTTCATCATAAGTAATGTTCACAGATAATTGCCTTAGTAAGATCTCTTTGAATGACATCTTCGGACAGTGGGTGGTACCATCTGGGTAGGTAGGTGCCTTTATTCCTACGTTACTGACTCCCAATATGAATAGGGAGGCATAATACTATAGCATGTGCGTACTTTAAAGACGGGAGCCTAGTACAAGCTGGTCATTGCCTCTATAGTCAGGTTACTGTAGCTAAAGCGCAAGTAATTCTGACGAGCTGACTGCCACACTTACCTGTTCGGCCGTCTGATTATGTGGACTCTATGTATGATTCATGAAGTACATAATAATTCACGGGTATGTGTTGATAGTCTTAAAGATGCGGAAGCTAGATGATCGGACTAGGTATGAACTGAATTGTCCCAGTATAATATCTTGATGACATAGAAATCTCCTAGCCTTTAGAATAGATGTAGTAGAAAGATATTTTTTTAATTGAGACTATGAAGAAGGGTTTCACCTCGAAGCCACCGCTCCAGATTTTCAGCCGTCTCCTCGTACCATGTATGCATTATGCCATCTTCGACATATCCCATATGAGGTGTAATGATCAAATTACTTCTCCCTTGAGTGCCCCATTTGGTCGACCTCCAAAGGCTATCAGCTGGTAAGGGCTCAATATCAAACACATCCAACGCAGCACCCCCTATCTTCCCATTCTCCAGTGCATCATAAAGCGCAGCATCATCAATCAACGGGCCCCTCGACGTATTAACCAGCAACGCCGACCCTTTCATCCACGCCAACTCCCTCGCCCCCACAATCCCACGCGACCGCTCGCTAAGCACGTAATGCAAACTCACCACATCCGCCGTCCCAAAGAGCTCCTCCTTCCCCACCGCCCTAAAAGTCGGCGCTTCCGGCTCTAACGCGTACCCACCGTACGCAGGTAACCCCATCTCCACGGCCTTCCGATCGGCCTTTTCTTGCGTAAGGTTCTCGCTCCAGCACAACACCCGCATGCCCCACGCCAAACTCCCGATCCGCGCCACCGCGGCTCCTAGCCGACCTAGCCCCACAACACCTAGCGTCGTCCCCGTCAATCCGAGCGCAAGTCGCGACTGCCACTTCTTCTCCGGTCCCTTCATCGCCGCGTCGTCGGCCGCTACATTTCGCGCGAGCGCCAGAATCAGAGCCCATGCGTGCTGTGTCGTGGGGTGGCTTCCCCCTTTCTTGATATCGAGCTTCGGGCGCGGCGGCCGCGAAGACGGTTTCCCGTCCGTGCGGCCCCGGCCCGGGGCAGCTGCGACCCGGATCCCGAGGTCCTTGGCAGCTTCCAGATCAAAAGTTTCGAACTGCGTTCCCGTTGCGAGTAAGAGTTTTAGGTTAGGCAGGGCGCGCAGTAGATCACCTGGGAACGGGGTGCGCTCACGCATGCATGAGATGATGGTGAAGGGTTTGAGCCGGTCGATTAAGGCCTGCTTATCCGCGGTGGTGGTGTCTGGGTGGTTGAAGGCTGGGAGGGTGTCGTGGAAGGCGGTGATGGAGAGTTGGGATTGGGGGATGTGGTTGAAGTGGGGTTTTGCTATGTCTAGGTAGTCGTCTAGGATTGCCATTGATGGCCGGGATTGAGTTGTGATTGATCTCATGCATGTTGTATGATACCTAGTTCGGACAGATAGGCTAAGACGAAGGATTTGTGATAAATTTCTATTAAACATGGCGGTTGGTGGTCGAAGATCTTAGCATTTTCATGATCTATTATAATGATTCTATTCATTGTGAGTGGTTCATGATTACTCTTAGGATAGTTACGATGGACTTTATTGTCGTTTAGTCAGCATCTTTTGAAATATTACATAACACAAATTGGAGCTGCTTAGTCATTAGTCGCCGTGTAATGGACGTCTTCTGCTTAGTCACCGGAGTAAGACTCGTGGGATCCCTCTACTACCCCGCCATTGTAAGCCGCGCTGTAGTACCCCGCCTGGAGAAAAGTTCAGAAGGGGATATGATGTTGTAGTGGTTGAAAGAACTGAATTGGTTCCAGTTGAATCGAAGTTTTGAAATACAGCGTACAGTGCGCAACGCACTTTCCACTTTGGTATCTATTATTATATGGAATAAATTCATCATCTATGGCAAATCTGAAAAGTGAGACTGGACCTCATCTCAACGTTTTTATTTTTTCATTGAGAATCGGCAATTAATACCTATATTTAAAGCATTATTTCTAATCCGTCCTTCCTTTGAATACTTTAGGGCAGAGTTCTAAAGTAGGTAGTAGAGAAGGCATATTATCAGTCGGCGTTAAAACATCAGCTTCAACGTTTCGCTTACGTGAGGCAGATTACGTACTTCACACAAGCATATTCCAAGGGTTTGACTAGGCTTATGAGGCTCTGCCGCAGGTAACTGCGCGGTTCGTATAATATTAACTATTAAATCCTGGCTTAATAAGATTTACATGCCGAAGACTTTACATCCCGAATCCCCTTCAATAAATCCTCAGTAGATCCCGAACCAATTGGTACTAAACAGGTAAGATGGCAAGGTTATTAGAGGTCTCGGCATAATTTTTGCCTTGTGTAACTCTACCACTTGCATTCGTTGAAAACTAGGTAGGTATGGAATCCTTGACATGTTCGCTTCCTTGAAATGGAGGATGATTGGTGCAGTCACAAACGATGGGGTCCTAGAGAGTAGGTAATACTATACGCTATGTACTGTATACATTTCAATACCTCAAATGAAAAGGCGGGTTGGCGGATTTGGTACTATCGTCCGTCGTCAGTGCGCCTCAGGAAAAAAAAAACTGCCCAATAAAAACACTCGTTATGGTTGATCTTGCTTGCCTGGGACGATTTGGCACAACTTGGCATCGGACATAACTGGATTTCGGCTTATAGTTTTTAAGGTTAAGGGATCTTGCATCTTAAAATATAGTCAAATGTTACCTAGATACCTAACTACCTACCTACCTACCTAAGATCCGAAAGTTGCACATTTGCGCGGTAGCACCTACAGGGGTTCCATTTATCTCAAAAGTCTACCTGAAAAAACGTTCCGAAGAGGCCCGCGGCCGAACAATCCCCCTTCGGATTTAAACACATGGGCATTTGGTCCAGTCTCTTTGCTAATGATACATTAGCTAAGAGTTGACAATTTGGAGGACATGGTCTCATTCCACCGTCCCCAGAACCATAGTCACCGAAACTTAACTTGGTCCTTGACATGCATACGTGGCGGCATTGTTGATTGGATTTAATCTAGTACCCGTGGTTTAAGTTGCACAAGGTTGCAATTGAGAACTCGACCAGCAGTTGTCGCATTCGTCGGGTATTAGCTACCTTCAATTTTTTTCTCACTCACCGAATCTTTAACTTCTCAATGGCCTACCTAATATATAGTCCCAGCAAGTACCAAGTAGGGACCCGAAAACAGGTGTTAAAAGCTTTAGAACTCTATTAATTTTAACGCATAGTAAAGAAAGCCACTTCGTTAATTAAAGATAGAAGCTATTGTAGTGATGGATTACGTAACCTGATCATTAGGTCCAGTTGAAACATTTTGAACGAAGTTTTATTATATTATCCTTCAATTTCTCAGTACCAAAATGGCATGCGCGATGCATACTATGGGTTGTATTTAAGATCGTACTTTGATATGATTACATGGTACTATGTACTTGTTTAAGACTGCCTATCATACGGCGCAATCTGGCAAATGCAATTGATCGAAGTGCCAGCATTTTAGGTAAGCTCTTGCGTGCCAAGCTCTTATCGATTAATGTGATAAGGTATCGATAACGAATCTGCGGTTAGAATTACTCGAAACAGTCCAATGGGAGCAGATGAGAGAGGAATATGGTCTAAGAAATAGGAACAGGGACACAGCCCACCATGACGCTTTCCCACGCCCTGGCGAACTCTCGCAACAAAGTATGGACGTTTTCCACAAACAATACACAATTCTTGCAATTTCAACAGCGCAACCTCTCCCCATTTCTTTGCAGGTAGATAAGCTGATTTACTCTAAAAGTATCTACTATATTAAATAGTATATTATTTCACCTTTTATAAACCCCATTCCCTACCTGACTTGCCCATTCCACCACCTTCTTTTCCAAGTTCTTCTCACATTCTGCTGCCACTTTGCTTCTCGACGCCCACCAGGAATCAGCGACGCAATTCTTGACGCAAGTTAAGAATTCCCACCTCTACAATTATATATATCTTACCTCGTTATTCGTTTATTATCACTTCCTTCTCTTGACTAGTATACCTGGATTCAAATCCACTATTTATACTTTACTAGCGCCATACTAGCTTCGCATCGTCTTCGGGAACCCGTGTAGATACTCAAACATGGCACCGGTTCGATCCGACGAGGCTAACCAAGGTTCTGTCGGGTAGGTGTCGCATCCTTAGCTCTGCTCTAGCTTCGGTCGTAGCGTCGCCGTTGATCTGATGTTCTTTAGGGTTGGGTCCAGCCGATCATCGGTTGAGCCCGCTGGGTACGCCAGTGACCGTGTTGCTCGCTCAATGGGTTATGCAAACATGCCGGTCAATGCCTTGCTACCACTTGGTGCACCGACCAGAAGAAACCACACGGAGCTTCTTGGCTCTATTGACAACCTCTTAGGGGGGCAGTATCATGGTGGCGCTCTGGCAGCAGCGGCGCCAGAAACTGCAGGGTCCGCTTCTGTGTATAGTCCGGCTAATGGGCGGCGGCCGTCGGTCGAGAACGCGCTGACAGGCGTCGGGAGCCGCTTCGATGGTCCTAATTCGTCGTCGCAAGGGTCGTCGGGGTCGGCGGAGCGACAGTGAGGTCGCGGAGACTGTCGGTATAAAAAATTCTGTGCAGCCTAAAACGGTAAGCTATCACACTTCGTCAATACATTTTACCCCTCCAGTCCACCGTGTAGGGACTCGAAGCTTGCTTGCTTGACTCAAGTGCTAATTATTAGGGAAGGTGGTGAAGGGTGGCAGAATTCCAGGCACAGTCAGGTTACACATGCCAAGACCAGGGGTGAGATCGCAGAGTCGGCTCGGTGTGAGCCTCTCCCATGGCATACCAGACTCATACCATGAGCTTTACCTTCAGTTTCCTTCAAATTATTTCATTCTTCTTTTTTTCGGTTAGGCGGCTCCCCCTTCGGTTTCTTATGCTTCTCTTATGCCCTCTCATTTGTCTCTTTTTTTAGTCGGACGGTACGATATTGGGTATACTGTCGCCATGTTATGATGAATGAGATGGATGATATGAGCAGTATATTCGGTCAACGAATATTAAAAGAGCGACGCAGGGCGTTGTTGTGAATTTCTGGGTTTTTCTTTGAGCGCGTCTGTCTTCTTGTCATCGCGTCGAGTTATTGTTAGGTTTTTGGACATTGTCTCTTTCTTAGGGCTTTCTTAGGGATGTTCGGAGAAGGCCATTAAACCTCGGCACCACCTTGCTGGTTGCGAGTTCTGATACCACACGGAAAGTACCGGTGTGATTCATTCTCAATCAGCCAGAGAGAGTTGTTGGACTACATGAGGCAGTATCTGAGATGCTCAGTGAATGCCGGGCTGGCTTCATGTGTGGCCAGATGCCATAATGTTGAAGTGAACACGTTGATGGTTTGCTTAACCGTCTCGGGTGCGACCCCACAGGCAGCATGGGACCAATTTCAAGGATCAACAAAAGCATTATATGGCGAGCATGGACATGTGGAATGGGGGCGTTAATGATGATGTCTACGAGGGGACGAGAGAAGATGATGCTGATGGATGATGAGGATGAATGTGATAAAGAGAGAAAAGCTTTGTTGCCCCCCTCGAACGAAGTGGGAAGGATGTCGGGTTGCGGCTCTGTGGCGGTAGATCCCACCAATTAAACTTTGTACACCAGCCACACAGCATATTTGAGCTTGGGCATCCCTGGCTTCCTCCTGGGCATCGGCCTTGGGTTGGGTCCACAGTACTACGGTCGGAGGTTTTATATTCCTTCAAGAATTCAATATCGCACTTTTAGCTCTGCTTGGATCTCTGTTGTACTAGAAGTCAGCCGCAACACGAACGACGATAACATCAATACTAATCAACTTTCTTTCCTTGGAGGATTATTCTTCATCTTATCAATCCTAATACACCTAGTGAGGACAAATTGATCTATATGTTATGAGTAATTGAGCCCAGATAAATTATTCCTTCATGGTTGAAAAATGATTCCTCAATCGAGCTCGGAGTTTTTAAGCTCCATCGGCACAGTCGCGATGATGCTATTTAACCCCGTTCGCCCCTCCACCCCACTCACTTGTTCAATCAATCTGACGATTTACGTGGTTATGTGAGGACTTGGACGAATCATCCCAAGTGAAGTTATCATGCCTGAATATCTATATTCAATTCCAAGCATTTCATGTATGAATTACATCTTTCCGATTCCCAAGCCTTCAAAATACTGGTCGATGGAGTCACAAAGCAGAGTATTGTCACAATGGACGTACCCAAATTCAGCCCTATAATGCGCTGACTCAGAAAATCGCTTAGAGCCCTAACCGACAGGCACAGCAATTCAAGAATAGAAAAAGCTCCGATGGTATATCCAGTAAAATTTAAATCATCCATGTACTAGCATGGACTTGTGATGCCTCTTCGTGCTTTCGGCACTACATTTCAATTAAATGTGAACCGGTGGACTAATTTCGTGCCTATGAGTATCTTTACTTTTCTTAATATTGTTGTGCTTATTTTGAAAACTTAGCTTAATAATTGGGACCTCTTATAGGTAAGTAGGGAATGAAATATCCCTTATCTGGGTAAAGTATAGTATTGAAGGTATGAGGAAGCTTCATAAGTTATTGCTACTAAGAGTTTCAAACTATTGAATTGAAGAATGTTCTTCGTGTATTTATCTTTATGATGTTGGGATGTTAGGTGACTAGAAGTCTATGCATTGTACCTATCCATGGGACATATATAAGTACCTACCTACGAACCATTCATAGCTCCTGGTAACCTTAAAACTTAACCTTCTAATATACAACAATAATAGAAAAAGAGAAAAAAAAAACAATTCTTAGGAACTCTAAGTGTGGCTCGAACCGCACTACTGGTTCATATTGAATAGAACCGTGATTCAACCCCGTCTCATCCACGTGGTCTACACACATCCGTCTAAACAACTGAGCTAATCCACCACAAAGAGTAATTGAAGAATTGTTACAAGCCGCATTGTTGTTTTGATATATAACCATACTGTTGTTCATTGAATACTTGATTGTTAGGTACGTACCCTCATAACCAGCGTCTATTTCAATATAAGCATAGAATATAAGGCTAACGTCTAAGCTAGATATTTCAAATAAATGAGGCAAACAGGTACTTAAATAAATGCAATATATATTTCATTGTTGATTGATAAAAAATTATGCTTAATTGTTACCATATTTCCCTTTTGTGACAAAAATTCCACCGAGTTTGATATTCGTTCTACTCGGCGGTGTAGTTGCTTGGGTTTTTGCCTTCTCTTATCTTATTGCTGCGTAGGGGAAAGCCGGGCAATATCAAAATAGTAGATTTTCGCCGTACCGGGTCATGTTGAATAGGGCCAGATACTAGGAAGAAAGCGCCGATTCTTTCATACTTTGGTGTCTTGTAATACCTCATACCCTAGGATGGATATGCCCATGTACATCTTATCTCGCTAGAGATACGAACCACCGATGATGAGACTCGAATAAGGCTGGCTGTCGAGGTATCATCAAACATTGGACGGGTGGTATCCCGACGTGACACTCACTATGATGTGGCAGCTGAATAGTGAAGTAAGGCATCATGCCAATACGTAACTTGGTTAGGTAAGATAAGTAGAATGCATCATCCATCACATATCATAGAAGTCATAGTGCAGGAACCCCTGCACAGCCCAGCAGATTCGTCCAATCTATACTCTGAATTACCACTGTTCCGCCCGGAAGTCGTAGCAATCATTAAAATCCCTTTGTCCGATGGAACGAAACGGGCGGTTCCGAGGAAGTACGTTCTGCAAAGATTATCTTATTGTGTTCTGCGCCACTTTGATCTTCAGCGGTCTACGGATGTCAGGTAGACATGCATTTTCCCACGTGGGTGTTACAATCAAACATAACTAATGGTACGGTATCACTATACTCAGGTTAGTTACAAGGTTATTAAGTGCTTAGTAGGTAGGTAGGTAGATATTGAATGGAGGCATCTTGCCAAAAATGGGTTGGTAAGAACGTTTTTTTAATTAGGTACCTAGGTACCCGACCCGTGCTATTGAAGCGAGCCATGCAATAGACTTGGCGAACAAGTCCGTTAGTTTTTCTATACCTATTATAGAGCGAGGAATTTGCGAAACATAATGAAGCTAAACTGTGTGTTTAGTCGCTAATCACTTCCTTGACTAGTTGTAGTCCCTAACTGGAGACCAGAAGGTAAAATACCCCTAGGGGCCCGTGTCCGGTCAGTTCTAATTGATTGGGAGCATCATTTGTAGGCCGGGGCACCAGTTATACTACTGGTAGAAATCGAGTAGGTATAGAAATATGTACCGTTCGTACTACTTCGCCCTCCTCATCCCTAGTCGGAGACAATTCTGAGTTAAGGCGATAATAATGCGACGCACATAGTATGCAGGACAAACGATGTCGGCCTGGTTAGATACTACTTCGAAAAATGCCAAATGAAGAAATCGGACTGGAATTGAACCCAAAACTTGGCCGATGAGAAGCGACGCTATTGAGTTGTCACTTTGCGATAACAAGGTTTCAAGGTTCAGGGTTGTGATCATAATGTGACCTGTAGCAGCTGCTGTAAGTCCCCCCTAGCTGCCACCCCGCGCCCCGGGTGGCCCCGCTAAATAAGCAACCATGGAACCCTGGAACATTTAGGGGTCTATGGATGCCAATCCCTTTAGAAACGCGGGCAGGTGGGTCTGGGTACTTTGTCGCAACACCCGATTTTATAGGGTAAAGTTACAATGACCTGAATGACCTTACCTTTGAAGTCGGAGGCTCGGCCAAGGTTACATTCACGATGTAGGCGATTCTAGATTATGGCCAGTTTTTCCCCGATATGCGTCACATAAAACCAATGATGCCAGCAGAAACCCGGCAAGTAAGCTTGACCGAGTCGGCCTGCCTCTGCCTTCTACGAGGCCGAATCGACATGTCATTTTTTGCTGTTAATTTCCTACTAAGTACCCTCTTTGCGCGCTAGGTAATACGTATCTTCCCTCCAATAAACACGATCTACGAGATTTCGGCTATTTCCGAGGCATACCACTTTGACGGTAAGTGATTACATACGTCATCCCGAGATGGATGATTTACATCGTGTCGTAGATCTAATGCGACTATACGCACGCAACTAGCTACCGGTGGGTCACCAGCTGACCGCCATCAGTACCGGTCAATGGATCGTCAAGTCACCGTAGGTGTTCGCTGCAGGGGAGATGCGATCCATCTATTTCTGCAAAGCACAAACTAACTTGCGCGGGGTGGTGTAGTAAATCTATAGAAACCTATTGGTGGGTACATTTCTAATTCCCTTGTAAGTATCTCCAGGCGATCGATAAGCCCGACCGTCCGACTATTTGTGCCGCTGAAAATTATTTTTATCTTGATGGTGAAAATACAATGGTTGCAGGGGCAGGCCTGGCACAGACCAACCGACTAAAGACCCCCTGCTAGCGCGGGGATTGACAATATCTAATTGGGTCCGTCTTATTCACCAAGATCATCTACGCCAAAACAAACATGTCTACTTTCACAACAATTCCTTGCGAGATCATCATCTCCGTGCTGCGTGAGCTGGGCGATGTGCGTTTCCTACTGCCCACGCTTCTCACTTGCCGCTATGTGTACTCGTGCTTCAAAGAAAATCCAGGCGTGGCAGCCGACATCTTGCAGCGCCAGATCCCCCCCGCTATCCTCCCTTACTCGATCGCGGTGCTGGAAGCCTCACATCTGAGCCCACGAAATGAAACGTCAGTCCATGAATTTTTCGAAGCGTTATATACGCAACCATGCAAGTTTACCGAGCGTCTCCGGACCTTGCCTGTCCCGCTTTTAACAAGAATGGGACATATACATGGAGTGATCCATGACTTGGCTACCGACTTTGCCAGCAGTGCATGGACACTCTTATCTAAGGATCAAGGATCGGAAGTGGCTGGGAGCCTCACTTTATCGCCGGCGGAATACTTCCGCTTTTGTCGAGCCTTCTATCGAGTGGAGTTATATTTTTGCCTCTTTCGCTGTAACACTGACTTGACATCTGTACCCTTTTGTGATCACCGCTTTTTTTCTACTCTACCACCTTGGGAAAAGGAGCAGCTCGCCTCTGTCCAAGACTTTCTCGAACTCAAACTATCAAAAGGTAAGTTAATATTCATCCATGGGCCCTTAGCGCAAGTTTCTAATTTCAATTCATAGCATCCTATGATGTGCTAGCTCATGATGTTGAGTTTGGCGAGTTAGGGATCGACTATGTCACGACCGGTGACGATAACGGCTTCAGGCAACTCTGGGTAAGCCACAATCCGGCGTCCTTACTCTATCCGCCGCATTTGTTACTTACAAATCATAATCATACCTAGCTATCACAAGGTGTCGACTTCATCCACAAATTGATGAGTGAGAGTTCATACGAAGGCAAAAAGACGCTATTAAAGTCCGCGTTCCTTGCTGGTCGAGTCGACCTTTACGACGCGCTTATGTCACCGTCCGAAACGGACTTAAACGATGATGCCCCGCTTGAAGATTATGCTGATGAGGACCTGGCGGCTCTGTTTCCGCCTACTGAAAGTCCGGACCAGGACACAGATAAGGGTCCATTTGAAGCATGGCGTGTGGTCTTCAACCCCCTACCACGCATTGCGTGGGTTATGCTCACAAATAATTCTGGATTGAGGGAGCGGGCTTATGTCTTCTGGGACTTGAACCGCATCGAAACTTATGGCATGCTAAACCTGTTTGAAAATGTCCCAGAAGATTCCGAGCTTCAACGTGCGTACGATAATTTCGAGGAGATGTCGGAGTCATTTGAAGAGCGATCAAAGATTTGGCAAAAGGGCGGTTCGGGTTATTGGAGCAAAAATGATGAAAGCAGAGTTGTATGGTCGACACAGCGAGATAAGAACTAACCTTAAGAACTATGAGCTATCGGCTTTAAACCATGTACTGTAGCCAGCTCTGTTTACTGTACTTGCTGGGTAGGGTTTTAAGTGTAGAGCACCAATGTGACGCAATTCTTTCCCTTTTGTCCACTTTTCCCCACTTTCCTAGGTACTAGGTACGTACTGTGGAAAACCTACTAGCAGCCCTACGATTAACCCTACAAACTTTAATCAAGGAAAGTAACATTCAACAGCATTAATGTTAACTATGAATTTCGGGCGTGCCCTTGTTTATTAGGTATTTAATAAATGCATCTTAAGCGCCGTTCTATACTCAATACCGTATCATAGTAGGTACTTACCTAATGACCTCAATATTTACATCTACATAAATCCAGCAGGTTGGATCATAAGTGGGTTCCATAGTGGGGTGCCCCTGGATAGCGTGGGAGTTTAAGCATTTCGTCCCGAGTCTACCTGCCCCACTATGATGGATATCCCGACCGTAACATACATATAGTTTCAACTTTCAATGTTAAATGGTCGGTTTCACGACTTCACCGGCCACAACGATGGTTGGAGTATACTCTCCGGTGATTTTCTCTGTGCGAATTTGATAAGTGACCGACGAATTAACGTACGGGATGTTCGGCTTGTGCAAAATTGGGCCAGGAAAAAACCGGCACCTGCGCGATCTCGTAGTCCGCTGCCGGTGAAACATTCATCGTCAAAAAAACCAGACTATACTTTTACCTACGCGAGCGACTTCCTGAATATTCATTATTTACATACCTATCTCCATGGCTGCATACCAGAAAGCTTGAAATAGGCTGATTAGAAATATGCAGATAGGTGGTCTCAGACCAGAACAATGATGGTGTTCAGGTCGGTTGAGTCAATGGAAACACGGGTGTAGGAATTGTAACGGACAATTCAGCTGGGACCTTGTAGAGCTGGACCATGGCCGCGCACTACCCGGACAGATAGGCTACCAAGCCTCAAGGGCGGTGCGGCAAAATGTAAACAATCCATTGCGGAGTCGGGATCGTATGATATACAGGTGTATATGATTGGTTGAGGGTTGGAGGTCAGATGCAACACCCAAGCTGAATCTAGGTAGGTATCTACTGTACCGTACCATACCATACCTTAGTAGGGACTAGTAGGAACTTTTAAGTCTAGTGTAAGGCATGTATGTGGTTTATGTAACGCTTATATCCATAAAAGTCTTATAAGGTTTATAACCTAAGAATAAAGTATAAGATTTATTAAATGTTTGCGTAAGTTTTATATAAATATATTAAGATTTATAAATTTTTAAAAACTTATAAATAAATATTTATTAAATGTGTTATAAATTAATATTATATTTATTATAATAATATATTATAATTTATTTTTTATTTATTATAATAATATATTAAATATATTATAATATTTTTTTTTTATATTATAATAAATATATAATTTATTATATTTTATTTATAATTTATTATAATATTTATTATATTTTTTTATTTTTAATATTTAATATATTACGATTATTAATTTTTTTATTATATAAGTATTAAATTATTATTATATTTTTTTTTAAAAGTTTATTATTTATTTAATACTTTTATTTAAGATATTTACTTTTATAAACCACTTTCCTTTATTAAAATTAAAAAAATTAAAAGTTTTTTATTAATTAATTATTATAATAATTATATATATGTAATTATTATAATAAATATATTAATATTAAAATCATTTTACTTCTTAATCCATTTAAACTTTATTTTTATTATTTAATTTAATAATATAAAACTTTTCATATTTAATAAAATTAATATTTATTATAAAAAAAGAATAATTAAAGTAATAAATTTTATAAAAACTTAACATTTTATTTTTTACACTTTATATTTTTATAAATATAAAAATAATAAAAATATATTATTTATTATTAAATTTATAAATGAATATTTAATTTATAAAACTTAATTTAATTTTATTATTAAATTAAATGTATTAGTTTTTTAAGAAAACGTACCGATATATATTATTATATAATTAAATCGAAATTAACCTTTTAATTAATATTATTAAAAATAATAATATTTAATAAATAATAATTATTAAATAAATAATATTTAATAATTAAGTATATCCAAGTATTATAAAATTTAAATTTAAGTATAAATTAAAACAAATTATTAAATATATTATTTAATTTATTACGGGTTTTAAATTAATTTTAAATTAATATATAAAGTTTATATAAGTTATAAACTAATATAAACATTTATAATAAATTACTACTTATTATTATTAATATTAAATATATTTTAATTTAAATTAATTTTATATTTATTAATATTAATTAATTATAATAATATAATTAAATTATATTATTAAAACTTAAATAAATTATAAATAAATATTATTAAATATTAAAGAAAATATAATTAACCATTATATAAATATTTTTAAATATTAATTATAACTTATTAATTATTAAATATATATTATTAAATATTTTTAAAAATATTTAAATATTTTTAAATATTATTAAAATTAAAGGTAAAATATTATTATTAAAATCTTAAGTAATATTTAATTTATTATTTTTAAATGGTAATAATTATATAACATTTAAATATATTATATTATAAGTAATATAAAATAAAAACTTATAAATAATAATATTAATATTTAAATTAAAACTAAAATAATAAAAAAATTTATTAAAATATTAATAAAAAAAAATATTAATTCTTTTATTTTTATATTTATTTTCTTTTAAATTATGGCTTTAATTTTGTTTTTCTTTTATTTAAATAAAAAAAACCAATTAAATCATTTAATAAATTAAAGTTATTATATAACTTATTATTTTTTTATATATTTTTATTATTATAAATATATAATCATTAAAATTAATATACTTTCTTAATAATAAATATAAAGTTAATTTTAATATATAATTTTTAACATTACTTTTATTAAATTTATAAAACTTTATTATAATTTTAAATTAATTTAAATTACTTTATTTAAGTTATAAATTAAATTTATATTTATAATAAATCTTATATAATTATTTAAAAAAATTAATTAAAGTATTTATTAAATATTTATTTATTATTATTTAAAGTTTAAAATTTATAAGAAATTATTAAATAATATAAATAAAAACATTAAATATTTACTTATTAAAAAAATTAAATTTATTAATATATTATAAATTATTATTAAATATATAAATTTTTAATTACTTATAATTTTTAATATATGTTTTTTATAAAATTATTTTAAAAATATTTATTATAACATTATATTATATAAATAAAACTTAACCGCCATTAATTATATATATAATATTTTTAAAATAAATATAATTGATGATAATGGAGCGATGGTATTAATGGTTTTTTTTTATATTTACGTTTATTTTAAAGTTTAATTTATTATTAAATATATTTAAGAATTTAATGCGAAGTAACACGTAATTAAAAAAAGTTAAATATTTATTATATAATATTTAAATTCTTAATATTAACTTTAAATTATTATAAAAAAAAACATTTTATAAAAAAAATTAAATTATAATTTATATATTAACTTTAATTAATAATAATTTTTTAATATTAAAATAATTTATTTTATATACTTTTTTCTTAAATTATTTATAAAAAATGTGTTAATATAAATTATATGTTTAAATTTATAACTTATTAATATTAATTCTTACTTAATAATATATTTACATTAATTAATAACGTATATTTTTTTATAATTATAAAATAATAAATATTTATATAAATATTTAATTTAATTTAATTTTAAAAATATTAAGTTACGTATTTTAAAGGGAAAGTATTAATTAAATTTTTAATATTAAAAAATAACGTATTTATAAAATATAAGTTTATAACGTGGTTAAGAATTTATAATAATTTTATTAAAATGGTTAATAATAAATATAATATTAATAATTAACCGCTGTTTTTTTTATTTTATTTACTTTAACTTTATTTATAATTATAATTACGGTTAAATAAAAAGGAAATAACTTAATTATTAAAATGGTTATATACGCGAAAATTATTAATAATTAATTATAATACGAATTAATAAAATTATTAATATATATTTTTAATTAAGTATATAATAATTTTAAGATTTTTTTAATTATTAATTAAGATTTTTTTACTTATTAAAATATTATTTAATTTTATTAATATAATAAAAACTTATATAATAAAATTAATTATATTTTAATTTATTTTTAAAATTTTCATAGTTTTTATTATAAAATATACGTATATATAATTAAGGAAAAACTAATATTATAAAAATGCCGGAATAATAATAAATTATTAAACATGTAATAATAAAAAATAACTTTATAAATGATAAATAAAAGATTAAAAATGTTATTATTTAAATAAAAAAAATTAAACTTTTAACATTCTTATATAAGATTATTTATTATTTTTTTATAAGATTTTATTAATTAAAAAAGTATGTATTAATTTTATAAATCTTTAATATTTAAAGTATACGAGGTTTAAAAGTTATAATAATATAAGGTTTAAAATTAAAATAAAACGGGTTAAAATAAAAAATGTTTTTAAAAATCTTTATTAAAAAATATAAGCTTTAATTTTAATATTATTTAATTAATTATTTATATTTTTATATATTTTTAAAACTTAATAATAAAACTTATTATATATTATTACGTTAAAGTTTAAAATGTTAAATAAATTTTTTAATTTAATTATTATTTATTTAATTAAATAAAATTAACAAGATTTATAAACTTTTAAACTATAAAATTTAAAGTTCTTATCTTACTAAAGCATGTTTTTAATATAATATATTATTAAAATATATAATATATTTTTTTTTTTATTTATTATAACCTTAACTTTATAATTTAATTATTTTAATAATTATAATATATTAATAATATTATTAAAATTAAAGTTATATAAATTAAATATTAAAAAGAAAATATTAATAACTTAATAATATTTATTAATATTAAATATTATTAATATTATATAAATATTAATTAAAAAATAATATAAATTTTAATATATTTTAAACTTATTAATAAAAATAATAATTAAATATAATATTATATTAACTTTTAAATTATTTTATTTTTCGAATATATTTTAATTATATATATTAAGTTTTAACTTAATTTAAATAAAATAAATATAATATAAAAAAATAACGTTATTATTTATAATAATTTTATAAATAAATAAAATTTTTTTATTTATTTAAAAATTATAGTTATATTTTTAGAAAATATTTTTCTTAATAACGGTTAAAAGGTTTAAGTTATTTATAATTTTTTCTTAATAATAATTATATAATATTATATTTTTAAATTTATTAATGATATATATTTTAAATATAAAAATTACTTTAAAATTAAAAATTAATTTATCTTTATTATATAAAAACAAAATAATTTATCTAAAGAAAAAGTAAAAAAGTATAAAACTTTAAAAATATTTATTAATAAAATTAAACGCTTTTTAAATTTATAAAATTATTTTATTTTATATTTAAATATAATATTTAAACTTATTATTTTTCCTTATATTATATATTTAACTTAAGTAAATTATAAATAATTTTATAATAATAATAACTTAATATTTACATATTATATTATTATAAGTATATATAATAATATTTAATAAAAAAATAATATTAATTTTATATTTTTTATAATTTAAAATATAAGTAAACTTCTTTAATATAATATATATAAAAAAAACTTATAAATAAAAATAAAAGAATTTAAATAATTTATTTATAAAATAAACTATTCTTTTATATATTTTTTTTATTATTATTTATAAAAATATAAGTATAATAAAAAAATTAAAGGGATTAATAATAATTAACTTTGTTATTATAACCTTATTAAAGTTATTTAAGTTATTTAATTTTTTAAATACTTTTTCCAAAGGTAATTTCTTTATATTTAAAAGAATTTAAATTATTTATATATTTAATAAAAGAAATTATTTTAATATTTTATTTTTAATGTTTATAAATTAAGAAAGTAAGTTAATAATATTATTAATTAAAGCGTTTTTACTTTTTATTTAAATTAAAAATATTATTTTATTAAATAATAAATATTATAAACGATTAATATTAAATATATACGTATATAATTTAAATATTAATTTAAAATCCGAAAGTTTTATAAATTTATTTTATAAATAAAAATATAAAAAAAAAAGATCTTTTTTTATTAATTTATTAGTAATAAGGAGTATAATAAGCGGTATTTTAAAAAAAAGTGGTTATATAATTAAAGTTAATTAATTAATATATTAAAAGTTTTTATTAAACTTATTAATTATATTTACTTTAAAATTATTTTTAATATTATTATAATTACATACCTTTTTAAGTTTATATTAATTAAATTTAAAAGGTAAAAAATTATAATTATATTTAAAAACGTTATTAACGTTTAAATTTAAATCTTTAATATTAAAAATATTTATATTAAAATAAGTGTAAGCGAATATAATAATTTAAAACGGAATAAAAATATTACTCGATATTATAATTAATGTAAAAATATTAACCTTCGATTTTATTATTTAAATTATTAATTTATACGATTAAAAATTTGTTATTATTTTTTAAGTCATTTATTAATAAAGTAATAAATTTAATATTATTAGTTTTAATATTATTATTATTTAAGTTATTATTTATAAAAAATTTAATATTATTAAAAGTATTAAAGTTATTTATAACCTTTATTTTATTAAAAAGAATATTAAATTTAAATACTTTTTTATATTATTAATAAATATAATCTTTACAATATAAATAATAAAGAAAATTTAATTTATTATTAATGGGAATATAAAAACGTTATTTTTTAAATATAATAATAATAAATAAGGATAATAATAAGTATAAAAGTAAATAAATTATAATAAAGTTTATAATAATAATAATTAATAATAATATAATAAAAGGTTTAAAAAATAAAATAATAATATAATAAAGGATGGAAAAAAAAATATAATATAATAATAAAAAATAAAAAAAAAAATATAATATAATAATAAAAATTAAAAAAAAATAAGCAATATAGTAATAAAAAATTAAAAAAATATGGTAATTTTATAATAAGAAATTTAATAAAAATATAAAACTTAAAAAAATTTTTTTAAAAAAAATAAAAGTATTAATAAAATAAATCTTATGTATTTACGTTTAAAATAATAATTTAAATTAATTATAAATATAATAATAATACTTTTTAACGTTAAGATTAAAAATTCCCTTTATAATTTATTAAAAAAACTTACTTTATTATTATTTAATATTATTATATTTATTTAATATTAATTAAATAAAAACTTTTAAAACGGGAATAAATATAAATTAAAGTTTAAAGTATTAACATTATTTTATTTAATTAACCGTAATTTAAATCTTTATAAACGCTTTTATTTTTTATTTATTTTATTAAAATATTAATAGTTTTTTTTTAAAAAAAAATTTTTTTTTAAATTTTATTAATAATATATACCTTTTTAATTTAACTTTTTACTTACCATTACTTATCCCGGGAAATATTATATTATTATAACTTTTTTTATATTAATTTTTTATTTTAATATTATAATTATTAATTAAATTTTTTTATTTTATTTATCTTTTTTTCTTAATTTTTTATTTTAAATGTTTTAAAGTTTTATTATATTAATATTTTTTATTTCTTATATATTTAAAATGGCGGGTAAAAATAAGTGTTTACGTAATAACTATAATTTTAATATTATAATTAAAGTTAATAACTTAAATTAATTATTTCCCCCCTTAATAATTTTATTTAATATATAATAAACGTTAATATTTATTTTTAACTTTTTTAATATATTAAGTTATAATTTATTATAATTTATTTAAACGTTTAACATTTTAATATTACATGTTTTAATACTTATTATACCTTATTCTTAAGCTTTAATATTAAGTATTAATAATACCTTTTAAACGTTAATAATATAAATATTATATTAATTTTAATTATAATTAAATTTATAAATAAATATATATTTAAATTTATTAAAATATATATATTATTAATATGAAATTTAAAGTAATATTAATTTATAAGTTTAATTAATAAATTCATTTAATTAATTATTAATTTAAAAAGTTAATTAAAGGTTAAAAAAAATTATTAAACTTATAATATCACGTATAAAAAATCTTAAAAATAATATTATTAATAATAATAATAAAAATAATTTACTTAATATAATTTTAATAATAATTATAAACTATAAATTAATTACGGGATTTTATATTAACTTTAATTAATTATATTTTTAAAAAATAATTAAATTTAAAAAATAATAATTAAATAAAAATCTTATAAGTTATAAATTAATAATTTTACTTTAATAATATAAGATTATAATTAATTAAATAAATAAGTTAATAAGAAAATTAATAAAGTTATAAATAATAAATTAATTTTATAAGTATTAATTTTATAAGTTAAAGTAAAAAATTTTTTTCTTAAAAAAAAACTTAAAAATATTTAAGAAAAACTTAAAAGTGTTTAAGATAAACCTAAGAATATTTAAAATAAACTTAAGGTTATTTATAATAAACTTAAAGATATTTAAGAAATGTTTAAAAATAATTAATAAATAAAACCTTTTAAACTTATATTAAAGATTTTCTTATACCATGTTAAAATGGATTTAATAATTTATTTTTTAAGAAAAAAATACTTTTAACTTTTTTATAAACCGTATAAAATTATAATTTATACTTAGAAAAATATTAAAAGTATAAAACTTAAGTATTACGTTATAAAAAATATTTTTAATATAAGAAAATCTTATATTTATAATAATAATAATTTTATTATAAATTTATTATTTATAAAATTATTATTAAAAAAGAATTTTTTAATTTAATTATTAATTAAGTAAAAAATATACCTTATAAATTAATTTTTAAATGATTATTATTAAAATTAATTTATTTATTACGGGAAGTTTTTTATTATAAATTTTATTTTTTATATATTTACGGACGTTAAACTCACTTAATTTAAGGTAATTAACTTATAAAAAATATATTTAAAGTGATATAATAATTAATAATTAAAATTTTTTTTTATTAATGGTTTTAAATAATAATATATAAAATATAATAAATTAAATTAAAATATACTTAAGTTAATAATTAATATAATAATAAAAAAATATAATAAAAAAAATAAATTATAATATAAAATAAAGTTTATAAAAAAAATAAAAATATAATTTATTAAGTTTATTTTTAACGTTATATAAAAATCTTTTACGGATATAATTAATTATAAAAAAACTTTTTAAAAGTTAAATAATTTAATTAACTTTTTTATTTAATTTATATTTTTTATTTTTATATTAATAATGTTTTATTTTATTATTAATAAAGTTAATAAAAATATTAAATAAAATATTATTAATATATATTATAATTTTATTTTTAAAAAATATTTTAAAAATATAAATAAAAATATATTTATATAA